>JANBPO010007447.1:0-192439 GCA_024336825.1 Amorphophallus titanum | reverse complement strand
AAAGCTGCACTGCGCCGTCGATGACCTGCTGCGCCGCCTCGCTCGCCTGCATCTTCGCCATCGCCGCCTCGGCGGTGATGCGTGCCGCGCCCGTATCGTGCAGCCAGGCCGCGCGATAGACCAGCAGGGCGCTCGACTCGATCGCGACCGCCATCTCGGCGAGCCGCGCCTGGGTCAGCTGCATATCGGCGAGACGCGCGCCGAACATCCGGCGTTCCGAAACGCGGCCGAGCGCTTCGCCGAAGGCGCGCCGCGCCATGCCGAGCGCCGCCGCGCCGACCGACGGGCGCATGAGATCGAGCACCGCCATGGCCGTGCGGAACCCGGTGCCGGGCGCGCCCAGGCGCTGCGCCTCGGGCACCACGCAATTTTCGAAGGCGAGCGTCGCCAGCGGATGCGGCGCCATCACCCGGATGCGCTCGGCGACGGTGAAGCCCGGCAGGTCCGGCTCGACGACGAAGGCCGAGATGCCGCGCGGTCCCGGCTCGCCGGTCCGGGCGAAGACGACATAGCGGTCGGCGATGCCGCCGTTGGAGATCCAGGTCTTGCCGCCGTCGAGCCGCCAGCCGCCCGGCACGGCCGTCGCCGCGGCCGTGAGCGCCCCGGCATCCGACCCGGCGCCGGGCTCGGACAGCGCGAAGGCGGCGAGGTGCCGCTGGCGGTAGAGCGCGCCATAGAGAGCGCCCGCCTGCGCCGGCAGATCGAGGAACTGCGCCGCCGCGCCGGCGGCGAGGAAGAGCTGCTGGGCATCTCGCCCGCCATCAACCATATCCGCCAGGCCATCGAGCGCGTCGCGCCGACCGGTTCGCGCGTGCTGATCACCGGCCCGGCCGGCGTCGGCAAGGAAGTGGTGGCGCGCCATCTGCACCTGGCCAGCAAGCGCGCCGATGGTCCCTTCGTCGTGCTGAATTGCGCGGCGATGCAGCCCAATTCGATGGAATCCGAGCTGTTCGGCGTCGAGCGTTTCGACGAAGCAAGGCACGTTGTCGAGCGTTACGGACTCGCATTTGCCATTCCGACAGACCGCCGTAACGGGCAACAGCCCTGCGCGTTGGACCCTCTCTCGGAGGGGCACAGTCTGCTCGTCAACGCCCGCGCCACACCCGAACCTGTGACTGAGAGTCACGTTCGACCCAGCGGCGACCACCCTCGCGAGACCCGGCGATCCGCCGCTCATACGTCGAGCTGGCCGACCATCCGAACGGCCTGGGCGAGTCACGACACACCCACAGCGCACGGCGGGTTAGCGGCAGACCGGACACGCTCCTCGCAGCGCGGCGAGTAGCCGTCCCGGCCGTGGACGCTGCACCGCGGCTTGAGCTCGTCCGGATGGAACGCCTCACACAATGGGCACTGGTAGCGGGACATCAGACAGACCCCGCCTGCCGTTGCGCGGCAATGGACGCCTGGCGCTTGAACGCCAGGACGCACACCCCGCCCCCAACGAGCACGGCTCCGGCCGGCCCCAGGGTCACGGTCATCAGCGCGACCCATCCGACAACGCCGATCAAGGCGAGCGTGGACAGCACGTGCCATATGTCGAATGCGTAGCGAGTCATGCCGGCACCTCGGCAGTCTCTGAAGCGTCCGAGTCGCTGACATCCGCAGCAGTGCTTGAAGTGTCAGAGTCGGCGGGCGGGATGACGCGATTGCCCGGCAGGAACCGGTAACCCTTGGCCTCCAGCGCGGCGCGTGCCGCCTTGACACGAAGCGAGGCCCAGCCGTTGGAGAACCCGAACTTGGTCGCGATGTCAGCGCCAGCCGTCGCCCGAGCCGGACGTGGGCGCCGCGCAAGGTTCGCATGGCCCGGTAGACCTCCTGATGTGCGTCGAGGAGCGCCGGGTCGTTAGTCAGCAAACCCAGACGCCGGACGTCCTCGGGGTCGTCGGGGCCGAGGGTGACGCCGATCACCCAGAGGCGTACCGTCTGAGCCTGTACCCCGCACCCGTGTTCGGCGAGCCGGTCGGCAAGCGCCGCGTAACTGCCGGCGCCCCGATAGGCGCCACCGAGCACCGAGCGCCAGTGGGCCAGCCACCCGCCGGCCACCGCCAAAGCGGGTACCGACTCCGCCACCTCCAGGACCTTCCCCATCAGCGTCTTGTGGGCGTCCTCGTCGAGGAAGACGAGTTGATCCCCTGCGGACAGCTCCGCCGGGTTCACCTCCTCGAGGCGGGCCGAGTTCGGGCGCCACCGCGATACCGGGACGTCAGAGGCGAGAAGGACCCAACTGCCGTCGGCGAGATCGACCCGGACCCCCGACACGACACGGTCAAGCCGGTCCCTACCGGCCCCTCCGCCGAGGGGAAACGCCGACGGCTCCAGGTCCGCCAGCCACCGCCCGTCTGCCCACAGGCCGGCCGGAACCTCCGGCGGCGGCGGGGCGCCAGTGACACGGACGACCGACAGCTGGGTCGCGTTCACGGGGTCCGGTGCCGGAAGGTCCGATGCTGGTGTCGTCAGCCGGGCCCACGACCAGACTCGCCGCTCGGCACTGGAGAGCCGCGTTTCGGCTTCGCGTTGTTCGGTCGCGGCACGCCGCACGATCTCTGCCTCGTCGAAGCGCTCGCCTGGCAGGTCGCCGCAGCTGTAGGCGAGCACACGCAGCCGTGGTGCCAGACCGGCGCGGTACACCCACCGGCCCCAGGTCGGTGCCATTCCGGTGAGTACGGCCACGTCGGCCGGAGCGACCTTGACCAGCTCGCCCAACGACGCCACGCGTACCTGGCCGAGGCCGGAGTCGGCAAGGTACTGCTGGTAGGTGCGGGCGAGGCCCGCCGTGCGGGCGATGAGCAGGACGTCCTGGTGGTCGTCGAGGGCCTCGGCGAGGACTCTGGGGAGCACCTTCGGCTTGGCCTCGAACACCTATACGTCGGGTGGGATTATGCATGGATGGTCTTTTGAATGTGGGCGACTCGGGTGGTTTAGAAGAGCCGCCTTGTTGTCAAATGACATGCACTCAGCCAGTGGGAGTTAGAGTGCTGTTAAGCTTGTTTCGCATCTGCATCAACAAAGACTACCCGTAGAGTTTCCAAATTATGGCAATCAATCATAACCTTTATCTTGTTAAACTAGGGTTGGCTAAGATCTCCGAAGAGCCCAAGAATTTTGAGACGGGCTAAGTAACAGTCAATTGACCTGATCTGAACCCCAACTCTATGTAAAACCTCTTATTCTACTGGGGTGTGCATAGTTCCTACAAAAGCTGGTTAGCAAAAGAAGTTATCTTCCTCATGATTTGTTTCATACTAATATGACATTTAGTTTAGTTCCCAGAAAAGCTGGTTGGAACTTGGCAGTAGGAAAGATCTTCCCCATGATAAGCTTTCTATACTAATACAACCTATACAACAACAATTACGAAGTAAATAACAAAAATATGGCAACATGAAAGTAAGCACGAGTCACCACAAGAAAGCAAAACCAAGTTTGACGATAAAAAAAAAAACCAATAGTTAAAGTAGTTTGTCAGTTCAGTTGGATGTGTATTGGGTCGCTAATCACCAACAGAAAAGGAAAAAAGAGGAAATCCACTTCATCCCTTAAGTTGTCTTTTCCAAAACTGGTATGTAAGTATCTAACTAACCCACATCCCTTTCTTTTTAATGATTATTAGGTTGTTGAATACATTGGCATCCTAGCAGCCATGGCAATTGAGGCCTTTAAAAGAAGAGGAGGGATGTCAAGGTGATGAAAATCGCCAATCATGTAAATTTTGGACAGAAAGATGAGATGGACAATAGATGATCTTTTTACTTCTGGTGCATATAACAAGGCATCGTAGACCATTTCTCTTGAAGAAAGCAACATATACTACAGCCTAAACAAAAAAAAGAGAACAATACCCGCACCACTAAAAAGGAAATCGATGGAAACAAGTTCATCCAACCCCCAGTAATAATAATAATAATAGCTATAAATGTCAGCCACATGCTGGCCAACAGTTGAATTATTTCAATGGTCGACTGAATTACACTTTTGGTCGACCGACTAGGGGTAGAGTCGACGCACCACATGGCTACGTCGGCCCCTTTGTCAAGCATTCCCCTTCCTTGGAGGATCAGCCAGTCGATCTTATGAGTTCGATCGACCGAACTCCCCTTCATCAAAAAAAAAAAAGAAGAAAAGAAGAAAGAAGGAAAACATACAAAACAAAACACACGAATGAGATAAAAAAAATATGGGAAAGGCCAAGTTCAGTTGGCCTGCTTGGGCTGGGTCGACGTAGCCTGCATGCTGTGTCGACGGAGCCCCTTCAGAATAATGAGATGCCTTGGCCCTTTAGGTGGAGTCGACACCGCCCTAAGCGGAGTCAACCCAACCCAAGGTAGGGTGGGCAGAGTCGACCTAGCCTTTGGGCAAGATAATAAGACAAAATAATAATAATAATAATAATAATAAATAATAATGGCAATAATAAGGAAATAAATAATAATAAAGAAAGGGCCATGATTATATAATCCAAAGAAAATGACAAAGAACATGTAAGTGGAATAAAATCTATACTCAAATGGAATTAAAGCTAAAAAGATAAAATATCAAAATATACATTAATAATATAACAATACCATAAAAATAAAAATAGACAAGAAATTAAATTTTTGGATGACGCACAGACTCCCTAAATATTTAGGAGGGACGAACTTCTCTTTCTATTCTATTTTTCTCCTCCCCTGTATACAAATGGTTCTAAAGATCTATTCATACTTCTTTGGGATTTCCAAAATATGTAGCTGCCAAATTACTTAGAACATATGGAGGGAAGGGAAACGACCTTGCACACACAACCCTCACGTCGATCTAAACAGCCATGCATGAGAAGTGAGAACCGATCATGCATGGGAACGGGCCAAACACCCCTTAATTTTTTTGAGTGATTATCGATCGTCCCGGATCACAAATTAATTAATTGGGCAATTAGTCGATCTACAACACAAGTTATCACAAGAGTTAATTTACTTCCCAACCTCGCGTTGGAATAGATGTCTGGTTGGGAATCATCAGAGTTACACTTCCTAATCATTAACCTCGCGTCCGGAGTCAGCTTAATAATTAGTGGATGGAGCTCGCGGTCACCGGCTCGCCGGTGTTCGCGACCGAGCGCTGAGGCTACTGGCCGTTCGCGCGCGCGGCGTCGGTCAGCTCGCGCGCGTGCGCCTGGATCGCGTCCCAGCCGGGCTGGAACGTGAGCGTCGAGGTCGCCTGGTAGCCGTGGCGCTGCTGCTCGCTCCAGAAGTTGAACAGGCGGTAGCAGTCGCTGTGGTGCGGCTCGGATAGGTCGCCGATCGGGACGAACGCCGGCGTCCGGTGGCCGTTCGCGTCGACGGTGGTGAAGTCGGTCGCGAGCAGCGCGCGGCACGCGTCGTGGTCGGCCTTCATCGCCACGCGGTAGTCCTCGGGGTAGGCGTTCTCGATCGGGCCGAAGAAGTCGGCCCACGCATGGATCACGCGGTCCGGCGACATGCCGAGCTTCACCATGATCGCGAGCGCGATGTTGTCGGCCTCTTGCTCGATCGTGTAGAGGCCGATCCGGTTGTCGCTCACGCGCTGGAGCAGGCTCGCGGCCTTGTCGTCGAGCTGCACGGCGCGCGCGTTCATCGCGTCGAGCACGTCGGCGAGCGTCGCGCCCTGGAACGGCAGCGTCACCGGCGGCAGCTTGGCCTCGTGCACGACGAGCAGGATGCCGCTGTACGCGAGCGAGGTCGCGCTCGGGTCGCCGGTGAGGTCGAGCTGCGGCGCGCACGCGGCGAGCGCGGTCTCGAACGCGCGGTACGAGGTCGTCGCGTCGGACGGGATGCCATAGCCGGTGAGCAGCGGCGTGACCCACGGGCCGAGCGCGTCGCGCGCTGCGGCGCACACGAACCCGGGCTCGGTGCGCTCGGTCAGGCGCGGCGCGACGTACTGCAGGATCCACTGGCGCAGGCGCGCGCTGTAGTGGCCGGGGACCTCGGGCTGGAGCGCCGTCGGGCCGTTCGAGATCTCGGCGTACGCGGTCTGGAGCTGGGCCGCGACCGCCGACGGCACCGGCAGCTGCTTGCGATCGACCTCGGTCTCGTACCAGAAGTCGTAGCGCTGGAGCTTCGCGTCGGAGACGTGCGAGCGGTAGTAGTGGCCGAGCTCGTGCGCGAGCACGACGACGAGCGTCTCCTCGGGCACGGCCTGGCCGACGTGTTCGTGCTCGACGTCCCCACCGGCCACGTCGAGCGCGTGTCGGTCGGCGCCGGCGGCGCGCAGGCGAACGGCCCGAGCGGCAGCCCGAGCCTGTCCGCCGACGGCCGCCTCGTCGCGTTCGCGTCGCAGGCGACGAACCTCGCGCCCGAGGACACCACGGCGGTCGACGACATCTACGTCCGCGATCGCCAGCTCGCGACCACGCAGCTCGTCTCGATCAGCGTCGACGGCGCGGGCTCCGATCAACCGAGCACGGTGCCGCACCTCGCGGGCGCGGGGCAGCACGTCGCGTTCCTGTCCTCGGCGACGCGCCTCGTCGCCGGCGACACCAACGGCGTCGCCGACGTGTTCGTGCGCGATCTAGCGGGCGCGCAGACCACGCGCGTGTCGACGTTCGCGAACGGCGCCGAGGCCACGTCCCCGGCGCAGGGCCGGCCGCGGATCAGCGCCGCTGGCCGCTACGTGGCGCTGCTGTCGCAGGCGGCCCTCGCCGACGCCGCGCCCGGGTCGTTCGTCGTCGACACCACCGAGCACACGGTGCGCCGCCTCGGCTCGGGGTCGGAGTGGGTCGATCTCGACGCCTCGGGGCGGTTCGTCGCCGAGGTCAGCTTCGACGTCTTCCTCCACGACCTGCTCGTCGGCACCTCGAGCGGGCTCGGCAATGGCTCCTCCGTCGCGCTGTCGTCCGATGGCGCGCGCCTCGCGTTCGTCACGACCACCGGCGTGCTCGTGGGCCCGGTCGGCCGGCCGGTCGCGGAGTACCGCGCGGTGTCCGTCGATCGCGCCGGCCAGGCGGTGACCGCCTCGATCCTGCGCCGCCCCGAGCTGTCGAGCGACGGCCGCTGGGTCGTGTTCGCGACCCGTGATTGGCCGGGCTCGCTCGGGCGCTACGTGATCGTCCGCGCGTGGGCAGGCGCCCTCTGATCGTGCGAGGCTAGCGGCGTGCCGCGCCTCGGGTGGTTCGCTCTCGTGCCTGCGCTCGCCGCGTGCAACGCGGGCGGCGCGCCGGCGAACTACGTCGGCGGCAAGGCCACGTCGTGGGCGCTGCCGCTCGTCGGGCCGCTCGAGGACAACGTGCTGCTCACGCCCGTGCCACTCTCCACCAACGCCAAATAATCTGCCAGGTCCACCCCAAGTTGGGCCACGAACAATCCCCCCTCCACAACCCTTTCGAGGAGTATCAGAGGGGAGCATCGACTGAACTCATCCCGACCAGATGGAGTCACTAGCATTTTAGCAGCAATCATAGAAGAAGGCCGGGAGAGCAAACTGTCCCTGTTGGGGGACTTCTCCCTAAGTCAGTCGACACTGGTGTGGAATGATTTTATTTTATTTTATTTATTTTTATTTTTTATGAATTTATTTTTTATTATGATTCATTTAGGCGTGTCAGTCACCGGAGTGACAATTTTCATTGTGCGCTCGATCTGACTTAGTTAGTCGATTGTGAGATTCGGGTCGAAACCGAAAGTCCGTCATACCATAAAGGCTATGGCATTAATTACACCCTTCCAAAGAAGGGTAACCCTTGATTAGTCGCCAGAGTAGAAGGGTCCTAGGGGCAGAACAAGATATGTCTATCGCACTTATTCTTTTGCAGGATAACGGGTGTGTACATAAGATTATGCAACTGTAGTTTATTGCAGTTTATTGTCCTGACTCCCGATGCGAGGCGGAGAACCCAAGTCCGAGGACCACCATCACGCATGGTGGGGGCCTCTGGCCAGGTGTAACCTGACTTTCGGTGACACACCATTTAATATACCAAGGAGAACAGGGGGGTGGACATTTGATTTATTTAATCATCATGCAAATGATTGCAAAGAAAATGAAACATTATTCTTCACAGAGTTAGATAGGTATGAATAGACTCGAATCCATGGCATTAATCTAATTGTTGCGCCACATGCTCATTTAGTGACTTTATTTACTCAATCGATCATCATTATACAAGAGTGCACGGAACAAATCCAGCAGCATATCTTCCTCATCTTGGACGATGCCAAGCGGGAATTGGAAATCAGCCACGCAGTGTCAGGACAGAATCCACAAGAGATCGGAGCATATCAATGCTCGGATATCACGAGATGGGACTAAACCGGGGTAGCATTCGCCCACCATGGTATTTTAATATTATTATTCCCCAGGAGTGGGTCAATAGAGGACATGCAGAGGTAGACCTTTTTAGATCCCTTTGCATACATCATTCATATAGCTGTTGTTTCATTGATTACATTGCTTTGAAAAATAATTTAAAAACTTAAAGAACAAAAAAAATACAACACAAAGAAAATTCAAAAAAAAGAGAGATTTGAAAAAAATTCTTTGGGTCATATTTATTTCGATCAACCTCAATGGCCATCCATCAAGGAGGGAAACTCATGCCTATGAAGGAACACTTTATTCCTTCTACTTATAAACCCTCAACTTGCATTGAACTACCTGATATTCATGTGGATCAGTATGAGATTCGCCCTAGTATCATCCAGATGCTCCCATCTTTTTATGGGAATCCTGATGAAAATCCCTATAGGCATCTTGATGACTTTTTAGAAATTTGCTCCCTCGTCAAAATCCAGAACTTTAGTGATGATGCCCTTAAGTTGATCTTATTTCCGTTCTCATTGAAAGATAAAGCAAAATGTTGGTTGAGGAGTTTTGGTAAGATCATTAGGACTTGGGAAGTTATGCAATTAGAATTTTTGAAAAGATTTTACCCCATAGTTCGGACCAACATTATGAGAAGGGCGATTGTAGGCTTTACTCAGCTTCCGGGAGAGCAGATTCATGAATCTTGGGACAGGCTGAAGGATTTGTTACGCCAATGTCCACATCATGGGGTGCCCAAATGGCAAGTTATGTATGCATTTTATGAGGGGCTATCTGATTATGATAGACAAATGGTGGACATATATTGTGGAGCGGCATTCATGAACAAAAGTGAAGATGAGGTTTATGATCTGTTTGAAACTTTGAGTGAAAATTCGATGAATCTTGCCTCTATCTCATCGCATAAATAATATGTAGGACCTTTCATGCAGGCTAGACATCGTGAAATAGAAAAATGGGTAGGGCTTGACTCTAAGATAGACGATAATGCCATTGTCCAACCCTCATCACGTCTATATACAAGTCCACCCCAAACCTCTAAGGAAACCTGTAATTTCTATGCCAGTCTTACTCACCATGTGAGTGAGTGTCCTACTATAGCCCGACTCCCACCAGTCATCCAAGCTCAAGTCCAACATGCCTTAGGGTTCTCTCAGCTCGAGTATGATACCTTCTCTGATGATTATAATCTTGGCTGGAGCAATCACCCAAATTTTCATTGGATAGATCAAACAATTCAAGTCCATTCATCTAAACTTTCACCCCAAAAAGTCCATGATCAACTCAGGTGTAATCAACCTCAGCCCAACTCATCTCACCCTAACTTCAACAGCAATATCAATTCTAGGGGAGATTCCACAGGCCACTACTCCGAACCTCAGATTGTGTATTCTCAGTTTACTTACCATGACCCTCCTTCAATAGTACACCAACCTCCTCAACACATGAATGATGATGATGATGATCTTATGCCTGCCATTTTGGCTGAAGATGTCAATAGTGAGAGTGAGGCGGAGTGCACTAGCAACACTATGATGAAGAAAGGAGAGGCATTAGGAGGTGGATTGAATAATAATGATGATTATCTTGATATCATCACCCCATCCTTTGAATGTTTTGAGGCAGAGATCATTAAGAAGAATAGTGGCCCAAAGAACTTATTTAAGGATATACATGAAGAGGAGGATTACTTTGTGGTTAATAATTGTGACGATTTATTGGAGACGAATTCTGAACATCCTCCTCCTTTTGAAGAATATGATGAAGGGGCTTGGTTAGAAAAGTTTACATTTAATCTACCCACCCCGCTATTGGATAATTTGATGAACAGTCTGTCGATTGATGAATTTGATGAAAGGGTCTTATTAGAGACTTTCACATTTGATCTGATCCTTGAGCCCAGTCCAATAAAGTTTGAATCATTCGATGAATTAGATTTTGGGCTCATGCTTCCTGCCAAATTGATTCCCCTGAACGTTAAGTCTCTTCATTATGAAATTCTAGGGCCTGAGGGGGATATGCCAGCTATTTTCACCTTTGATTTGACTCCCCATCAGGAAGACCAGTTGATTAGTGCTCTTAATGCATCAGAGGCTATCATTAAGGGGAGTGTGGCAGATTTGAAAGATATTAGTTCGTCGGCATGCATGCATCATAGTTTAAGTAATGCCAATCTCATTCAAAAGTCATCGGCACATGAAGGAGCTGACATGAAGGAAGTAGCCAATACATGGGAAGTCAAGTGGGTAGATACAGGACAAGGAGACCAGTGGGTAGATATTGGGCAAAGGTTCCACCCAGATCTTGCTAGGTTAATGGCCATTGATTTGCATATGCCCGCTAAGGAAGAAAAATGGTTCACATATGCTTCTAATGCTCAACTCAATAATATACAAAATCAACATATTTTCAGCCCATGTATGTACATGCAAAATCTTATCTTCTCGTGGCAAAAATGTTAGAAATTGAAAGTCGATAAGATAACGTGGTGGTTCATTCTTAAGTCAACTCGTTGGTTATGGAGCTTGCACCTCTTATGCATGCGTCTGGCTGAAGATGAAAAACTTAGTGCTTCTGGGAGGCAACCCAAGATTTTTGTTATTTGATATTTTATTTTTAGTGTGTTTTTTAGTTGTCAGCTTTAGTCCAGAAGATGGAGCTTGTGTCATCCTTGTCAAGAAAGGAGCAATTCACCCTGCACACCAGGTTGTATCCTTCTATCTCAGCAAAATCTATTGATTACATTGTGTTTTCAACTCAATATGTCATTGAGGACAATGTCATTCAAGTTGGGGGGGAGAAAATTTTTTTGATGCATATAGTACAACCTGATGGGAGTTCTGTCTTGCATATCATCGTTGCATAAAAGAGAAAAGAGATAATCCCCAGTTAAGTTTTATTGATTAATGCTTTTTATTGAAAGTAATTCTAGAATCGGAAAGACTAGAGATAAGGATGATGAAAATTTTAGTCAAACTAGCTATGGAAAACTGATGTAAGAATCTCTTTGAAGCTCATGTCCACTTTTAGAAAGAAATCGCTATGCACACTAATGAAACAAGCAGGGTAAGCCTTATGCTATTTTGGATATGTTGTCTGATACTTTGCACTTCTCAAAAAAGAGATATTTTTAAGCTTTCTACCAAAATCTATCTATCAAATAAGTGCACCTCATCAGTTTTATTTCTAAAAATCCATTTAGTCCCAATGACAGTCCCATGATCAGGAGATGGGACCAGGTGCCACACCTTGTTCCTATCAAACTGGTTAAGCTCCTTGTGCATGGCATTGATTCAATGCACATCTTTGAGGGCACTGTCAATGGACTTGGGTTCTACATGAGAAACCAATGCATAATTATTTAATTCATTAATATCTGTGAAAACACTGTATGAGATTCTCAATAGGCACGAGGAATTCAGATAGACTTGGACGACGGACATACTTTCACTTTGAGCTTGACTTCAAGAACTAATCAAAAGATTATTTCAGACTGAAAATGTATCTCCCCCTTAGTAATTGCATCACTGCCCTTAGGTACCTGGCGGAGGATTAACCTCTACGCATAGTGTGGGTTTCCAGACAGAAGAGATCTGTCCTTCTCCCAGCATCCATTTGATATACCAAGGGTGGTTAGCAACCAAAAGGATATAGACAAGATAAGGAAAGACAGTGACACCAAATGATAAAGCAATCAAAAAGGCAATGTTGAGAGATAAACTCAACTCCCCCTGTCTACATGACACATAGCGACTCAGCATTAAACTCAAGAAGATTTGAAAATGCCCAACTCTCTCCTCAAAGTGGAGACTTTCTCATTATCCAAAGGCTTAGTGAATATATCTACAATTTGCTTAGATGAGCCTACATGAATTAACTCAAAGTTGCCCTTAGAAACTTCATCTCTTATAAAGTGATGTCTGATTTCTATGTGCTTTGTGCGTGAGTGCAGAACAAGATTCTTGGACAAATTTATTGCACTAGTGTTATCACAATAAATGGGTGTGCAGCCAAGGTCTACATTGTAGTCCTTGAGCTAGTGCTTAATCTAAATAACCTATGCACCAAAACTCCCTGCTGCTACATATTCAGCTTCAGCAGTGGAGAGGGCCACATAGTGCTGCTTCTTGGAGGCCCAAGAGATTAACCACTCACCTAAGAATTGACAAAACCCACTTGTGCTTTTCCTATCTAATTTGTAGCCAGCATACTCTGCATCAGTGTAAGAGACTAAATCTAGTGTGTGTCATGTAGGAAACCAAAGTCCTAAGTTGTGTGTGGCTGAAACATATCTAAAAGCTCTTTTAACACCTGCAAGATGTAATTCAGTAGGTCTAGATTGAAACCTAGCACACATACCTACACTGAATTGAATGTCAGGTCTTGAGACAATTAAGTATAGTATAGAGAACCAATCATACCTCGGTATAATTTTGCATCTACTTCTTTACCTGACTCATCAGCATCAAGAGAAAATTTGCAACATGCCATCCTAGTTAGCTCGACTCTTAAAGGAGAGTATTCTTGGAGTATTCTGAGAATATTTTCTAATGGAGTTAGGAAAAGCAAGGATATTACCATCCTATCTTTAATTAAAAATAAATCTGTGTGTGTGTGTGTGTTGGGGCGCTCAAGCAGGATGAACCACCTCTCTCTCTCTCTCCCCAGCACAAGCAGATGGGTTCAGAGAATCTCTCTCTCTCTCTCTCTCTCAGCCTGAGTAGGATGGGTTCTCTGAACCACCTCTCTCTCTGCCTGAGTAGGATGGGTTTTCCAAACCACCTCTTTCTCTCTCTCTCCCCACATAAGTGGATGGGTTCAGGTTTCCTTATATTTTTCTCATCTTTCTCTCCACACAAGCGGATGGGTTCAGGTTTCCTTATATTTTTCTCGTGTTTTTCTCGGTTTTACTGTCACCTCTGCATATATGCTGACGGTGATACCTCATGTAGAACTGTCATTAGGCAAGGAGCCTCCCCTTTAGTGGACAAATCCCAGGCTGTCATCTTCTCCTCCGTTTATTCTGTTCTAGATTGTGCATTTTGGGTTAGTTTGTCATAACATGATGATAGCAACTTGGTTTCACGTGTTGATGATACTCTGTTATCTTCAATCCATGTGCTCTTTCCTGCTGTGAAACCTTTTCGTTACGATATCAAACATGCGGACCTGATGCCATGAGTCAACCCAGCCATGCAGTCGCATTATCGTTGTCCATCGGCAATAGCAATAGTGCTCTGTGTTGTTCCATCTTGCATATACAATCATCATCATCATCTTGCATCACTTATGTTCTCTTTATTCTCCTTCCAGGTGGCAGAGTCAAAATTGGCAAACTTTGTAGAAGACATTATTGTCCCTCCAAGGATGGTTGATGTAATAGTTGATGGTGAGGTATGCAGTATTCTGTCAAACATTAATCTTGATAGCCTGTCATACATCCTGCATCCTTAAATTTCTGTCGCCTTTTCGTTCGATCTCTTCCAAGTCTATGCTGGTACCATTCATGCTTTACATTTATTTAGTGTGTAATTGCTGTAGACTGGAATTTAATTGCTCATAGTGATGAAAAGGCACTTGATTAACTGATCGGATAGTTTTCCAATTGGGCATAATTCTTAGAGGGATCTATTCACCCACCTCTAGATTCTCTTGCTGCACTAAGGGACCTAACAATTGGCATCAGAGCGGGTCTCTGACATACCAAGATCTAACGATCTGTAGAGAAGATCCCAGTGCATTTTCATCATGAGTTCCTTTGGTGAACTATTGTTATTGAACTCTCCGCCAATCTTCGATGGTTCATATTTCAGTTTATGGTTTGGCAGAATGTGTAGGTTTGTTAACTCTGTTGATAGGTTTCTTAACTCTGTTGATTCAAACCTCTAGAACATCATATTTTATGGTCCTTATAAACTACCATTGGGCAAATCCAAATGGTCTGATGAACATAAGACCAAAAATGATGATAATCTGATTGCTCTAAATTTATTGAAAGCTGCAGTCAATTCTGACAAATTTTCATTTGTTTCCACATGTAGGACAACAAAGGAGATCTTGGATTGCTTGATCAAGGTTCATGAGGGAAAGATGGACAATCTCTGTTTCATGGCTGACAAACTGGACAGATCGAGCAAGGAAAGCTCGACGGTAAACTCTGATAGTGAAGAAATTTCATTTGAGGAACTATTCGATGTTTATGAAGTATTGTCAGATAAATATAAGAGAATTAAATCTAAAAATAGAAAATTAAGAAGAACAACTCAAGACACTGCACATTCTGCTCTGAGTTTAAGAATTTGAGTGAAATTTTACTGCACGATGTTGATGTTCACAAAGAAGCTATTTCACGTTTAAGAAATGAAAATGAAACTCTTCTGGCTAAAGTGTCTGAGTTGGAGAGAATTCAAAAAGAGCTAAAAGAAGAGCTAAGTTTAATGTTAGACGATCAATAGTTAATTGATGAATTAAATGTGAACAAAAATCTTGCTGAAGAAAATGAAAGACTGAAACATTTAAACAATGCCATGTCTGAATGATTGTTAGCTCTTGAAAAAGAAAAATCTATGGTTGTAAATGAATATGAAGAAGTGAAAGTGTTAAAATAGGAAATAAAAAGCCTCAAAATCGTTAATGCCATTTTGAATGAAAAACTTATTTCCCATAAAGAAGAGGTGGTGTATAAAATTTTTCTCACCGACGGCACGATGAAGGAGATTGACAATCCCGCGTTCATGCCGGACGTGACTTACATCGAACGCATCGAAGAACCGATGGTGAAGGCGTTCGTGATTTGTCCGAATGAAAACATCGGCGACATGATGGCGCTCATCGCCGAAAAACGCGGCAACGTGGATCATACCGAGACGCTCGACGCGAAACGGGTCATGCTTTCCTCGCTGATTCCGCTGAACGAAATCCTGATTGATTTTCACGACCGCATCAAATCCATCACGCGCGGATTTGGCTCGATGGATTACGAGCCGTCGGATTACCTGGGAAGCGAAATGGTGAAGCTGGACATGCTTGTGAACGGCGAACCGATGGACGCGTTTTCCTGTATTGTGCATCGCACCAAAGCCGAAGGCCGTGGGCGCACGCTGGCGGAAAAATTGAAAGAAGTCATCCCGCGCCAGCAATTTCAGGTGAAAATTCAGGCGGCCATCGGCGGCAAGATCATCGCGTCCGAAGTCGTCAGCGCAAAAGTATTAGGCCGTGATGTCTTTCCTGACTCTTCGGCCTCCTCATCAAGTTCCGCCTCACCAGGGTCATCATTGTCTTGCAAGTACACAACATATGTTAGGTCGTAGTCTCCCTCTTCTCCCCTTGCATCCATATGCACATCCTTAACCTTTAACTTCACGTATTAATGAACATAAACTATTTTGTCCAGCCTTCTATGTGTTAGTCTATTCCTCAGCTTGATATGTAGGAAGGAGAATGTTGACCAATTTCGTTGGCACCCACTTGAGAAGGATGTTTGGGATAGAACTTTCATTGCAATATTCCTCAATGTCGGTGCGCTTATGTCGTAATTGAGTCACCACTCAGCTGTTAGTAAGGCGGTGGATGAACATTTTAAAAATTAGTTGCAATAATTGCTTGCAGAACCATAGAATATGCATTATACAAGTAAATTACCTACATCGAGTCTCATGGCTGGTAACGACATTGGGTGTCGCAAATAAATTAATTGTGTTTCTAAATATTTTCATATGCATTTACGGATAAAACACAGTTACATAATTATCCAATAGGGTGAAGTATCCAAATATTCATGCCTTAAAGAATAATAATGCCACACCATAGAAAAAGTCACTAAAAACTCAGAGTGGCAAGAAAAGATAAACCGAGTAGAATGTTAAGAAATCCATAACTCAAAAAAAATCACAAAAACAAATATGGATACCAAAATAGTTGTTGTCTTGTTTGAATGATTTAACTACTATTATAAGGTCGAAAAAGTTTTGGGTTCCAAAATTCTCTACTTGATTTTGTTTGCAGGTATGCCTGACAGCCAACCACAATAGGTGGTATCTTGATAGTGGTTGCTCTAGGCACATGACCAGGGATAGAGAAAAGTTTTGCTTGCTGATGGAGAATTAAAGATGCTGGTCATGTTACCTTTGGTGGAAATACAAAAGCCAAGATCATAGGATCAGGTAAGGTTGGTAAGGGCTCTTCCCGCTACATAGAAGAAGTACTACTTGTTGAAGGACTTGCCTATAATTTTCTTAGCATTAGTTAGTTATGCAGTAAAGGACATAAAGTTATTTTTGACTCACTTGCTTGTACTATTTTTGAACCAAATTTTGAAACTGTAAAATTCACTAGAAAAAGAGTCAATAACATCTATATGGTCGATTTAGGTGATGCAATACATACAAACTTGTGTCTCACTGTGAAAAAGGATGACTTAAGCCTATCTTTGGCATCGCAGGTTAAGTCATGCCAGTTATAATGTGTTGCATAAATTAAAGAAATATAGTATGGTAAGAGGACTATCAGAAATATCATTTAAAAAGAATAATAAAATCTGTGAGGTTTGTACCCAATGTAAACAAACTAAAAAGTCATTTAAATCCAGAACTAAGAACATGTCTTTTAAACCTTTGGAGCTGATTCATATGGATCTATTTGGACCTACTAGATCAGCTAGTTTATCTAGTAGAAGATTTGAATTTATTTTAGTAGATGACTTCTCTAGATATACTTGGGTATTCCTTTTGACTCACAAAAATGATGCTTTTGGAGAGTTTCAGGCATTCTTCAACAAAATAAAATGGAATGGTGAGCAATCTATATCCAATATTCTATTTGATCATGGTGGTGAGTTTGAGAATTCTCAGTTTGATGATTTTTGTAGGGACAATGGGGGCCCAAAATGGGTAGAGATCAGGATGCATCATTGTCGGCAAACAACACATACCAGTTGGATAGAAATCAATGATGGGCGAATTTGGATCTGTCATCAATGGCCTATAACCAACAGGAAGTGCATGGGAACTGCAAATATGTAACTTCCTTTGGTCAGAATCAAACTAAAACAGAAAAGCTCAAGCGGCATAAGGAAAAATGATGTACAAACCTAGCAGCTGGGAAAACACCCATCAGCTGAGTGAAGGGTTTAAATGGTGAACCAAGTTCAAACTTCACTTTCACCTTACCCAAGTCCTTAAGATCAGATGCAAAAGGGGCATAGTGATAGGGGTAAAACCTGAAAGAAAGAAACCAGAAGGGGGAGGATTTACTAAGTACATATATGTCAGGCAAACGAAAACATTCTTTCACCGATTTCCTATGAGAAGTACAAATGTACAAGCTAATACAATCAAGCTTATCATTGTCTTAACTTCTTTGGTTCTGAAATGAGAGAACAGTTTATGCTTTGAGAAAGGCTACATAGTGTAGAAACTTAATCCATGTACATGACTGTTGTATCAATCTGGCACTTGGAAGAAACACAGTAAAATTAATTATAAGATGAAGCAATTAGCCACACCAGCCATGGATGGCAGTTTCAGCGGAAACCGACACATTTCAGCCGAAACATATCGGTTTCGGACCTGCCTGATACGAAACATGACCTGCTCACAGTAGCAGGTCCGAAACTTGAAAAAAAAAATTATTGTTTCGGGCAAAACTGGATCTGGTTTCACCCGGTTTCGAGCGTATGGAGGAGGGGTAGGGGAAGCTTGGGAGGAACTTTTGCTGCCCACCGCAACCGCTGCCACTGTTTCTTACTATTTGCAGTGTGTAGCTGAAGTCATCGCCATCGTTCACATCATTGGGTTGAAAATTCCTCAAGGAGAATGCAAATTTTTGTATTTTTTTTCTTTTTGATAGTGTTCGTGTTGTAGGCAAGGTTATATATAATATATTAATTTTTATACATAAATTATGATAAATCTGCTTAATTAGGGCCTATTTGGTGATTTAAATTTAGGGCATTTGTCTAATTGGTAAGTTTAGCATCAATGATCAGATATGTCGGGGACAGATAACACTCAAAGAACAAGATAAACCACCTTCTAAGCTGACTTCTCCAGCACCAAACAATGGCAAGCACAGCTGTTGACATTGAAAATATTTCTAATTTTTCTTGACCTTTGTTATTGTAGGTCATAAATGCTGGCCGAGTGCCCCTACACCCCCAAAATGGGGAGTCGAAGACTCAATCAGCAAAAAACTCGCGTGATCTGATCAGCACACGAGGAATGTCGGAATGATCCATAGGCGACCATAAAGACGTTCGATCAGGGCAGAAATGTTTCGGGGGATGGCCCTCTTAATGAAGATGCTCCACGTATCCACGAAATGGATTTGGCGGCACAAATTGTTGAGCCGAATGCTAAATCAAAAGAAAACCCAGGTTACCTAATTCAGGTATACATTGCACCGAAAAAGGTCCGTAGATGACTGAAAAGCTGCTCAGTCAGGCAAAAATACTTCGAGGGATGGACCACTCGATGAAGAAGCCCCACGTGGCTCTAAAACAAGCTTGGCAGCACAAATCAAAGTGTTGAAGACCGAATCAGGGTGAAACCCGAGAAAACTGGTACGGGTTCGACACGTGCCAGAAATCACCGGAAACCCACAATCAGGGCTTCAAAGTATACTCTAGGGCCACTGGATCAACCCCGATGCTACTCTGGGCTAGGAGCTCCTGACGGTTCAATTTTGGGGTAAAATGTCAAAATTACGGCAATGCCCCTCGATGAGTCGGTGGCGCATTGGCTGTTGAATCGGTGACTGTTGAATCAGTGGCGTTGATTCTGTAGTGCTTCCCCCTCTGTGAGTCGACGGCGCCCCTGGCAGAATGCGGGTCGGTGAATCGATGGCACGCGAAGACGCGGGCCAACGATTCAGTGGCGACCCCACCGACTCGCCTTGCTTCCAAAGCCTTATAAAATAGGCTTCTTCTGCCCTCGATCAAGAGGGGGCCCCTTTTAAGGGCGTTAATTAAAGCCCAGATTCAAAAGCACGAGTGTCGACCCTGTGCCCACTGCGTCCACGCTATTAGCCCTAGCGTCAACCTTAGTGGCCCACCTGCGTCCACGCTATTAGCCCTAGCGTCGTTCAAAGTAATTTAAACCCTAATCATACGTGTATCTGTACCCTACTAGGAGATTTTAAACTCTATTCTCACTCAATCTCATTAGATTTTAGTCTCTAATAACTTAAATCTTTATGGTCATTTAGATTGTTGGGTAAATTTGCTTGAATAAAACTCATCTTTCGTTTTTTTTTTAAGGACGGGCCAGTCCGGTCCCTGAACCAGCTGAACCAGACCCATCACCTCCGATACCAGTCCGGTTCAGGCCAGTCAAGTACATACCGGCCGGTTTTGCATACCATGCTATATTATATGAAATGAGGTTCTTACCATCCTCCAAAAGCAAAAACAGCTATTTTCATGAAATGGCCTGCAATCTCAAAACGCATTCATCAAATTGACACATCATACATCTGATGGATAGTAAGAACATGCAAATAACATTCTTTTCCATCTACAGTAACTGCACATAGACAATAGAAAGAATTATCAAACAAAAAGGTTAATGGGAGAATTTACCATTCTCATGCCAGTCCACACGGCACCTTGAGCAATGGACCATCTCAAAAGAGTAGCTAGGAAAAGGAAGTTGGTGTTTAGATAAAACAGATATCATTGCACCTATACCACGCTCTAAGGCAAACTGAATCTGATTTTCATGACCATCTTTGGGAGCAAAGGACATTGTTTGTATATCCAACGGAAGTAGATAAGCCGCAAAGCTGGCAACTCCACAACCAACATCCAGAATCTGCATTATGCCTGCTGTGCGAAGGTCACCGTTCCCGTTGGTCATCATTTTCCCTAACCTGCACTCATCATTATGACAAGCATCCGAATGAACAGAAGATTCACACTATATGAATTGTTCCCTGCAATCATTGTCCACGAACAATGATGAAAGTAAACTTTGAAATAAACCGCTACAGTGCCCTACGTAGAATAAATCAAAGTTTGAGAGATTTGAAGTTATAGAACAAACCAAAGTTTGAGAGATTCGAAGTTATAGTAGTTTTAAAAAGAATGAGAGACAGAAGAAATGAAATTTCCAATATTTGCAAGAATGGCACTTACATAATATAACTACTATCAATATCACCAACTTGCTGCTAATTTACAGGACCTTATTCAGAAACAAATGTGACAGTCTTAATTCCAAACTTCTTTTTATTCGTGGGATTAAAACCAAGGCCCTCTTTTTCGAAATTTATTTGTACTCCCATTATAGGTTCCAAGTTTTCTTTTCCTTGTACCATCTTCTTAAGGGAGTTTTGTTTGTTCTCAACTTCTTTATGTATATTCTTTAGTTCCTCTTAAAGTTTTACATTCACTTCCTTGGCAACATCAAATTTTTCAATAGCAATTTTTGTCTCTTCTTCAAGTTTCTGCATTCTCAGCTTTAGCTCATCAATTGCTTCTCTCAAATGTTCATTTTCTTTTCTTAGACCCCTGATCATAACTTTATCACTATCACATTCAACAAGCATTTTCTTCAGATTAGTGATTTCAGCTTCTAACTCACCATTTTTATCATCTGATGTTGTGTCTTTTCCAAGATTGTTAATCTTTTTCTTCAAAGATTTGTTCTCCTTTTTAACATGGTCATACCTATCAAGTAATTCTCCACAAGCATCCTCCCAATCACTGCAAGTAAAATTTTCAAAAGGAGAATTTACCTCATCTTCGTCATCTCCCTTAGCCATTAAATAGATTCTTTCTTCACTCTCTTCCTTGGAGCTATTTTCTTCTTCTTCATCTTCTTCCTCATCACTTCAGGTACTCACCATTGTCTTGGCACGTTTTTCCTTTCTTTTTGGCTGAACTTTCTTCACAATTTCTGGGCATTCTGACTTAACATGCCCGGGCTTCCTATAATGGTAGCACGTAAGTTTGTCAATTTTCTTAGAATTTTCAGATTTAAATCTAAAAAATCTTTTTACCCGTGGCCTCTTCCTCATGAGGCCCTTACCTTCCCTTCTTAAAACTTTTCTAAACTTCCTTGTTAACATAGCAAACTCCTCAGTCCTCCTCAGTGCTTGATGATTTACATTCACTGGCGAATCCATGGTTTGATGGAGTAGCCTTCAATGTGAGAGGCTTCTTTTTCTTCACCACTTCCTCTTATCTTTTCAAGTTAATTTCATAAGTCATCAAGTAACCTATCAACTCATCCATGATAGTAGTAGCTAGATTCTTGGACTCTTCAACAACCATGGCCTTAGTAACCTTCTGTCGATAATTCTATCCTTGGAGGGGAGACCAACATATCCACAAGCGGGTGCCAAGCAGAATTAGCCTTGGAAAGCCACTATGCCCTGCATCAAATACTTCATCCCGGTACCTTGGATTTCCCTGTTACTGGTTCTAATGAAGAAAAAGACTCTCCTGTATCCCAGCCTGCCCTCTAAGAAACTGAAGACCTGGGTCAGATGCCTCTAGACCAATTGGCTGGTCTTGAGCTTAGGGAGCTAGATGAACTCACACTAGTCGCCACCACACCTTCTATGAATGATTAGCGAAAAGACCTAACCACCCTTTTGGAGGGATTAAGGTGAGAGAACCAAGCATTAAAATCCCTCGTATAAGATTTATTGTGAGAGCGGGATGCCATCCTCATTTGCCTTGCATCTCCATCAAACTACCAAGTTAATGAGAGATTGACAGTAGACGCCAACCCTCTAACGAGCCTGGCCGAAGTCCCGTTGGCCAAGTCAGCCCACCCATCGTGCTACCAAGAAGAGGCGACAGACTTGGGGGCCTCCCTTACGGACATCTATTCCCAAGAAGGGACCAACTCAAGTAGGGCCTATGAAGATGCCTAGAAAAGGTCTCATGTTATAATCTTGGCATAGTGCATGGAGACACCCTACTCCTTCCTCAAGGAGGATACATAATTCCTATTCGATTTGTGTGTTGCTCAAGGGCTCGTATCACTACCGGAGCCCCGAACGCCAACCAAGGAAGGCAAGAGAAAAGGGGCTAGCTTCTGCCGGTACCACTAAATGCCAGGCCATGTCGCAGAAGAGCCAGTCCACGGGCTCCTCGGGAGCGAAGGCGAAGGCGCTCTCCTGCACGTGCCGCACGCGAGGGTTCGAGGCCAGCTCCGGCATGAGCCGCGCGGGATCCACGGCGATCACCTTCGCCGACATGGACAAGGTCATCGTCGGCACGCTGCAGGCGCTGATGATCACGGCGCTGGTGCTGGTGGGCCGCGACCTGCACTACGGACCTTGGTACTGGGGCGGCATCACGGTGGCCGCGCTCACCTTCATCTACCAGCAGTGGCTGGTGCGCGCACGCAACCCTGCGGCGTGCCTGCGCGCGTCAAAATAAATGGGGGGTATTCCAGTTTCTTCTAACTAAAAGGGTGTGTGATATTTCTTTTTAATTTAACCAATTTATTGGCCATTCGACCATGTTTGACCATGGGTTTTATAAATACTCTTCATACTCTTTTTAACCCACCGTATTTTTCACCTTCTACCCTTCGATTCTCCTTCCTCACTGCCTGTGCCCGATAGCATCGCATGAACCCTTGGCGCTCTCATTTCCAAGGGTCGGCACCTGAAGGCTCCTTCTCTACTCCTCTGGCGTGAGCAATCATCTTCTCTCTCTCTCTATTTTGATCCCTTCGCAGTAGCCTCTCTTCGTTTCCTCTTGCCCTATTTCCGTCCATGGCACCACTAGTCACCCAAGGACTGAGGGAAAAGCCTGCTGCTGTAGGGAAGAAAGCCACCGCTTCTAAGTCTATGAGAAAGGAACCAAGGACAAAGAGGATTCACGACCGGCCAGATGCATAGATAGGGCCACAGAAAACCTCAGCTGTCCTCCGCAAACCTTCGCAATAGCAGGATCCGCCTTCTAAGAAGCAACAAATATCCACCAAAGAGAAAAGAGCAGCCGTTCACAAATCTTTGATAGAGTAGGAACAGCCTGCTAAGAAGAAGAAATCTTCAACCAAAGAGAAAGGAAAAGACATAGAGGAATCCTCTTACTCAGATGCACCAGATGCTTACCAGCTCTAGGACAATGATCCCTCTCGAATCTTGTTTCCTCAGTATGTTGATTTATCTGACCATAAGATGCTCGATGATTTTCTTGAACTATTACCAATGTTTAAATTTCAAGATTGGGTTCAATTCATGAGCGCAAATATGGTCTATTACCCAAAGCTTGCACAACAATGGTATCAAAACATATGGATTGAAGAAAATGGTCAGCTGTGGACTGAAGTTAAAGGCGTTTCCATTCATGTAAAACCTCACCTATTTCAGAAGGCATGGCACATTCCCAATCAAGGATTGAAAGAAAAGGACTTTTTTATGATGTGGAGGAAGCATATGCTATCGTGACAGGGAAGCCTACCAACCCTGATTTCATATCACATCCATTAACACCAATCACTTTCCTCCACTACAACAACTTCACTGATTCACACGTTTGTCTATCCGTTCCGCTGCGATCGTTTAGCACTCTGTCATAACAAACCATTTATTTATTTAAATGATTGCGAGTGCTTCTTGAACAGCAGCCTGTAATAGCTTTATTTCCAATGGCTTATGAATAAATATATGGGAAATATACTATTGTATCCACTTACGGCTTGTTTGAAACATTTCGAATATTTATATAAATGTGTAGGACATGCAAATCATATTATAGCCATCATGAGGACTTTGTGAGGGATCACTAACATAAAATTCACAAATATTTGAGTAGAAACACTCATATAGTTAATTATATGATCTCAGTTAAAGATTTGGACTGACTAACGCTATTAGTGTCACTAATGAGCTAGTTAGCGATGGCGCGGAGACTTTTGGGTTTGCATGCGATTGCTTCTGCATGAGCAGTCATAAGTATGGAACATACATAAGCGGCAGTCTTTTTGGAGTCAGACGTTCTAATAGGACGCGTTTTTAGGACGCCCTTTGGAAGCGTTCAAACTCGCCGCTAATTCCTGTCCGTAGCAAATGAAAACGATACCTATAACCAAAGAGTCGTAAGCGCGCCGCAGCTTTTTTTAGAGTGAGACGTTCTAACAGGACGCGGTTTTTCGACGCATTTTGGAAATAGTCATACGCGGCAGTTTTTTAGGAGCCACACGTTCTGCTGGGACGTGGTTTTTGGACGCCCTTTGGAAGCGTTCAAAATCACCGCTAATCCTTGTCCGTATTAAAGGGAAAAAAAGGATAACTATCACCTTCTTTGGTCAGTGGTGGAGTGGACACTCTCTCCTCCCTCTTTGTAAGAGAAGATATGGTGTTCTCAGTGTTTCATAACCAAAAAAAAACACCTGTAATAAAAAGAGATAAGATAAGTATGATCACCCGTCTCTCCCACCAGTGGCGGAGTGCTCATCCTTGCCTCTAACACCCACCTATCATAATACTACCCGGTTCCGTCTTTTGCAGGAACGTTGAGTAACACTTCAACGTTAGAATCCGTGCTAATAAAATGTCTTATATTGCAGAGATGGGTTTTTAAATACATCAGTATTACTTCAACATTTGAACGCCTAATTAATGCCCCAAGCGACACCACGGGAGCAGGCGCCGGAGGACACTCCGGCGGCCCTGCTCCGCACCTCCCACAGCGCCCTGAACGACTTCCTGAGCTGCCCGGAGAAGTTCCGGCAGGGAAGGATCCTCAAGCGGTCCGAGACGCCCGCCTGGTGGTCTGTAGGCGGCACTGCGGTGCACTCCCTGACCGAGGAGTTCGACCGCTGGTACCTGGGGGCGCCGACAGTGGACCAGGTCGAGAACTTCCCCTGGGTGAAGCGCTTCGCGGAGGTCTTCGAAGAGGAGGCCGGCAAGCAGCAGGACAGGTCCGGCGTCCACCCGGACGCCTGGCGGGCGGCCGGGGAGAAGAACGCCCGGCGCACCACCGAGGACGAGGCGTTCTGGCGGGCCAGCGGCTCCCAGTTCGCGAAGAACTGGGCAGCCTGGCGCCAGGAGAACCCCGAGTGGAGGATCTGGGGGACTCCCTCCAGGGAGCCCGCCATCGAGCTGGAGCTGAACGCCCAGCTCTTCGGGGTCGCCGTGAAGGCGTACCTGGACCGGGTCCTGGTCAACGACCGCGGGGAGCTGCTGGTGGCCGACCTCAAGGCCGGCTCCAGCACCCCCGACGTGCTGGACCAGCTCCTCGTCTACCGGGCCCTGCTGCACGAGGTCTACGGCGTGACCGCCGACCTCGGGGGCTTCTTCAACGCCCGCAAGGGCGAGCTCTACAAGGAGCGCCTGGACGTGGAGGACACCAGCGACACCGCAGAGCGGTTCGCGACCTTCATCGGCCAGGCCGAGGCGGGCGAGTACCTCGCCCGTCCGGGCGAGCAGTGCGCTTTTCGTTGCTCGTTCGCAACGACATGCAATGCCGCCAAGCGGCTGACCGGGTTCTGGAAGAAGAAGGCAGGTATCTGATGGACCAGATCGGAAACTACCGCCCCTCCGCCCTGGAGATGGCGCTCACTGAGCGGGACGAGGCCCGCGCCGAGGTCGAGCGCCTGCGTAAGCGGGTCGCCGACCTGGAGGAGGACTCCGCCAAGCTCTCCGCCCTGAGGAACGCGGGCGTGGACAACTGGGAGGGCTACGACTACGCCATGGAGATCTTCCGCGGAGAGGAAGAGGACGAAGACAAAGGCGACAGCTATTATGAAATAAAGGTGACAAATAGCTTGTTAGAGCTGACAAATACCTGATATCAGTAACAAATAGTCACGCAACGGTGACAAATAAGCGATAATAGTGAAATCAAGCATGTTCGAAGGATTTAACTGTGCAGAAATTTCCAAACCTCACATCTCGATTCTGGAGGTGATTTGAACATTAGACAACCTTGAAAAACATCATCCAAGATCAAGAGATGTTTAGTGAAAAGATTACTTGAGCTCATTCCAGCACCTTCAAAGAAGAAAAGGAGAACAGTTCAAGAAGAGAAGAAAAGAAAAGCTATGAAGGAAAAGGAAAAACTTGAGTCAACTCTAGTCGACTCTATTCAGCACAAGTAAGGCAAGCCAACATGATCTAAGGTCGAGCAAGGAAGTAGAAAAGGAAGAAGGAAGTTGACTCTAATCAAGTCAACATCAATCAGAGTTGACTCTAGTCAAAGTTGACCTGGGTCAAGGTAATCTCCAAGTCAAAGATAATTTCAGTCAAGCTCAACAACAGTCAAAATCAACCCAATCAAAGTTTGACTCTAGTCAACTCCAACTTTAGTCAAGTCTGCAAGGGAGTCAAACGTGCACTACAAATGCCAAATGGTAAGCAGGAGTGACAAATAAGTCACAAGGATAACAAGTGGATCAAAGGCGACAACTTTCTATGGCTAACAATGACAAATAGGTATGAAAGACTGACAAATAGAGCTTAAGGGTGCAAAATACTCAGCCAAGAGTGATAAATGGGCAACAACTTTTCAAGTGTGAAAAAGGTAGAAGCGGAGCTGACCCCAAACCTCTTTGGAGTCGACTCCAGCACTGTTGAAGCCCGCAAGGCTGAAGAAGAAGCAGTGGCGATGGTTCTATATGTTTAAGGGTGAAAAAGCCTAAGGGAGACAAATAGGCATTAAGGGTGTAAAATGAGTTGGTAAGACTGAAAAATAGCCAAACTCAGGCCAAGCTCACGTGAGACACTCAAGTGGACTTCGTGCCCTCCAGCTCGTGATTGGCACGTGTTCCCCGATCACATGGCACCCTTCCAGAAGAACTTTATGAAGAATATTTCCTATTTTCGGCGTTGCTTGACACGGCGGCCAAAGAGCAGAACTTGCGCTCGGCCACCGACTACATGCGCCAGAACTACCGTCTGCGGTGGATAGGCATGCGCGTCACCATCGCGCAGGCGCTGGACTGGCCGCGCGCGTGGGTGCCGATCGTGGACAGCCCGGGCGGCTATCAGGGCTTCCCGACGTACCTGCCGCTGAACGTGGTGCCGGCCGAAGTTGTAGGCGCGTGCGCCGAGCTGGCGCTTCGCGCGATCGATGGGGCGCTGTCGCCGGACATTGGCCCGCAGGTGACGCGCGAGCAGGTGGGGCCGATCAGCGTGGACTACCTGCCCGGCGGGCGCCAGGCGCTGCACTTTGGTGCGGTCGAGGCGATGCTGGAGCCATGGCTCAAGGGTCGCGGTGCGGCTGCGGTGGTGAGGGCGTGAGCCAGTTCAACTACCCAGCTACGGCCGCAACAGCGACCAGCCTGCTGAAGCGCTTCGGCGCAGCCGCGACGGTCAAGCGCGTGTCGGGCACCGCCTACGATCCCAGCACCGGCACCATGGCGCCGACGTACACCAGTCTCTCCACCACTGCGGTGGTGTTCGACTATGCGCAGAAGTACATCGACGGGACGCTGATCCTGCAGGGCGACAAGCAAGCGTATTGCGCGCCGGGCGTGGCGCCGGTGCAGGGCGATCAATTCGACTGGCAGGACGTCACGTACACCGTGATTGCCGTCAAGCCAGTGAGCCCTGCCGGCGTGCCGGTGTTGTTCGAGGCGCAGCTTCGTGGCCAGTAACGGCGAGACGTTCGCGTTGAGCCTGAAGGCGTTTGCGGACAAGGCCAAAGCGGCGCCGGCACAAGTGGTGCGCAAGTCGACGATTGATCTGCTGACCGCCACCGTGCTGCGCACGCCGGTCGGTAATCCCGATCTCTGGAAATCCAAGCCGCCCAAAGGCTACGTCGGCGGCCGGCTCCGCGCTAACTGGAACGTGTCACTGGTTACGCCGGACACGAACACCACCGACGCGATCGACAAGACCGGCGGCGAGACTATCGCTCGCGGCTCTGCCATCGCAGGCGAAGCCGACGGCATCAAGGACATCTGGATCATGAACAGCCAGCCATCTCCCCCTTTTTGATGATGATAACTATGAGTCATGTATGTTTACTCAATAGTGAAAATAACACACATTCATTCAACTCAATCAAGTGTTAGCACAAATTTCAAAAATAGTCATTATTTTTATTTTATTCAAACTAAGGCAGATGGACTGACATGCATGACAAGAACATTCAAAACAACAATGCAACATTGACATTTCTGTGTACAGTAAGAAAAGCAAACTAATGTTTAACTGAAAATCACAACACACAAGTGATTCAGAAACCTTGCCTTTATCATTCAAAACATTCCAAAATAACAAAAACTTGTCTTTCTTTCATACATGAGTCCAAAGTTAAAGTTCTCTTCCCCCATACAGACATCTCCAAAAATTCTCCCCAAAAATTTTCTTCCCAGAAGATACATGACCAAAAATACTCTCCCCCTTTGTCATTATCAAAAAATACCAGGGTGAGGGCTTCAGACATCTGTTGGACATGTTCTGCTGGAGCTTGCACCTCTTGTTCTGGCCCTTCTAATAGGAGTTCTGCTAGAACTGCCCCTTAAAGGTACTGCCATTGCAAATGAGGTAGGAATTTTGTCTGCCTTAGTGCCTAGAGCTGCAAACATGGCCATCACTTTTCCATCATTTTGGTGAACTTGGGCTTGTAGTTCCTTGACACTTGTATTCAAATCCACAAACTAGTTTTTTAGCATGGTGCACATGTTCTCTAGTTGAGAAGTCTGTTGATGATGGATTTCAGCCATAGAGGTGGAGGTACTTGTGGCTTGAGAGGTAACCACATCTCTGAAACTGCCAGTTAAATTCTGAACTTGCTCTTAAACAATATCCAGTTTGCCATAAATGTTTCCAAGCTGTATGATGCTTCCCTAGACTTCATCAGAAATTGTATTGATCCTTTGAGATAGGGCTTGCTGTTCTTGTTGAATGGCAGTTAGCTATTCTCTAATGGCTTGCTGTTCCCTTCTAATATCAAAAGCATGGACCAACATTTGAGTATTTTTTGCATAATTTTCTGCTTGCCTCTTACCACCGACGGAGCTAAGAAGCAATACTAACCAAGCAAGGAGTGCTAGCAAGGGGAGTGACCAGAAGCTCACGTTTCCCTCCCAATAGACGTGATGCACTGGAGTATTGCGCAGGAGTTTGAGGATCCTTCGCCACCACACCAAAACCTCCCAGCTAGGAGCCTTTTTGGTTTGAGCTGCCTGAACCAGAAGTGACGAGTCTGAAAAAATAGCTAATACTCTGAATCCATACTATATAGCAATGTGAAGCCCATCATACAATGCCCTGGTCTCCACAATTAAACTATTACCTAGTCCATAAGAAAATGCAAAACCAATGTGAAAATTACCATTGGCGTCTCTAATACATCCCCCACCCCTGCATATTCCTGGGCTGCCTTTTGAAGCACCATCCACATGCAAAGTAAAATTTTCCTTTGCTAACGTCTGCATGACAACAATGGGCAATTTAATCTCCACCCTGGGCCTTAAATTATATTGTTGTACTATAGTTGCCTCCTCTACTGAGATTGGTCTAGAAAAGATCATGCTGTCCAAAGCTAATTGAATCTACATACAAATACTCTGCTGGAGTCACCCTGCACTCACATTCTTCCCTTCAAACCGAGCCACACATCTAGCCTTCCTTATCTCCCACATCATAAGCACAAAAGCATAGAGGCCCACTAACTAAAAAGCCTATTTAATGTTAGCATTGGATAGAATGCTCCAACACCGTGTAGTGATGTGGTTACTGAGGCTCCTTCTATTGCCAATCAAGAAAACCAGCCAACGCCACATAGCCATAGCCAGATCACCCATGATGAATAAGTAATTCAAGTCCTCATAGTTGGGTCATCTGCTGTAGTAACACTTGGAGACAACAGATATCCCGCAGTCTATTATCCTGCTATCCACCTGTACTGCTCTATATAACAACCTCCATGTAAACATGGTCGCTCTTGGCGAGATCGCCTGCTACCATAGCTTCCTAACACCATTCCTACAAACTCCACATGGGTGGGCTAGAGCACAAGCCCAGGTGACACTAAAATCCCCCAAAGGAGTGGGTGCCCATACACATACATCGTCCTCATTACCCAACTCATATTTGATGAAGTGGCGATTAATGCTTAACCTGCTCCATATCGGATGTAGATCATTCATGAGCATTTCTCTAATAGAAACAATTAGAACCTGGTTGCTTGTAACCCCTATGTCTGGTTGCAAATAATTTAATAATGGCTCGTCACCAATCCAAACGTCTCTCTGAAAATCAACACTTCTTCCGTCCCCCACAATCCACCTAGAGTTTTTAAGCAAAATGGACTTAGCTTGAGAGGATACCCTCTTAGACATATCTGTAAGGAAAGGTAGGGGAACATCAAGATAATGCTTCTTCAAAAACCTCTGCCTCGCATATGATGACTATAAAGATGAACCATGCAGAATGTGCCACATTTGCTTAACTGCTAATGCCACTTGTACATGCTCAAAACTTCGAAAACCAAGACCACCTTCATTTAGCGGCTGTTGCAGTATTCTCCAGACCACCCAGTGCCATTTTTTGCTATCATCATTACCTCCCCAAACGAACTTTGCATATTGTTTGTCAATGAATCTGGCTACACCTTTGGGAATCGTTAAAGCTGATGCTAGGAAAATGGGCAGACTCCAAAAATGGATCTGATAAGAACCACCTGACCAGCCCGACATAGCAACTTGGATTGCCACCCAGCTAGCTTAACATTAACCCTGCCGATTAAGAATTTAAAATCAACAACAGTGTACCTTCCCTTTTTAAATGGCACCCATAGGTATTTTGTGGCCCTAGATTGGTACTTGTACCTGGTCAGATTCTGAATACTATGGACCAGCCGTCTTGAAGCTTTAGAAGATAGTATAAAAGTACTCTTCCCAGCATTAATTTTTTGTCCTGAGCCCCTCTCATATTTCTCCAAGAACTAAAGGAGAGCTTTGATATTTTCAGCAGCAACATTCATGAATATCAAGGTATCATCTGCATATAACAAGCGCGACACCTGCACACACCCTCGAGGACCACTATAAGGCTTGATCCAGCCCGAGGTAAAGAGTGCCTGTAGCCCTCTACTCAAAGATGCTATAATAAACAAGTAAGGTGCCAAAGGATCACCTTGCCTGATCCCCTGAGAAGACTTGAAATACCCAAAGATTGTTCCATTGAAGTTTACAGAAAACCAAGAATTTGAAAGCAAACTACCAATATAATTGGTGAACCTAGGCAGAAACCAAACTTCCTCAGCACTGTAAGGATAAAATCTCACTCCATCCTATCATATGCCTTCGCCATGTCTAAATTGAACATTGCATTGTGCCCATGGACCTTCCTGTTAATATCCCCTAACAAGTGTCTAGACAAGGATATATTGTCTAGTATGTAGCGTCCCTTGACGAATGCCCCCTACACTTTGGAAACTAGAGAAGGCAGCAAAGGTGCTAGGCACTCACAGAGAATCCAAGAGATAATCTTATATACAAAGTTGCATAAGCTTACTGGATGATAGTCATTAAATGACTATGGTTCTTAAACCTTTGGCACCATCATAATTAAGGAAGAAGAAATCCCCCTCGGTAGAGGATATCCAGCAAAAAAACACTGCACTGCATCCACCACATCTTGGGCGATTATGTCCCAACAACAGGTGAAAAAGATGCCTGTGAACCCATCAGGTGTTGGAGCACTAGATCCACTTTAGGACCACACCGCTTGTTTAATTTCCGCTACATCCGGAGTGGGATACAATACTGTGTTCCGATCCTCAGAGATCAACTCAGGAATACACCTCAACGGTTCATCATCCACCGCGTGATTCTCAGAGGATAGTAGGTCTTTATAGTATTCTTCTGCATGTCTTCTAAGGATACCCTGGTCAGAACACCAAGCGCTAGACTCACCCACCTTCAACCAGTGAATGAAGCTCCTCCTTCTATGATATTGAACCACAGCATGGTAGAAAGATGTGTTTTTATCACCGCTCTCAATCCAGTCCATTCTACTTTTCTGATTCCCAAAAATTCCTCCCTTTGGAGAGCCTATCACAGCACAACATCTGCCGCATTTAAAATGGACCTTTTGGACAGAGTCGGATCAGAATCATAGAGATATTACAAGCGTTCTACCTCCGCCTCAGCCTCCATGACCTTCTGAGTAACATTATCAAAAACCTCCTTGTTCCATTTACGCAAAACCTCATTTAAGGATTTCAACTTCACCTGCAACCGGACAAGGCAATTATGATGTTGAATCTGTAACTGCCGCCATGCATCCTTAGCCACCTGCATAAACGATTCATGAGAACACCACATCTTCTAGAACACAAACCGGCTAGGACCACCACTATGGTTTGGGAGGAAAATAACTTAAGCTAAAAATAAGTATTTAAATTGGTAAGACATGCAATCTATCATGTTTGATGCGTAACATTAACAATCTCACAGATATTAGATTAGAATTAGAGATAAAACTTACTTACCTAGGTTTATCATATAGTTAATGGGCCAATCTGCTTTCTATTTACAGTTAACAAGAAGTAGAGGTCAGAAGCGAATAGCGGTCGGGTGAGGACCGCATAGTGGCATTTACCAGTCTATCGTAGGGCTGGTAAAGGATCTTGGCAGTCTAACGGAGACCATTTATACTCTATACCAGACAGAAGTGAACTAGGACAAGCAAGGCCTATCTTACTGAAATAAATGCATGTAAATAGGATATTCCGGAAGTAAAACATGCTACAATGCAAATCAAGCCATGAAGGTGCGTGGGTTTGAATGAATTGAGCTAAGATTATCATCTTTGTAATTAAAGGTAGGAATTATGCATGTAGAATAACCTAAATGTGCAGTGATAGCAAATCATCAAATACGACATGTACAATGCATAAAATCGCATGAAACAAGAGGACCTTTACTCCTAACTTACTGTTCTAGTCATCCACAAGCTAACCTACCTCTGTGACAAGATTTAGACTTCAAATTTTTAGCTGGAAGATGACCTTGACTTCTACACGTCTTGTGCCAAATCAGCAACTTCCCGCTCCTCTATCTTCTGATCCTCTTGACCTAAGTTCGTGAAAACTGGAGGGTCGGTAGAAGATATAAAGGGGAATAAAAAGTTCTACGGACACTATGTAAACTAAACACGTTAAGGGCTTCTAATCCCCTAATATTCACTGGACTGATGCATTATTCCCTGTGTGGCCTGCAGCGAGACAGCGACTTGCAGATGCTCTAACTCTTCAATGGCTGGGGATTCTAGCATGAAATTTGGAGGGGAGTTAGATAAAACTAAGGAGATCATAAATTTCTAAAGAACCAACCTAAAATAATGTCTCCTTACTATCGAACAACGCTAGCCAAAACAAGGGTTCGCGCAGGTCAACTTTGGGTTCTATTTATAGGGTTAGCTAGGGTTTGTGGGATTAGATCAAACTTAGAGTCTAAATGCCGGCCACGGCCTCCTTAGGTTCAGGCATGACTTTGTCCTGTCTCGGAGGTTGGCTAGGGGGAATCGGTGGCCCAATACGAGAGCACATCCTATCTATCCGATCCATAAAGATTTACAGAGTTTGGCCAAGGTGGGATTTCTAGGGACAGGAGCTTCATGGTGGATTCGCTCATAATCAATAGGCCTAGTCTTGGACCTAGACTCATCAACACACGGGATCTTTCGCCTCCATAGCCTTCTCGACTAGAGGTGACAGGGTGGGATAGGTAGATCCTCCAAAGCTCATCCTTCATTTCGTACCATGTCTCAATGGGTCATTGCCTCCTAATGTCCCTCATGCTTTCAACGCATCTCCACTTATCCTTAGCTTCGTGCAAAAGCTTCTCCTTGGCAAAATAGACCTTTATGGCATAGGATATGGGGTAACAATCAAAATATTTATCCATGGCAGCTTCCCAATTTAGATAGTTGCTCGGGACTGTGGAGCCTTCAAAGGTAGGTGCTTTGAGCCTAATGAATAAGAGGGGGTGGTTTCCAAGCCCATGGGTGTTTCTTTCCTTCATTCTATGCAAACAGTCATATCGCTTGGGCGACTTGGAATCTATGGGAAACTTGGGGGGGGGGAGAAACTACGGGATGGACATGCGATGGGGCTAAATGCGGGGTTGAATGTGACACCTAATGCAAGACTATCCTAGACTCTAACCGTGCTCTGATACCAAATTTGATGTGGGACAAGATGCGGGCTTGGGACTCTAACTGATGACTCACTAGATAGACACTATGACCAGCAATGACACGAACAACCGAGCTATCTCGGCTTGACACCAAGAGTTTCTAAGAGAAAAACTACGTCCACAACAAGAACTACAAGTTTGCAATCGTCCCCCAAGTGAAGGGAGGCGTGTGGATCTGCACGATTGAGAAATCAACAGAGTCAAGGGTGGTCAACTCACTCTCATGCTCGGATCGAGCCACAGAACGGTCACGGTCGCTCACTCGCAGCAGTGAAATATATTATAACAAGTTAGGATCCTACCAATCACACAAGCAGCAGCATGAAGAGCTCATACAGGACTAGCAAATGTGACAAGAGGGCCACCTCCAGTGCGTGGGATAGAGAAGTTTGACCCGTTGTCTGAGTTGCAGGCCACATTATCACAGTCTTCTCAAATTATTCCTAAACTTGGCACAACACATTCTCCCCCAAGGTTGTCCCTTCTAAAAAGAGCATGTCAAGCTGGTCCTGGTAGGGTAGAGGTTGATGTGCAAACTTGTCAACTCTAGGAAATTTCTATAGGAAAGATGGTAAAAAGTATATTAGTTACATGAATGTGCGCATAAACAAGTTTGACCCACCTCCTGCGTGGGATTTGGCCTGTTGTCTGGGTTGTAAGTGGGTTACGATGGCCACCCTCAAAACCCACATTATTAGTCTTCTGGAATTATTCCTGAACTTGGAACAACACATTCTCCCCCAAGGTTGCCCCTATTAAAAAAAAAGAGCATGTCAAGTTGGTCCTGGTGGGCTAGGCTAATGTGCAAACTTGTCAGCTCTAGAAAATTTCTATAGGGAAGAAGATATGTTGGTGGTACATGAATTTGTATTGCATAAACAAGTTTGACATAGAACAATTCATCCCACCTCCAATGCGTTGGGTTGGATTTGGCCTATTGCCTGGGTTGCAGCAGGTTGCAACAAGTCTTATGAAATTATTCCTGAACTTGGGCACAACATATATTCTCCCCCAAGGCTGCCCCAAAAGAGCATCTCAAGCTAGTCCTGGTGGGCTAGGCTAATGTGTAAACTTGTCTACTCTAGGAAATTTCTATAGGGAAGAAGGTATGTTAGGTACATGAATTTGTATTGCATTAACAAGTTTAACACTACTATTATAGAACAATTCATCCAATATACCTGACAAAAATGCAGCCCACCATTTGGGAGTTTAAGCATGTGGCCTTTATCGATGAGTTGCATCCCTATTTGAATTGCCTTCTCGTTTATTGAGTCCCAGCTTACGCATAGTCAACTTTATTCAATGAATTGCTTGACTTAGTTCCAGCCAACTTCTGGTCCAAACATAGTTACACAAACACTCTGTGCTTTTCTTCACTGTTCTTCTTACGTTTTTCCTATGATCCAAAGCATCACTAACTAAGTTATGCCATATATAATCTGTACAATATAAAAGGTTTGTGGGGCCCACAATTTTCTCTCACATCGATTTGCTCGAATGACATCAGGGTGAGGTATAGAGCCCCTACATGGCTGAGACAAGTAGGTATAGAGCATCAGGGTGAGGTATAGAGCATCCAAATGTAAAATCTATTAAGAAAATAAAGGTAAGTTACCCCCTTAACACTAGGTGAGGGTCGTTCTGTTGTGCCACAATATTGTCAATGGGTGATGTTACTTTTTACTCCGGTAAGATACTTCCACAATGTACCCTTCCCATCATCACACTTGATCGAGTGTTCTAAGATCACCATGGAACAAAGTTGCATACAATAGATACATATTAATGCATGGTTGAGACAAGTTTATTATGGAAGAACTCGGAGTGCATTTCCTTTGTTGTTAAACTGCTCAGGGATCCGTCGACAGTTCTAAATGGTGGTTTCAGTGTGCTCCCAATGCATGATGGTCATCAACTAGGGCTTCATAGACTGAGAACCTAGGCCATTGGAGCCTTTCACACCCGGTAGGACTTGTTAGAAATTAAATAATTTGAGTCTCATGATCAACAAAACCAATTGTGGGATCAACATGTGGAATAAAAATTTATGAGACATGTAGATGCGAGATGAATTTTGGTGCTTCCAAGAGATAATTCTCCTCAAAACGGAGATGGTAAAAAGATCCTCTTACATTAAGAGTTGAAGATCAGTCTTATATACTTTGTTCTTTTTTTAACATCTAATGTGAGACTAAAAGCTCATAGTTCTCACAGACGGTACCGTTGTGTAGATGTGAGTGAATCTTGGAGCCCCCAAAAGATATTATCCCTAAAACATAGGTGAGATTTTATCTTTGTAAAATGGCTCTCTTTAGTTAATTAAGAGGTGAGGGCCAACATTATAATCACTTGGTTACTTTCTCAACATCTAATATAAGACTAATCTTGTGACTTCTCACACCCAGAGCGGTCTTTGTAAAAAAGTCATCTTGGGTTAAGAGGTGAAGACATGTCTTATAAGTACTTAGTTGTTTATTATTCCCAGAGCGAAAGTGGAGCATTATCCTTGCAAAAAGACTCTCTTGGGTTAAGAGGTGAAGACCTATCTTATAAATAATAGCAACCAATCTATCATATAGAGTTGTGTTTAGATGTTTTAGTTTTTCTAATTCTTCCTTGAGTTTGTCATTTTGAGCTAACTCATTTATTAATAGCTGATCATCAGAAGTGACCTCCTGCTTCCTTTTAATTTTAGATTCTCTTAGATCTTTTTGTAGTTTTTCAATGCTTTTATGAGGCTCCATGTTTACAGCCCTAACTACCTCAAATTTCTCAGAAGTCAAATTATTCTCTTCTTCAAGTGTTTTGAGTTTTTCTTCGTATTCTTTAGTGGATTTTCTGAGTGTTCCATTTTCAGACTTCATTTTATTTAGTTCTGAGTTGGCACATTCAAGGTCTTCCAATTATTTTTTCAGACAGTTATTTTCAGTTTTCAGAGTTTTAAAGTCATCATTCTCTGGATAAGAGTTCTTGACAGTATTTAGTTTCTTTTTCAACGTTTTGTTTTGTTTTCTTACCTGTTCATGAGACTCAAGCAACTCACTATGTGCAGTCACCTAGTTTTCTATGGAATAGTTTTCAAAGATAGAACTTACCTCTTCCTCATCCTCATTTTGAACACTGCTATGATCACTTTTGTCTCTCATGAGACATTTGTCTTCCCCCTTTTCATGGATAGTCATCAACTTGTCCCAAATCTCCTTGCCAGACCTGCAATTAGAAAAATAAGGAAGTATGTCAAGATCAATAACAGCCTTCATTATATTCAGAGCTCTAAGATTATCAGCATTCTTAGATCTATGACTATCAATCCATTTATACTTGTCCTTAGGTAATCTGTATGGACCATATGAAAGTAACTTCCATATATCAGGATCAATTGATCTGACATACCTATGTATGCTCCAAACCATGAATCAAAATTGGAACCATTGAAAATCGATGGATGAGCCATGGAAAAAACTTAAAAACAATAGACCAAGAGTGACAAACAGCAGCCAGAAAATGCTTCTAAGAATAACAGGATCCTCTGTAGATCGTTGGATCTGATGGATCAGAGCCTACTCTGATACCAAGTGATAGTCGCTCTAATACCAATTGATAGGGTGCAAGGTCTAGATCTAGAGGGTGTGAATAGATCCCCTCTATAAAAATTAGCTTCTCCAGCAACGCGCGCGCCATGCACACGCTGGTGGAGCGCAGCGTGGCGATCCTGCGCCTGGATCCGGTTTCCCTGCCATCCCTGGAAGCGGCGTAATTCTCATGAGACTGCGGGACGTTCTGCTTCAGCTCCATCTGTGGACGGGGCTCAGCCTTGGGGTGCTGTTCGTCATTCTGGGCCTGTCCGGCAGCGCCATCGTCTATCCCACACTGCTGGCTCCCGCCGACACGCCAGCGCGCCAGTCTTCCGCGGACAAGCAGGCCAGCCTGGAACAGCAGATCGCCGCCGCACGTCAGCTCAACCCGTCTTTTGCCCGGCAAACCGCCAATCTCTCCCTGCCGGATGGAGACGGGACGACCGCCATCACGTTTGCATCCGGACGTGATGGCGCGGGCGCGCGGGGGCGTGAGGGGCGCCGCAACCGGCCGCAGCGCGATCTGGACAGGGTTCGGACATTTCTCGAGTCCCGCGCCGCTGGCGCCGTCGACCGCAAGGCCGATAACTCCTCCGAGCAGAGCATTGCCGGCAACGGAGGTTACAACCCCCTCACCGGACACGCCTGGCGCCAAGCTGAATGCCTCGTTTTCGAAGCCCGGCTTGGTGATGGTGACCGCCATCTTGTCATGCCGCTTCACCTGCAGGACGCAAGGCGTCACGCAGCCCATTGTGCTGGGCGGCATTGCGGGCTGCATGCCCTGCTGATCTTCGGGCGGCTTGTAGGAACTGTCGATCACCACCCGAACCTCGGCGCCGGACGGCACGGTATCGAACGCCACCTGTTCGGACGTTCCCCGCGCGATCGTCGCACACCCTCCCAGTGCCAGCCCTACGGCCAGCACCACCATCACCCTTCGCATTCCACACTCCCCAGCCGTGCAATCCGGCCATATTACCACCTTCGGAGGAGCGCGTGAATCCCATGGCTCTGATCATCGCCTCGCAGGTAGTCCTCATATTGGCCTTCATCGCGATCCTCGTTGAAGCGATTTGGCGGCGGCGGCAGGAGGTGCTTCAGCTTGAAGCATTCACTCGGGGCGCGTCCTTCGAATTGCCGCCCGGGTACCGCGTCGAGCGCCTACGCGCTGAAGATCAACCGGTAATATTCCTGATTTAAAGGCGTTGTGAAGATATCGACTAGCTGATTGTGCATGTCAATGAAATTCAATTCAAAGACCCCTTTTCCTACATGATCTCTCAGAAAGTGGTGTCGAATGACAATATGCTTTGTCCTAGAATGTTTAATAGGATTTTTTGACAAACTGATTGCACTGGTATTGTCACACAGGATTGGATCACATTTCATTTCAACATCCAAATCAAGCAATTGATTTTTGATCCAAAGTACTTGGGCTCCATAACTTTCGGCGGTGACATATTCAGCCTCGGTCGTTGAGAGAGCTACTGAATGTTGTTTCTTGGAGGCCCATGAAATGAGGCACCCACCAAGAAACTGACACTATCCACAAGTACTTTACGATCAACAATGCATCCAGCATAATCTGCATCGGTGTAAGCAATCAAATCAAAAGAGCTACCAATGGGAAATCACAAGCCAAAGTCTATTGTGCCAATCAAATATCAAAAAATCCGTTTAACAGCCAGCAAATGAGATTCTTTGGGACAAGACTGGAAACGAGCACATAGACATACGTTGTACTGAATGTCAGGGCGACATGCTGTTAAATACAGTAGTGATCTGATCATACCTTGAAATAGTGTAGGATCTACTATTTTACCATTTTCATTCATGCCCAACTTCGTGGTTGTGGCCATCGGAGTTGACATGGGCTTTGCTTCTGTCATCCCGTATTTCCTTAATAACTCCAGGGTGTATTTGGCTTGATTTATGAAAATACCTTCGGATGTTTGCTTTACCTGCAATCCAAGAAAGAAGTTTAGTTCACCCATCAAGCTCATCTCAAATTCTCCTTGCATGATTTCTGCAAATTCATCATATAAGGCATTATTAGTAGCTCCAAAAATTATGTCATCAACATACACTTGAACTACCAATATATCTTTACCTAATTTTCTCGTAAAGAGTGTTTGGTCAACCTTACCTCTCTTGAATCCATTTTCAATTAGAAATGATGTGAGCCTTTCATACCATGTCCTTAGTGCTTACTTTAATTCGTACAAGGTCTTCTGTAGCTTGTACACATGTTGTGGATATTTTGGGTCTTCAAAATCTCGAGGTTGTTGTGTCATGTAAAGAGTTGATGAATTATTGAAAGGAAAATCATAATTTGTCCACCATTGCCCTAGGGGCACCTCTCCTATCCCCCCCATGCAGATAGATTTCTTCCTTCTTCTGAGGCGAGATGCCTCCCTTCCAACCCCCTTCCTGAGTGTGAGGCTCAACGCCGCCACCATCGTGCAGCCATCGCGCCGCCACCGCCACCCCGATGAGGTGCTATCCAAATCAAGACAGAACCTAACCTCTAAAATTTTATCTTTTTCTCCTGTTATCTGATCGAGCCCAAACTTTGAGGGTTTGTTCTCCTTGTCACCCCTAATCTCCAGTTTAATTTTCGTGTCAGTCCACCACCGTTTGGTGATTTTCCCGTATTTTTGTTCTTCCCCCAATAATCGGCCAGTTTACAGATCTGCGGGACAGTGTCCTATTGTGGTATTTTTCCCACCCCTTTAGCCCTCTCCAAAAAATCCCCAAAAATTCTCAAGTGTTCCTCACATTCCCCTCTTCCACCCATAATTTTCTCCGATCCAAGATGTATCATCTTACCCCTGGTCAAAAATCATTTTCAGGCAGATCCTTTTCTATCCTAATAGTCTGCAACTAGATCTAGCAAAAATCCATAGTATTTGTAGAGGTTTTCATCCCCGATCCTATTTCTTGATGGCCTTGTAAAAATCATATGTTGTATCCCTTTAAGTTAAGATTCCAACGACACCAATCTCTCCTCGATCTGACACCGGATCTGGCCAGAACAATTCTTGTTGTGGATGCGTGCAGTTCTGGGCAGAGATAGGGCTGCGACCAGGAGCTAGGAAATAATTCCCGATTAATTATCTCTGCTCAGTTTCAGCAACCGCCACTTCAGGGAGTCGACCAGGGACGTCCCGCCAATGCTCCAGCCAAGCACTGCCTCCAGAAGAGCCCAGGAGGATGACATTCCTTTGGAGGCCATTGCTTGCTATCCTACAAACCAGAACCGAGTCAGATGAGTTTAAATAGTGCCGAGTCGGACCAGCAGCCCGTCTCCGCCCCGAGAGCCCTTTCGACTTGTTGCCCGTCAACCAAAGATCGGTCCTCTCGGGCCCCACTTGTAGCCCTTTACCTCGTTTCAAAATTCAGCTTACAAAGACTCTAACTAGATCATGACAATTCAACTTCCTAATCACATTAAAACTGGCATGCCCAAGACGGCGATGCCACTACTAAACATCTTCATTTTTGTTAGTAACTAAACAAAGTTTCTTAGATGCAAGCTCATCAAAATCAACTTGATAGGTGTTGTTATATCTCACTGCTATGAACTTGATTTTCTGTGAATGTGCATCAATGATGGTGCAGTCAGAAAGACTCAAAAATAACTTTATGACCCTTGTCACAGAGTTGACTCACACTAAGCGAATTATGGTGAAGACCTCTAACTAAAGAAACATCCTCAATGCAGTGGTTAAGGTCCTTACCAATTCTCCCAATTTCTATGATCTTACCCTTGTCCTGTCTGCCAAAAATTACCGTTCCATCATTTTTTTCTGCAAGGTCTGCAAAGAGGTGTTTATTTTCAGTCATGTGCCTAGAGCATCCACTGTCCAGGTACCATTTATTCTCTCCTGCTTTCATGCAGACCTGCACCAAATAGTAACCATGCTCATTTCAATTTGGGTACCCAAGCATGCTTGGGTCCCTTCACGTTAGCATATCCAAAAGACTCACTATATCTAGAGAAAAACATCTCATCATCATATTGCATGAGTTGGCATATATACATGTCATGCCCTATCTTCCCACAATAAAAACACGTAGGTCTTTTCCTACCAAAATTTTTTCTTTTATTTACATTCTTAGAAAAGGAGGGAAAACTAGAATTGACAGTTGGTTTATCATGATGTGTGTGTGAACATTTTTCATGACAAGATGAACTTTTAACTACATACTGAACATGATTCTTGTTGCCATGCATTGTATTTGGATTCTTCTCAATTTGTTTCTCCTTTCCTTTTAACATTTTTCCATTTGTATTTTTTAAATTTTTCAATTTCAATGACAAGATTTTCATTTTTCTTCATCACTTCTTCCTTCATTTTCTCACACTCATTCAATTTAACACGTATTTCTTCCAATTCATTTTTAACAAGTCATGCCTTTCTTGGATCTCATCTTTAAGTTTAAAAAAAAATTTCTTTTCAACCTCAAGACAAGAAATTTCATCTTCTCGCCAGTGTCGGCGAATCGAGGAGCGCGGCGGAGGCGCGGTCGATGGCTTTCTGGCAGACCGGAGAGCCGGCGTTGATGTCCTGCGCGGCGAGATAGCAGGCGATGGCGGGACCGGTACGCCCGTCCGCTTCGGCGGCGGCGCCGTCCGCGAGCAGTTTCGCGTAGTCGGCGACCTGCGGCGCGAGTTTCGCCCGGAGCGCGGCGACTTTCGGATCCGACGGATCGGCCTTCGCGGCTTCGGTGATGGCGTCCCAGGCGAGGTAGCGGTTACCCTGTCCGGCGAGCGTGTCGGCCTGCGCGATGAGGAACTCCAGTTTGCCGACCTTTTCGAGCACGGCGTTCAGGTTGTCCATGCGCGGCTTGTCCTGGATGAGCGCGAGGGCGAATTCCTGCTTCCGGTCGAAAATTTCCCGGAAACGCTTCGCTTCGTAGAGTTTGTCGAACTCGGGCATGAGCTGCGACACGAGATTGGCGCGGCTCGTCGCCTCGGTGGCGAAGCCCGAAATGGCCGGGTTGAGCGGCCAGATTTTCGCCGCGGCGGCGAGGTGTTCCCGGACCTGGTCGGCGCCTTCCTTGCCGTTCACGAGCGCGGCCTGCTTGGCGGCGAGCACCTCCATGTTCGACCCCTGTTTCGCGGTGCGGATTTTCGAACGGATGCGCGCGGCGGGGAAATCCTTCGCGTTGGCGGCGATGCGCGCGAGGGTTTCCTCGGCGGCTTCGAGGTCGCGTTCATCGCCGAATTTCTGCAGGTCGCGCACGTCGCGCACGAGTTCGACATAGCGGCGCTTTTTCGCGTAATCGAGCCGGACGACGTCCGGTTCGTATTCGCCGAGGAAATACGTTTCCTGAAGCCGCTCGAAGGCCGAGTAGCGGTCGCCGGTGGAGTCGAGCTGTTCGAAGAGGTACTGGCATACGCATAGTTGGAAGCGACGGTTGGAATGGGCGAGGCGGCATTAACAGGTACATTCGATTCGCTCATGGGATCGACTGAAGATGGCAGTGACGCCGTGCTTTGCAATGTCGTGAAGAGAGAAAGAGGTGAAGGTGAGGCGAGGGTTGGCTGTTGTTGTTGTTGTTGTTGTTGTTGTTGTGGTTGTAGCTTCATAGGAGTTTGGGACGCACGGGTAGGCCATTAAGTTATGATAGTCTAGGGATGATAATTCTATTTGTTGAGTCAATGCATGGATAAACGAGCCCCTGCTCAGTATCGACTCATCGAATCGGTATCCTGAGCCATGCTTAACAACTTGACAATATTATCCTTGGCTATTTTCTATTTTAGTTTATTTTAATTTTTCCTTCGAACCCAACATGCATTCATGTAGGACCTTGATATCACTAAGGAAGCTCATTCACTTAACCCAATTGTGAAAGTCACTACATTCTAATTTCAACAGATATGATATATTCCATTCCGAATTGAGTACTCTGTTTCCTTAGAACCACTTTGGGCCGTTTCTCTAGAAAAGACCCTTGTTTGGATTTGTCATCAACTATTCTTTTTCCTTTATTCTGTTGGACCCACCTTGACCGTAGCACTTCCACATTGGCTAGTAACCACTCCCCAATGGTGAAACCTGTAGGTTTACGACCCAGGTACTTCTGCACATAGAAGTTGGTCCCTTTTTCTGTCTCTGCCTAAGCGCACATTATCTCCTTCCTTGTTTGATTTCTAGCCAAATAGTCGTTGATTTTGGAGAGACTTCTTCAAGGTTGCTTCGTTGAAACTCTGAAAAAATTCTAACCATGTAATGTTGAGAGCGTGTCTCATTACACCTTGACATCTACTTTTCACTCCATTCTCACTACATTCCATTACACTTCTGTTCTATTCCGCTCCGTGTCATTCCCCTGCAAAGCAGATGCCAAGGTAGGGCAACTATAGACACGCCATTTTTGGCATTACATTGAGTAAATATCATATTACACTATGATGCCCAGAAGTGGCATTTACATTTGGGTTATTTGAGTGATTTCTTATTTATCTGGATTTTTTTGCCATTTTTAGAAATTTTTTGGGAAAAAGTTTTAAACGCGGGCGGCTTCCTTAAAGGCGTCAGGGACCTAAGGTGCTTTCTTAAAGCCCCCGTGCAGTACGCGGGCGGCGCCAGCCACGCCGCTCAGCTTGACGCGCCAAATAAATCTAAAATAAGAAAGTGTCTTGCTGGCCAGACGCGACTTTCAAAAGTCAAGGTTAGGCCCTCAAGCTAGCCAAGCCCCGGAATAGTGAGGTCCCATCCCGGACCATCTCCACCATCGCCGAGTTACCCACGGGCACTAGTGTGCGCTTAGCGGGTGAGTCCGCTCGAGTGAAGTTGCCGCTCAAGGTTGATTGCTTGCAAGTCTAGGTCCAAGGTGCATCGATCTAGTGGCCATCACTCCCAAGGTGGTGTCACATCACTTGGGTTATTTTTTCTTGGTCATTTGTGTTGTTTGCATGTCAATAGGCATTTTAGCATGAGGCCCATCCCTCCTAGCCGATCGGAAGGGGTGGAGGAGTGAGTTCCCTGGCCCAGGATCTGGAGACCTTTGCGGTTCATCTCTGACCATTCACCAGAGAAGGAGGTTTTCCTCAGACCGTTTATCTTCTGTACGCGGCTGCTTGAAGATCGTCCAAGCTCCTCACCCAGCCTTCTCCCTCACTCTGCTTCAGCATTAGTAGCGGTCTATCAACCGGCCACCTTCGTCAATCAGCGGTCATCAGAAGGCCATCTTCTTCCTGTTGGGCAAGTGGCTTCATCCATCGCCCTTTCCAAGGTACGTAGTGTGCCTCTTCGCACTAGTTATCTTGGTGGCGATCACGATCTGACAATGTGCGTGGGTGTTTGATTCATTGTATTCTTTGTTCCTTCTATGCTTTATTTTAGCACCGCACTAGTCATGTTCACTCACACATCCACACATGCCCTTTTCTCTTTAGCTCTTTAGATTGGAAAATCTATCTACACCACCATGGGGATATTGGCTTGTCAGGCGCATGCCCTGAAACTAGCGTGGTGTGGAGGATCCACAATCGTCTCTTCTCTCCTCGGGGCCAAGCCCCTCTCATTCCTCTTCTTCATCTGAGCAAGCTCGGGGCGACGGCAAATAGGTGCCTCTTGGCAGGCAGGTTGGATCTTCTTGGGAACCCACACCTGTTTGAACACTTTTGGCCTTGGGGCCAGTTCTCTTCGACCGTGACGACCGGTTTCTTCTTTCTCGGCCCTTCTTCCCGACAGGGCCTGGAAGGAGTTGCAGGTCGGTACGACAGGGACCACCCGATCTGGGATTACTTGGGTGTCACATTCGTCCAGGAAAATGCAGACACCACCGATCAAAATAGATTTGTCGGACACTGATAGCCGTCCGGTGATGGGAGCAGCATCCCTCCTTCGGAAGTCCTTCTAGTGGCGATCCCCAGGTTTGTTGTAGTGAGTGGGGCGAGCCCCACGGGCTACATGGTGCACCATGCGGCTTGCTAGTTGAATCTAGCCTGCTGGCAGACCTCCGCAGGTTTGGGTATTGACAACCCGAGGCTTCTTACTGACGTCTTCCCCGGCCACCTCTGGGGCTTTGACATTCAGCACATCGGTGAAGGCTACCCCCAAGAAGTTGGGGAAGCCGACCACTGGTGGGAAGGTACAGAAAATGGTCAGTACCGCCAGGTACCCACTAGCAACATGGTTGGCCACGATCGCAGGGCCAAAAGTCAGAGCAGCGATTCTAGCAACCATCATTGTCTCCTGAAATCACAGAAGCAAACAAGCAATCAGCACTCCTTGGGAGGGTCTCGGGGCCCACTTATCTTGGCAAGAAGATGAAGAGAGACTCGGTCCCAACGGGCGTGCCAGCTTGTGGGGATAGGATTCTATTTGTTAAAAGTTATTTTTATTTATTAATTAATTAATTAAGACTTATTAGATTTATTTATTTACATGGGCGTGCCGATCACTGAGTGACAAATTTATTGTGCACTCGATCTGACTTAGTCAGACGAAAGTGAAGTCCTTGTCGGGACCAGTAGTCCATCACACCATAAAGGTTATGACATTACATTCTCTGAAAAGGAGGAAAACACTTGATTAATTGCCAAGATAATGAACCCTCGGGGCCGAGTGAATATAGATGCAAGCATGAGCAAATTAACAAAAGAATAATGAAACCACATGATGTAGGAGCTGAACATAAGCCTAAACATGCGTTTCGCTCTCTTTCATTATCTTGAGCCCTCGGCACGCATTAGAGAATGTGGGTCCGAAGACCACCATCATGAATAGTGAAAGCTTTCAATCGGGCATAACCCTGACCTTCCGCTAAAAGTCATTTAATATGATGGGGATTTGGCGATGCAAGCAGGCAAGGCAACAAAAATATGTGTGTTTAAACACAATTGCACATTCAAATATAAAGCAAGCTCAGCTAATTGATTCATTATTATTATTATTATTATTATTATTTATTTCTTAAATTATTATTATTATTATCATCATCATTTCTTTTGGATTCATGATTTATTGAGGTTGGGCTCATTAATCATTTATTAGAAGGTTGTATCAGGCTTTTGACAAAGGCCAGAGGTTGACTGGGGGGGTCAAAGAATGTCAACCCAAGGACTGAGGTCAGTGCAGATGGGCTGGGGTCGATGCAGTAGTGGGCTGAGGTCGATGCAGGTTGGGGCTGAGGTCAACATGGGTTGGATGAGGTTGACGCAGATTAGAGCAGAGGTCGACGCAGCAAGGGGCTGAGGTTGACGTAGGTTGGTTGAGGTCGATGCAGGTTGGAGCTAAGGTTGATGCAGGTTGGAGCTGAGGTCGATGCAGGTTGGTTTTAAAACGGTGCAGGGCATTGAGAAAGGTTAAACGACGCGGAGGGGGGGGTGTCGGATTAGGGCTGTTGGACCCGGCTGATCATACAGGGCGACGATGCCGTGCGGCGTCGTGACCGCGCCAACCCGATAGCCGCGACTTTCTGCGATCCATCGAACGCTTTTTGTGCGGACACTGAAGCGGTCGAAAGTCGCGCCGTCGAACGACAGGTCAGGAGTCGGGGTTTCTAGCGCTCGCATCACAGCGGCATCCCCGAGACATCGATTGCGAAAACCTCGACCTGATCGGGACCGAAATGCGGATGCGTGATCGACATGATCTCGTAACCGCGCCACGGCAGTGTCAGGCGGCGTTCGTGGTCGTCCCGAGCCGGATAGCCCTTGGTGAGAACGATGCGGTCATAGGAGCGGCCAACGAGCCGCTTTGACCAGTACGGCGTGATTAGGCGGAACTCTTGGATCTTCCGACCGTATTTAATTGCGTCGAAATACTCGCCCTTGAGGGGCAGCACGAGATCAGCCATTGGTTTCCCCCTTCTCGGTTGCAGGGGTGCTGCGGGCGGCGTCGACGGCTTCTCGTGCTGGGTCAAGGCACCCAAGGAGTGCGTCGACTTCCTCAACTTCATCGCCACCACGCCGCAGCAGATCAACTACTACAAGGCCTTCAACTCGCCGCCGGTCAACCCCGCGACAACAAGAAGAGGTCTCGTAATGGCAACGGAAACGGCAAGAACAAGCAGGTAAAAGAAGAGGAAGAAAAGCAACTCATGACGGCTTGCACCTTCTGCGAGAAGTTCGGTCATTCGGCCGAAGAATGTTGGAAGCGCCACTTCACTTGTCTTTGTTGTGACTGCAGGGAGCATCGCATGCCCGATTGCCCCCTTACGAAGGAACAACCCTCCAAAAACGATGGTGGACATAGACGGCAGGCTAGTTTAAATGTCGTGATGGAAGATGAAACCCCAAAGGAAGATGGTGTGATCGAAGGTACAATCCATATGTATTCATATCCAGCCTTCGTTTTATTTGATACTGGAGCTTCACGTTCTTTTATATCCACTGCTTTAGCTAAAACTTTGCCATTTTCACCTGTTCCTTTGCCTTCGGACCTAACTATTACCACACCTTTAGGTTCTAGAACCGAACTCAAAACTCACTACCCTAATAGTGAGGTAACTATAGGAGGTCATAATCTTCTTGCAAACCTCGTATGCCTCGACATGGAAGGTTACGATGCCATCTTAGGTATAAATTGGTTGTGTGAACACTATGGCGACATTGACTGTTGCCATATGCGAATTTCTTTCTACAAGCTCGACCTTCCAAAGTTCTCTTTCCTTGGCATCAAATACATCAAATACATCTTAGGCATAGATGGTCTGATCCAATGTTCTCTTTTCTTAGCATCAAATACAGGAAGCATCATGTTCTTATTTCTTCTCTTCACGCTTGCAAACCCATCTCACAAGGTTGTGAAGTCTTTCTTACTTCTCTAATTATTACCGAGGCTAAAGAAATCATTCTAGAAGAAATTCCTGTAATAAGAAACTTTCCTGATGTCTTTCCTTTCGAACTACCCGACTTAACGTCCGCAAGGGAAGTAAACTTCTCCATTGAACTAATTCCTGGAGCCAAACCTGTCTCCCAAGCTCCATATAGGATGTCCCCCACGAAACTCGAGGAGTTGAAGAAGCAACTTCAAGAATTATTGGAGAAGGGTTTCATTCGACCAAGCACAGCCCCTTGAGTTGCGCTGGTTCTATTTGTCAAGAAGAAGGATGGATCGTTCTTTCCACATTATTAAATTGTTAATTACTTAAGCTCTGCCTGGTGATAGAGATATAAATCCTACTGAGCTTCTTACTCACTCTCCTCTTTAACATCTTTCAGGTAATGCGATAGATGGAACACACGAAATTGGGAATGGACTAGAGTGATCGAGGGAGCCTGAAGCTTTAGTGGATCGGAGTCTTTTTCTTATTTTCTTGAGTTTAGTTAGCATTGTGAGTCTTGCTCTTTCCCTTTTCTTTCTTTTTCTTTCATTGAGTCCTTTATTGTAAGTCGAGTCAAAATGTAATTTAAAGTCCTTATACAAATAAAACTATTATTTTTGTTAAATCATGGCCTTCTTGTATCATTGGTGTTATTCTTATTTGTTGGATGTGTTGCTCTAATTGACATGCCTGTTTCGCTGCTACGTTCTAGGCAAGCCTCCCGTTGCTATCAGTTCGGGGCATGACAGAAGTGGTATTAGGGCCTAGGTTATTTAAGTTCTATGTTATTGTCCCTGTGTATAGGTTACCTTGAGTAATAGGTCTTCTAACCCGCGTCATCTCCTTCCTTGACACCCGGTGAAATTAGGTAGAGTCTCGGGTTAAGTAATAAAACCTGTATAAAACTATAGTAGTGAGACACGTAAGGGTAATAAGATTATTAACTTTATAATTATTTTACAAGAGTCTAGGCCTTAGAGGTCTATGGGCAAGTTAAAGTTCGATTTTACTAAGAGGCGAGCATCTCATAAGGAATTTTGGAGTAATAAGAAGAGAAGTAACTTGTCACAAAGAAAGTGTTTCTACTGTCATAAATTGGGTCATCAAGCCGAGGAGTGCTGGACGAAGCGTGAAGCATGTCTTAGGTGTGGAAGCAAGGACCATAGGATAGCTAGTTGCCCGAAGCTACTCCCGCAAGCTAAAATTAAAGATGGATCAAAGAGGTTATTGAAGGAACCCCAGTCTGTTATCGAAGAAGGAGTTATAGGAGGAATCGTATCCCTTATCCTTAACCATAGTTAGTTCTTTTTCTTTCAGCTAGATTTTTTATTAGTATGTTATTTTGAATAATTAATGTATAAGAAAAATCTTAGTTAAGTTATTCAAAAAATTTACTTGCCTATTACTGGCTCCTGAGCCAATTTTCTATGGTACCAGCGCTGTAGCGGTGAGGACACAAAGAGACAAAGAGACAATGTTGGTTTCTGACACTTTGTCAGCCCCGAAAAATACACACCTGACTCGGACCTTTTCTCCAAGGGCCAGGAAGAGAGAATAAACCATTTTCTTGCGTTGACACTAACCCCGTGTCAATGAATTCACAAAGAGACAAAAAAGACCGTGTTGGCCTCCGACGTCTCGTCGGCCCTGACAAATACACACCTGACTCGCACCTTCTGTCCAAGGGCCAGGAAGAGAGAATAAACCATTTCCTTGTGTTGACACTGACCCTGTGTCGACACTGACCCTGTGTCGACGAATCGACAAAGAGACAAAAAGATCGTGTGGGCCTCCGACACCTCGTCAGCCTGAACAAATACACACCTGACTCGGAAACCATTTCCTTGCATTGACACTTACTCCGTGTCAACGAATCCACAAAGAGACAAAGAGACCATGTTGGTTTCCGACACTTCGTTGGCCCCGACAAATACACACATGACTCGGACCTTCTATCCAAGGGCCAGGAAGAGAGAATAAACCATTTCCTTATGTTGACACTGACCCCGTGTCGACGAATCCATAAAGAAACAAAAAGATCATGCTGGCCTCCGACGTCTCGTCGGCCCGGACAAATGCACACTTGACTTGGACCTTCTGTCCAAGGGCCAGGAAGAGAGAATAGACCATTTCCTTGCGTTGACACTGACCCCGTGTCGATGAATCCACAAAGAGACAAAAAGATCGTGTTGGCTTCTGACACCTCATCGGCCCCGACAAATGCACACCTGACTCAGACCTTCTGTCCAAGAGCCAGGAAGGGAGAATAAACCATTTCCTTGGGCTGACACTGACCCCATGTTGATGAATTCACAAAGAGATAAAGAGACCATGTTGGCCACCGACACTTCGTCGGTCCCGACAAATGCTCACCTGACTCAGCTGTCCAAGGACCAGGAAGAGAGAATAAACCATTTCCTTGTGTTGACACTAACCGCATGTCGACGAATCCACAAAGAGATGAAGAAACTATGTTGGTCCCCAATGCTCCATTTGGTCTATATTTGGGTGTAACGGCCCTCCCCTGCGATTTCTTTAATTGTTATTTACTATCCTCTCTGTTGCTTAATTATAGTCCATGTTAATTAATTATCATTCTGTTGCACTTATTGTGAGGTGGGGATCTGTGGGACCCCTACTGAGCCGATGAGAGGAGAGTTACCCCTTTATTTTTCAAGTGAGGCGTAGCTTACGAGTAGTTCTTCTGAGGCTCCTCGTGGTGCCAATGGTCAGGTCTAGCTACCAGTTTACAAGAGACATGTATATCCCATGGTCTTGTACTTTTCTTTTAGTTTAGTTAATTGTACTTATGGATTTGGAATTCTAGACTATATTATTGTTTAATTATATGGTTGTTCATTTCTTGTATTACTTAAATTATGCATTGTATATTCCTATATTTATTTTAGATTCATGTACACCCCCACTCCAACCTTTAACCCTTCTGAGCGTTGCGGCTCGTGTGTGGTAGGCCAGGATTCGGGATGTTCTGGTCCTTTACTGGTACTCAAATTCTAGGTCATTACAGTTGCTATTAGAGCCTGGTTGTAGAGGTGTATAGGAGCCTAAAATAATCACAACAGTCTAGAAATTCCATAATATTTAGTACAGTTGGCAACTGGCATAAAGTACCATGGGTGTTATTGATCCCATTGTTCCCTTTTCTTTTCCATGCTAGAAGATTGATAGCACCTAGGAGGAGGACCCATCTCTAGTAACAGCTGCCAGTTGAGGCGCAAGAAGAGCAATGCAAAACATCTCCTCCCCTAGTTGCAGTAGCAGGAGTGCCTATGCGAGAGGAGGGGATGTAACAGTTTTATCTTCGGTAGCATGGTAGAGAGGGCTCATCATCTCAAGGAGATCGTGGGTGAGCTTTGAAGGATATTTTATAATTTCACCCACCCCAATTCGAGGGACAGCGAGATCTAGATGTAGTGAGAGCTTGGATAGATGCCATGGAGAGGGTGTTTCATGTTGTGTTCCCTCTAGTTTTGATGCTGGCAAAATTGTGACAAATTGACTTTATACTGGCAACACAGGGTTGATTTGAGTTTCTCCTTAAGTCAGAATATGTTTCTGTTCATAATAAGGTCAAAAAAGAAAGTTTAAAGTCAGTGAGATGGTAGTGAAGAGAGTGTTGTGAAACCTGGTGGGCCGCGTTCTAAACTCCAACCCAATTGGGAAGGTCCTTATGTGATTCAGATCGTGTATCCTGGCAACGCCTATAGACTAGTCAATGCTGAGGGGATCGAGCTATCCCACCTTTGGAACAGACTTTACCTTAAGAAGTACTATCCTTAGATAGGTGTAACGACCAGCATGGTACGAGGATCGATGGAGTTGGCAATTTAGTATTTGCTCTTTGCAGTCTGACCCAGGGCTAACTCACGCGCACACATACACTCTGCTCTCAAAATCAAACTACACGAAATCTGAAGGAAGCTAAAGCCAGACTGAGGGTGTAGGGTGCTACCTATTCTCCCCTTCTTGGTTCATGATGAGGGAGCGGGACCTTGGGCTAGACTACTAAACCTAACCACCACCTTAGTAGGGGAAAGTCACGGCATAAGGGGCAACAAAATAGCAATTTTCAAAAAAAAATAGAGCAATACCCCAAATTCGTGTCAAAAGGGGCAAAGTCCCTGCAAAGAAAATCTCGGTCGTTAGAATGCATGTCAAAGGTGACAAGGGAAAGAAAAACAAAATAAACCCCCACTAGCCAAGGATCAAACCCCAATGGGTGATAGGGTAGGGAAGGGACATCTTCCAGGTCTCTCAAACTCTCTCGTGAACTTCCTAAGCACATTCCTCCCTCCTCTCTAAGTGGTATGCGCCAAACTCAAGGGATGGTGGATGTCACGTCCTGGCACAGAATATTGAGGCATGACAAGTCGTAATCACTTGTGTCGATCAAAGCATGCATGTAAGGGGTCTAATCATAATGGAGATAACGAGAAAATGATACTATTATTTTGTCAAAATAAAGTTTTACAGCACCACTAAGCCTCAAGAGGCATAGTTACAACTCCCAAATACACTTAATTCTAGCAAAAGTAACAAATTAAACCTAAGGTATCTAAGATAAGCTGGATCCCTCTTTCACTTTTGCCCATCCCCGTTTGTTTGGGGTTCCTCATCGGAACTACCTGAAATAATTTACCAAAAATATAGGGTGACCAAAAAGCTCAGTAGGATTCACAATTCCACATGTTATGTAATACGCATGGGTGCATTGATGTTTGAATCCAGAATATATTTCCCTTCACTTTTTACTCTTGCTTGTGTCATATGCTCACTAAAGCCATTCATGTATTCCATAGCATGGCATGTTTTTTTAGGGAACGAATGATGGAAATCTCTGCATTCCTCAGCGGCACCCTTGCATAGCCCAAAAGAATAAGAATGCACTCTTGCATTTCCTATTTGCATTTGCATGTATTTTGCCCCTGAGGACCCCATACTCTAGGGGCATCATTAGAGCTTGCAAAACCAAATAATAATAAATAAGTAGATTCTTGCCAGGGTCACAGCCATCTGCACAGGGGTCGACCCCTCTGGCTAAGGGAGTCGACTTCCCCTTTATGGCTCGCACAACTCCTCTATTCAGCCCGGCAGGGTTCCTGATGCTGGGAGATTCGGTCGATCGACCGAGCCATTCAGTCGACTGAAATCCCTTATTTAAATAATAATAATAATAATAATACACACACATCGTGTATACCGGTGCTCATGTGCAGCAAAATGGAGGAGCGAAATAAGGTAAATAAGATAAGAGAAGATGAATGTGAGGAGGAGATATGTGCGGAATATGCATTTGTGCAATGGCCAGCCCGATGGTAAGATCCACGTTGGTTCTTCCTGATTTCTCACATGATTTATCATGCTTTTTTTTAGAGCTACTGCACCTTCATGCACCTTGCTGGTTAGCCAGATATACACAATCACTGAATTCATATTGTGCAGAAAGTGAGCATGCTCACCCCCCCTTGCCTTGTCATATTTCCATGTGAACCATACACGCATTTTGTGGGCAAACCAAATCATGGATCGATCCAAAACCTATATATGCATGGCATGTACTTTGTTCATGGGCAATCGGTGCCCCTCTACAAAATAATAAAACAAAAAAAAACAAATAAGAAAACAACAAAATGAAAGGAACAGAAACCTCATGTGCTGCTGGAGGGGAGTCGACCCCAAGAATCGACTCCCTCCTAGTAGTTCTCTGCCTAGGCTTTGCCCAAGGAAGAATCGACCTAGGGGTTGACTCCAAGAGTATACCCCCAGGCCACCCTGCGACCTAGAGCTCCCGGTACCAATAACCCGATATCATCGGATTACCACTACCAAGAACTGAGGATGCCACCCAAGAGGCTAATGAGGCCCCGTAAGGGTTGGAGGAGTTTGTCGAAGGGTTACATAACGAATTGGAATTACGAACGCGTAATATTAATTATAGCAGCAAAATTAACATTAATGCGGAAGTAATTTAAAATATTAGAGTGGTAAAATATATACAATAGTCCAGATTTACAAATAAATAAGTCCCACAACTAACAGAAAGAGTCCAAATGTACAACTGCATGGGACATACCGCAGTCAAAAGTACAAAAAGACAAACCAACTACTACTGGCACTCTACAGACAGTCGTCAAAACCACGTAAAGCTCCAGGAGACGGCAGACGTCGCTCACCTGAAAGTAGGTAGGGTGAGTCACAACCAGACTTAGTAGGGGTCACACGGATCCCTACCTCGAACTAAACAGGCAAGCAGGCAAATATGAAGGCAACTAAAGCATGCATTTAAAGCAATAAACAGGCAATGAACATGTATTAGTATAAATAAAACACATTTATAGCAAAGCTGTAAATCCATCAAAGTAGTTAAAATAGCTAACTATATGCCAGTTTAAATATAATTAATAGTGTCGGGAGATAAATCTACCAATAGAAGGAAGCTCAACTAGCCCGGTGATAGGAAAAAGAAGAGACCACTGGAAGGTAAAGACCAGATGCATCCACTGATGGCTTACACTGCATCTCAAGTAACCCCCAAGTCTGAAACGCGACAAGCGAGAGGCGTAATAGGACCAAATCAAGTAACTAGTCAGAGTAACACTCATCAGTGTCAGTCCAAGCCTCTGACCACATGTGCACACACTGACTCTTGCCTAAGCCAGGCTCTCTAGCTAGTTTTCTCCCTTAATAGGACGCTACTGCTGGCTGGGAGCCCACGGAACTAGCTTAAAAATTGTTTAGCGGGAACTACCCCTCCACCTTTCCTAGGTGGGCCGACACTTCGGGTCGCTAGGCTACGACTAGTGGCTCCATCACAAGGAAAGAAAAAGTTACCCAAAACTTACGTTTTTAACCCACCCCCGCACCCTTCTCTCTCCTCTAATTTAAACGCATGGATTACAAAGCTATAAAATCTAGCTAAGTAGTTTAAACAACTATTTATATGCCAATTTAATATAATTTAATGGCGACAGGGGCTAAATCTACCAGTAGAATGAACCTCAACTAAACAGGTGAACTGAGATACAGAGAACTGACCAGAAGGTAGAAACCAGAAGCGTCCACTGACGGCTTACAATGCGTTTCAGGCAACTGGCAAGTCAGACTAACCAAATGAGCGAGAGGCATAGAAAGTACCAGAACAAGAACTAGTCAGAGTAACACTTGTCAGTGTCAGTCCAAGCCTCTGCCCACGTGTGCACACACTGACCCCTACCTAGGGTGAGGTCTCTAGCTAGTTCCCTCCCCCCCGCAGGATGCTACGATAACTGCGGGGGCCCACTGTAACTAGCCTAAAAATCGTTAGACAGGAACACCCCTCCACCTCTCTCGGGTGGGCCGACACTAAGGTCGCTGGGCTACGACTAGTGTCTCCATCACGAGGAAAGAGAAGCAACTCTACTGTGACATAAAGATGTATTTTTATTCATAAAATAACTTAAACATGACAAAGAATGCATTAGAATAATGATTCATTACTCTTAGCATAGTAGAGATTATAACGGATCAGTGCTGCCCCATTACAGAGCATAACAGATCAGCTCTGTCCCGTCATATAGCATAACGGATCAGGTGGGGTGCGTTAAAGTAATATGACACGCCTCCTCTTGTCTGTCATTCTCATCTGTTCTAATTCCAAACACAACATTCATGACGGATCAGTGATGGTGTGTTACATGGCATAACGCGTCACCACTGGTCCGCTATGGCTACCCGAGTGATTTTTGTTAAACTTAAATACCCAAAAAGTATAACGGACCAAGGGAGGTCCGTTAAGGCCACCCGAACATGGAAAATCCATAGTTTTCCCATAACTATGACGATCATGAATGGGGGCATTATACTAATGAACTATGTAAAACATGCATGAGCATAACGGACTGGGTGTGGTCCGCCAAATGGGTATGACACGCTAGAGGTGGTGCGTTAAACACATAACAGTCACTGGAGTGACCGCCATGTGAGCTGGGTGGCGAATGGGAACATCATGCGTACCCGCGTCAAGATCTGCGGCGTCAACGACGCGCCCGGCTTTGACGCGTGTGTTGCGGCTGAACTGCGCCGCCTCAAAGCAAAAGCGAAACGGTAAGGAGGGACTTATGTCTGGGTGGCCGCGCGAAGATCACACCGAAAACTGCCCGTGCCCAGCGCGCTGCGATGAATCGCAGACCTGTGTCGGTCGATGCCACCCCGACAGCATCTTTCAGCGCGGGGTCCGCGACGCCGAGAACGACAAACGTATTGCCGAACAGCGCGCCATTGCGGCGCGTGAAGATTGAGGAGCCTTTATAGCCATGCTATCTGTCATGCTGTCTAGGATGGGTGGGGGATGAGTGCCCGCCTGTTAAAGCTCCCGGAGGCGGCGGCCTATTGCGGCCTCAAGCCCAGATATTTCCGGCGGCAGATTGGCATACCGCCAATCCTGCTCGGGAGCCATGAGCTATGGGACAAGAACAAGCTTGACGCCTATATAGACGCGCTACAGGGTCAACCGGCAAAGCCAGAAGAAATAGACTGGTCGGATGCCGCCAAGCGATTCTAGGCCGCCCAAATACGTCTACCGCCAGGACATAAAGGGCCGCACCTATTACAGGTTTCGACGGGGGAAGCAGGTTAAGCGATTGCCCGGGTGCCCGGGAGACGCCGCCTTTCATACAGCGTATGCTGCGCTGCTTGCCGAAACATCAGCTCCTGTGGGCCGGTATGAGCCCGGTAGCGTAGCCCACACCATTCACATCTATTATCAGAGCGCGGACTTCAGTCGCTTGGCTGTCGGCACCCAGCGAGATTACCGCCGGTATCTCAACCGCCTGGATAAGTCCATCGGGGATCGCCAAATCGCATCTGTTAATGAGTCTTACATTCACGGCATTTTGGACAAGCTTCAGCGGACGCCTAGCGCTGCCAACCACGCCATTGCCGTAATCCGCACCCTGTTCCGGTTCGCCATGAAGCGCCGCATCGTTTCAAAAGACCCGACCACGGGCGCAGGGAGGCTCAAGGGCGGCGACGGATATGCCCGCTGGCCCGACGCCGCCATAGCGACGTTCTTAGCCTCAGCAAGCCCCGCGATGCGCCTAGCAATTAAAAATAAAAAGGGCTTATTCAAAAAAAATAGTCCCGACACTGTTTATTTGATCTGATTTTTTTTAGTTTTTTTTTGGACCGTTCAACAGAGTTGTGAATTATACCATAAATTAGGATAACTTAGACCCTACCTCACAATTTGTTTTATAAAAAAATTACATCTACTGCGCATATATGGGGTGTGCAAAACCTCCGGGTGCCCACTAAAGTATTTAAGTTAAACGGAAACCCAATTACGGAGGCCCAGCTGGCCCGGCCCACTTGCTGTCGTAACTATAAATATTCTGTGTTGCTAGGGTTTCTGTTCATCTGCCGCCCCGTGTTCCTGCTCCTCTGCTTCTGCCTCTTCCTCCCCCTGCGCCTGCTGACCCAACCGGCCGCCTTCATGGTATAGCACTGCACGATCTCTGATGCTGCTGCAATCTCTATACTTTCTGTTGTTATAATCAAATCTCCGCTTTAAATTCCGTGAAATTGTCGTTTTCTTTCTTCTTCTAGATCATCCCGAAGAAGAACCGGCATGAGATTTGCAAGTACCTCTTCCAAGGTACGGGTTGAGGGTTTCAATATGGTATCGCTGCTGTGGATTCTCTCTCGTCCTATATGTTTATGGCGTGCTTGTGGATGGCAGAGGGGGTGCTTTACGCGAAGAAAGATTTCAACCTGCCGAAGCACCCGGAGATCGACGTGCCGAACCTGCAGGTGATCAAGTTGATGCAGAGCTTCAAGTCGAGGGAGTACGTGAGGGAGACGTTTGGGTGGATGCACTACTACTGGTACCTCACCAACGACGGGATCGAGTACCTCCGCACCTTTCTCAACCTCCCGTCGGAGATCGTCCCTGCCACCCTCAAGAAGTCCGCCAAGCCCATGCCTTCCCGTCCAATGGGCGGGCCTGGCGACCGCCCTCCCCGGTATCTTTCTGTCTTTCACTACTGGTCGCATTTCCTCCGCACCCAGAAGTTCTCGTTTTCGAACTAGTTCGGTTTCTGGTTTGCTTCATTTCACCGGTGTCTTGGGTTTCTTTTGGGGGGGGGGGGGGGGGGGGGGGGGGGTGTTAAAAAAAAAAGAAAATTAAGTGCGTACATAGGGAGGCAAGCTTTCATCATCAAAGCTCAAAGACCTACACGATCCATGCTGGGCTAAAAGAAAAATTAAAATAAATTAAAAATAAAAAATAATCAAGGATAATATTGCTAAACCATCCAGATTTGGTCAAGAATCTAGACTTCTAAGCTGACACCAAGCTCGATCATCCACGCATCAACTTAGAAAGCAGAAACCCTCATTCCAAACCTGTGGATGACCCAACAGCCTATCCGTGTGATCAAGATTCCCCTGGAACTATCACTATTTTTTGATGAAGGGGAACTCAAATTCTAGGTTTATTAGAACCATAAGGTCCTTGATATGTTGTAATAGCGTAAGTACCATATAATACTAATGCGTACAGAGAGAATACAGGAGAACGACGATGATGATGCCAAACCCAAACTAAGCACCATGGGATCTCCATACCTGCCTTTCCTGCGCTCAAAGAATCATCAGCTCACCCAGTTCATAAAAATATAATCAAAATGCACAATTCATCAAATTAAGCCAAGAGAGGATGAGAATTATGAATTCCATAAAAAATAACGACAGCCAGAAGGTTGCTATTCACGTCCACAATTGCAGGAAATGACGCCCTTTGCAGAAGGCATTAATTATATAAATGGCGACACTCAAATGGTCATTATTAGAGTTCATTATTTGATTTGGAAGTGGATTTCAACTGGAACAAATGACGCCTTTTCCAAAAGCGTTAATCAAAATATGCCCCTGGTAGAGGCGCTATTCAAACAAATGACGCCCACTATCATGCCATCAATTAACTGTGACTTCCGTCCCCTTTCCAGAAATGGAACAACCAGAGAGTTCTGTTACCATTCAAACTATGATCGCAACGTGACTGCTAAAACCTTATAAATATGGGTTTTGGGGGCTCGGTTGGGCATCCAACAGAGAATCACCAAGAGACTTCACAGAAGTGGGAACCATATTATCCCAGAGAGCTAGGTTGCAGGAACAGAACGATGGAAGGAGCAATGAAGCACCCCTCAAAGAAATCTAAGGTCTCTTTTGCAAGAGTTAATGAAATTGAAGACCACATAAGCGGGAGGATAGCTGCAAATCAAGTGATTATGAAATTGGAATTCTGAATCCATAGCACCGTGTTCCTCCAACATTTTTGACTAAAACTAAGATAGGGTGCAAGTGCCAGGACTTAAGAATGGATATCTCTGATATGGGGGGCTCACGGATCATGGGAGGCATCCACTTTAAGGTGGAATAGCGCCTTGGGCTAGGGAGAAGCTGAGACAATAGAAGGAGAAAGAAAACAAAAGAGAGGAAGAAAGGAAGAAACATAAGCATTTTGAGAAAAAATGAATGAAATAAAAGAAATTGCTTTAACTTACCTCTCTCAAGGAGCTGGAGCTCATGTGCCTAGGAATGGTAGTCAGCCTTCGCTGCACCCCGTGCTCCATCCTAGATAGTTTTGGCCCGTGATAGGCTACCTCACCCATAGAGCTTGCTTCAAGGGCCCTCTTCATGGTGATTTAGGAGACCGTAGCAAGGTTTTCAAAGCCTGAAAGAGGGTTTTTGTGTGAGATCTGAGTTTAGGGTGCCCTCCTACTTATAGAACCCAAATTATTGGCTTAATCCAACTAGGATTGAGGTAGGATAGCCCCAAAATCGAGTTAGGATAGGCTTTAGCACGACTTAGGACACTTTGCCCATAGTTTGGAACTCTCCAAGAGAGTCCTGAACAGAGCTAACAGATTTTCCTGATACGCGGTCTATCGAGCGACCGCGGCAAGTTGATAGCGGTCTTCAAAGGACCGTTTCTCTGCCTTCTACACACTTCGCCTATCTGGCGGTCTAGATGGCCTTGTGGAGGCTGTTTCTTAAATCAAACGATCAAGGGAGAATCATCTTTGCAATCTATGTGGTCCAAGAGAGACCGTTTACCGCCTTCTTTGAGCTCGTGGCCAGTTCACCTTCAGTGGTCTACTGTGAGACCGTCGAGCCCGGGAGCGGCCATTTGGATGACCGTCTCTCTCTCTACTGCCTTCGTCTTTTTTGTTATTTCTTTGAGTCATTCTACCCGAATCTCGTTGTCTATCACCCCCCGTGTCCATCGTAGGGTTCGTTGTCACTCAGTTAGTGTCGGCATGCACACTTTGATGCGGGACGGACCCACGGACTCGACCTAGGACTCTAGACGAGCTCGCAAATGTCCCTTAGCGAGGGAAGCGGGGAGTAGGAGGAAGAGGTGCTGGAGCCAGAGTTGACAAACCCTCGTGAAGATATCTCTGAGCTGATGTCTTGACAAAGTGAGGCCATCAACTTTTCTTTGCCTGGATTTTAATCTAGGCACCTTCCGCTTGTTGTATTAAGGAGGTGGCATTGATCACCTGCTCGATGACCTCGGGTGGTCACTCTTGTTATCCTGGAATTCTAAAACTGGCATCCGAAGACGTATGCGGGGTTTGATGCCTTACCCGCGGTGGCGAAGAGGGTATCTTTTGATGAGCTAGTACACTATGGCCGGCATCCGAAGATGTATGCGTGGTTTGATGCCTTACCCGCGGTGGCAAAAGTCATAGCTTTTAATGACTTGGTCTACTGGGGCCAGCATCCAAAGATGTATGGGTAGTTTGATGCCTTACTGGCGGTGGCGATGTTCTATGCTGGAATGTGGGCTGAGAGACTTGCTTGAAGTCTTGCTCCTTAGCCTTGCCTTTACGATCTGGCTTGGAGCAGTGTCTGGTGGCAACTGAAGATGTACCAGGGTATTTTCACCCCTAGCAGTCACCCTAACTTCGTGGACTGATTGGGCCTTGTGGTAAAGGACCAGGCTTACCGGCTATCTGAAGACTCCAAAGATGTCTTTCCCACGATCGGGACCGGGGTACAGGGTATACGGAGAGGACCCAAAGGCTCTCTAGCTGAAGAGACATGACACGATCGAGCCACAGCCTCACCCTGCTTTTGCTTCCCCTTCTTATCTCCTAATACCGTAGGTGGAGGTAGGGTAAGAGGGGAGTGAGAGCGGCTTGGGACACCCATTGTCATCTCGCTCACCAGGACATCCTCTCTGCTGAGAAGGACTCGAAGTAGCCTGGCGGTGTCCTCCTTGGAGAGTAGAAGAGTGTCTAGCTCTTGCCAGGGCCGCCATTGCACAGCTGAAGTAGCAGGAGCTGGCCGACTGGCAGTCGGTGTCTGTGCATCTGGAGGAGGTGGGGTGGTAAGAGGATGGAGGATGTTGACCGAGAAATTACTCGGCTCAGTCTCTTGACTGGCATCCTGCCTCCTGTGATTTTGCAGTCACTCGAGAGATTCTCGATTGTCAGTTTCCAAGGCTTATAGACCCAAGCCCATTAATAGAAACGTAAATTAGGTAATTTACAGAATTAAAATGGGATATATACACCCGTTAGGGGATGAATGGGGAGATAATCCAAAAAATGTGAAATTTTCAGATTTAATGACGCCTTGCGGTCTATCGCGTGACGACAAGACCTACCCTAGCGGTCCTCCCATGATCGCTAAGCTCTCTGGATTCCGTGAATGGGAGAAAATGTGAAAAGCTTGGACCTTTAGCGTCTAAATCCTCAGGGATCGAAGTGTGTAGACTTGTGGGCGTAAGTAGGACTCTTTGGGATTGATCTAACACCTAATTAGGACTCTCAATTTGATAAAATCCTTAACCCTAACTTGAAACCCTATATATAGACCCTAATTTTGACCTACGTGAACCTTACTATTGGCTCACGTATTTTGAAGGTAAGGAAGCCTTATCTTAGGTTGGTTCTTTAGAAGAAATTATTCTTTATAGTTTTATCTAATTTCTCTCAAATTTTCGTGTTAGAAGCCCCAGTTGTTGGAGAATTAGAGCCTCTGCAAATCACTAGATCGCAACAAACTCCACAGGAACCAGTGCGATGGCCCAGTGAAGATCAGGAAAATAGAAGCCCGAATCGAGATATTTAGGAGTTGATTCTTTAGAACTTTCTATTCCCCTTAGTGTTTTCTATCTACCCTTTAATTTTCATGGGTTTAGGTCAAGAGGATTAGGAGATAGAGAGATGGGAAGTTGCTGGTTTGGCACAGGACGCGCAGGAACTAAGGTCTACTTCCAGTCAGAAATCTAAAGTCTAGGGATCGAATCAAAGGTAGGTTATATCATGAAAAGACTAAAATAACGTATTAGGAACAAAAGCCCTCTATTTCCTCCTATTTTCATTGATTCATAACGAAATTGATGTTTTCTTATGACCGCGCATCTAGGGTTAACATGGCATGCATGAACCTTACCCTTAATAAGAAACTGATAAATCTAGTTTATTTCACTCAAACCCATGCATCTCCATGACTTAATATGATTTTATCAGGCCATATTTACCTGTTGGCATGTTTTACCATACATATATCTATCTTAGATTAGCATATATTTGTCCGGGATCTCATGGAGGGTCTTCTCGATCGGGCCCTGGTGCGCGTAGCCGGGGGCGAGGTCGCCGAAGTGCTTCTCCCGCGCCGGGACCGCGTCCAGGATGGTGCCGTTCCCGCACGACAGGTCCGCCGCCGACTGAACACCGTTGCCGCACATCCACGAGGCCACCGCGATCGTCACCTCGACGCGCAGGCGATGGTCAGGCCAGCCGCGATGGTCGTGCGGGCGCCGGTACACCTCCGCCAGCTGCTCGTCCGTGTAGGCCGGACGGAGCCTCTGCCGGGTCACGGCCGGGCCCCAGCGAGCGCCTCACGCACCGCCAGCACCTCGACCGGGCCGTGCTCCCGCATCCACGCCTGGAACGCGCCTTGATCCCGCTCGTACACCTCCGAGGCATTCACCCGCCGGTAGCCGTCATCCCACTCCGCCGTACCGGCCACCGGGTGCAGGTGCTCGACCACCACCCGCGGCAGGTAGGAGATACAGCCCGCCGACCGGCCCAGCGTCAACCAGTAGTTGTCCACGTACAGGTGATGCAGCGTCGGCGGCGCCATGTGCCCGAGCGCGGCCACCACCGGCGTGCTGATCGCCACCTGCGTAGGCAGACGCGCACCCTGCACGCGATCGTTGCCGTACACGAACCCGGGCAGGCTCGTCAGCGCGTCGAGGTAGGCGCGATCCCATCCGAAGGTCCGGGGCCGATGGTCGTCACCCATGAACCCGATCGCCTGCGGCAGCACCTCACGCTTGAGCACCTCGGCGGCCGTGCGGTTCAACGCCTCCACCATCGACGTGCCCTGCCCGATCAGGCCGCGCAGCCCCTTGTAGCCGGGCAGCTCGGGGTCATCCTCGTCGATCGCGAACACCAGCTCCGAATTGGCGAGGCTCGCGGTCAAAAAGCCGGCGGCTGAAATCAGCGCGCCGACGGCGACTTGGGGGCTGATCGCGCGGGCGCGCAAGAAAAAGGGGCCAGAACTATTCTCGCCCTTGAATAGCTCTGGCCCCAGTTTTATGCAGTCAATTGCTTCCTCTGCGGCCGATCTTCCTATTCCTAGGCGATCGCGTCCACGCCCGAGCCGGGCTCGAATCCGGCAAACAGCGTGTAAAAAATGTTACCTTGCATCCTTATGAAGCAACAACCGTCGGAGGCGATCTTGATGAACATGGGATTTGGTAGTCCACGCTTAGCAGATAAAGGAGGAAGTAAAGGTTTGAAGTGGCTCAATAAGAAGGAGTGGTACCAAGACCAGACTCAGACGAATAAGAAGAAAAGGAAAAGAGGCGAGGGCTAGAACTCCCCCGCTAAGGTGCAGAGACTTTGATCACATGAACGGTCTACAGAAAGAAATAGAATCAAGAGGAGGAGTGAGGACTAAAGTCTCGAAAGTAGTGGGAGAACGGGCAGATGTCCAGAGCAGTGGATGTAGAAGAAGTCAGGTCAGACTCGAGATCAGGAGGAATTAAAAGAATGAATTGGTAAATGGAAAGAGAAGGATCCAGAGGGTCCGGAGGCAAAGGGAGAGAATCTTGATGGGAAGAAGAATCATCCGAAAGTTCCGGAGGGGGAGAGTGATGAGGGACATGATGCCCCAGAAAAAAGTATGGGAAAAGATGAATTAAGAGGAAGAAGAGAATAAAGGACGCAATGTCCAGAAGGAGCAGAAGGATAAATCGAAGAAAAGGGAGGAGATCCATAGGTTCCGGAGGAATGGAATCAGAAGGGGCGCGATGTCTTAGGAGAATCAGTGAGAGATCCGGAGGTTCCGAGAGGATGTGGAGAAGGAGGGCGCGATGCCTTGGGAAAATCAATGAGAGGTCCGAAGGTTCCGGAGGTGGAAGATAGAAAGGGGCGCGATGCCCTGGAAGGTCCGGATGACCCGGATGTGGAGGTGTGGAGGGGCGCGATGCCCAAAGAGGGAGGTCTAGAAGTTCCAGAGAAATGGAATCAGAAGGGGCGCGATGTCCTGGGAGAAAATTAAAAGGGGCGCGATGCCCGGTAGGTAAAAGGGGACCCGGAGATCCCGAGGATTGAGGTGAATGAGATGGGGAATGTGGAGGATCCGAAGGTTCCAGAAGGTGAGGAAGATACGGGTTCAGAAACCCGAAAAAGAAGGAATGTAAATGTATGCGAATGCAATGCAATGGATGCATGGAATGCATGGAATGCATGAAATGTAATGAATACGGGGGGTGGGAGGATGAGAGCTCCTTCCTCACCCAATGGGTAGCCCAATCAGTGATAGGTAGAAATGTGGATGAAGTTGAATAGAAGATGGATAGGGTAGAGGAGGGTCCCCTAGCAAAAGAATGCCCACCCCTCCAAGGCGGTGAAAGTGTACAGCCAATTGGCCCAATAGATGAAGTAAAAGCCCGTGACGAAGCTTCAATAATAAATAACAACTCCTTTGAATGGCGAAGAGTAATAATGTGAGGAAGTTGACAAGTTAGAATGGTAAGCATCATGTTTCCTAAGGATTGTGACGTATAAGGAGTGTTGACCAAAATGGGCATTCACCCCTTGCACGGAAGAATGGTTTTGACATTGGAAGCTTGGAACAAGGGGTACCCTCCCCGACCCTTGGGCATGGACTTACACGACATCAAAGCTTGACATTTTCTTCTGGTGAGCGGTGGCGAGGACTTGGCCTCTTCAACCATGCTTGGCACAAAAATGTGGATTGGCATTCGGCAAATAAAGTCTTGCATCTTGAACAACATAGCCACGACCAACTCCTTTTTGCCCAGCTCTCGATCATCTTCGGCACAAATTCTTGCAGAAAGACACCCACTCCGAATGGTAGAGGAAGGTGAGGCGGAAGACTCCATGGATGGTGGAGGTGTAATGGAAGGTGTTGGAGAAAACACGCCGAATTTCTCCCCTTGCTCGGAAGCAGATGGGGTTGGCTCGAGTGCAAAAAGGGGTGGACCGTGCTCAGGATTAGCCATGGGTAAAGGTAAAGGGATAGGTGGAGGGATAGATAAAGTTGGTTTTGGTGTTATAGGTATAGTGAAAGGCCGAGGTGGCGGCAATGGGAGGTTAATTAAAGAAGGTTTGGTGGTGGGCTCGGTGGAGGCCGATGGCATGGAGATTAATGAAGGTATAATTGGTGGAGCTTTAGTGGGAGGTTCGGCGGAGGCTAGTGGAGTGGAGGCTAATAGTGTCGTGATTAAAGGAGGTATAATGGGAGGTGTAAAAGGAGAAGGTTTGGTGGGTAGGAAAAGCTAGATGGGGCGAGAGGTGTTAGGGGTAGGAGAAGACTCATGATGCACCGACGTAGGTGATTGGAGTATCGACCCATCGTCGTAACACCAATAAGTCTAAAAAATGGGGGTTGGATTGGGGACAGTGGCATCGTCTTGAGCAGGAGGTTCATCTGGTGGTAGTGGAGGGAGAGGAAAACGAAGGAAACTCGGAAGGGGTGCTTGCAGAGCTTCATCATGTCCTGTCTTCAATTCTTCATTTGCTGGTTCTTCATTGTCGGGTTCAAGTGGACGGCATGATGAAGGCGTATTGATGGGTGGTGGAATGTAATGGTGTTGTGGAGGATTTTGTGGATGTAAATGCGTATGCGGATGGCCATAATGATGAACAGGGTGGATGTGTGGAGGGCGGATGGCGTCCACTTGATCGTTGAAACCCGCCGACTTTTGCTCACTTACGTTGATGCCGTAATCGTCTCTACTCTCCTTCCAATCTTTCTCCATCTTAGTCATTTTATTCATAAAGGCATGAAGAGGATTGACTGGAGAAGGAGGAGGAGGAGCGGACCGTGGGCTCTTAACCCTCTTTAATTGTTCCTCCAGTGAAGTAACTTTATCAAGGAGAACTTGGTTTGGCATGGTGGCCTTGAAGGAGGGGGATTAATGGGCTGACCCATGAAAGGACCCGGTGGGGTCGGGTTGCAAGGAATAGATGGGCCTTGGGGCCGTGAGAGAGGAGGAATAAAGGAGGCGGGTGATGGACCACCCGAAGAGGAGTACGAACAAAAGAGGGAGGCAGGTGATGGGCCACCCGAATGGGAGCAGAAGAAGGATGAGAAGAATGAGATGCACCCTCAACAACGGCCTTAAGGGCTTGGATTTGTTGAGGGGTGAGATGACCTATTTCATGCAAGATTTGGGAGACCTTCTCATCGTGGGGAGGAGACGGTCCCGAGAGAAGAGTGGCTCGCGGTTGAGCCGAGGAACCATGAGATTAGAAATTACCCATGGGTCGGACAAGACCATGTGAATGAGGACGTGATCCCTTGAAAGAATTGTGGTGAGAATTATGATGAACATGTTAAAATTGAGGAGTGTAGGATGTGCTAGGTTATGCATCCTCATGATTATAATTGGCATTTAACATGTTGGTTTGGTTATCAAAATGAAACATCATGCCAATAATCAACAGGACTCAAATAGACTTAAATTAAAAGAACCTAACCACTGTTCCGCATCAAGAAAACTTCATAGCCTCATGGCGTAGGGAATTCACCCAACCATAGTGATGGGGTTACCGTGTCCCCATCACCCCTGTGGTCCTTCGCCAGCACACCCTCAGCGGTGTGACTTCGCCGGCACACTCCCTAAAGCTGCTACCCGGCACACCCCCAGGGGGCCTTGCCTGGCACACCTTTTGCCCGGCACACCCTCCCCCTGTGGTCCTTCACCGGCACACCCTCCGCGGTGTGACATCGCCGACACTCTCCCTGAAGCTACTACCCGGCACACCCGCAGGGGGCCTTGCCCAGCACACCTTTTCCCCGACCTTAACCCCCCCTGTGGTCCTTCGCCAGCACACCCAGGGAGGGAGTCCCTCAGCGGCACACCCATCTGTGGCTTCTCCAGTGGCACACCCAGCCTCCCAGTTGTTCAACGGCACCTACCCGTAGCCGTTCAGCGGCACAACCTCCCCTGGCCTCTCAGCGGCACACCCTCATGGCACTTCAGCGGCACGCCTTGGCAGCCTTCCAGTGGCACACTTGCCGTGTCTGCCAGCGGCACACTGTTCTAGCTTCTTCAGCGGCATGCCCTAAACTACACCATCTGGCACCCCCGATAGATGCAATCTAATGCCCACGCCCTATAGATCCTTAGCGCGTAATGCATTCGGTGAGGTGTCGAATGGAGAAGGTGGCACGAAGGCTACCCCCTGCCACCGAGGATGGGAAAGGCAAATCCCAATCAATGCAAGTCGCCTCCCACCTCTGCCATCCACGTTCGAAGCATCCCGCCACCGGGAGTATAAATGCCTTTCTTCTCTGGCGAATAAGAAAGAGAGGAAGCACTCCATAGAAAGAGGCATGCAGAGATAGAGGAAGACGCCCAGAGAAGAAGAGAGGAAGAGAGGAGGGCATGCTACCCTCCCCTGCCGCTGCTCCGCCACCACCGTCTGTGCGAAGAGAAGAAGAAAAGAGAGAAGAGAGAAAAGAAGAAGAGAAAAAGGGGGAGGTGCTCATGCTCCATCCCTCTTCCCCATTGTATCCCTTTCGTCCCCCACCTATTGTATACAATTTCTCAGATCATGGGAATTTACGAAGATATTTTGATGTAGAACTGTTTATTGAAGACGACCCGACAGAAGATGATAAAATTTCACCTACCACCTCTTTAAAGCAACTTTGCCAGCTAATAGATGAATGTTAAAGTTGTTCCAAAAGGGCTACTGGATTTTGTCCTACACATCATACGCTTTTACAACAGTTGTCTCAATAATTGAATTAGTTCAGTGCATTAGTGCATTGCATAGCACGGACACGTCCGCTTAAATGTATAGCATGGACACGTTCGCTTAAATGTATAGCACGGACACGTCCGCTGAGCATCCTCTAGAATTATGGGATAAAGAATCCCCTCAGGCTTACATGCCTACCGTTCATAATATTCCAGTTTAAGGCAAACCTATTCGACACTCTCTAGAGGATGAACAAGAACTGAGAAGTCAAATTTTGAAATTTATGCACAAAGAACTTATGAGAAAATCTTCTTCCAATTATTCTTGCTCAGCTTTTATTGTGCGGAATCATGCTGAACAAAAAAGAGGTAAGGCTCGAATGGTCATCGATTGCAGCCCTCTTAATGCTGTTACTATTGATATCAAATGGCTTTTACCGAACAAGGAAGAATTGATTCAGGGAATAGCACAGAAAGTCATTTTTTTCAAATTTGACTGCAAGTCCGGATATCATCAAATTAAATTAGCTGAAGTAGATATCCATAAAACAGCATTCTCTTCCCTGTATGGACTCTATGAGTGGCTTGTTTTGTCATTTGGATTGAAAAATACTCCAGCTCAATTTCAGTGTCGAATAGATAGCATTTTTAAGCCCTACATGTATTTTATAGCAAACTATATTGATGACTTTGTGGTATTTTCGGACTCTATGTCAGAACATTTACATCATCTTCAAGAATTTACAACTATTATACAACAACATGGCATCGGTCTTTCCGCTTCTGAAGATAAATTTTAGATTGCACAAGAGAAAGTTGAATTTCTAGGTGTTATTCTTTCTCACAATAAAATATTTATGCAAGAACATCCGTTGAGTAAGTTAAGTCAATTTCCACACGTGCTAAAAGACTTACATCAATGTCAGAGATTTTTAGGAGGAATATGAGGAATGAATTTTGTCAGTGTGAAGTTGACACTTGACACACCTACAGACATAGACAGCACAATCCTATTCCATGGTGGGCTAGTAAAAGCCTTACCGAAGGATCTTCTTAGCAAGCATCTGGCTATTCACATGGCCACCGCACACACCTGAGTGTGCTTCCTCAACACACTTTCAGACCTTATCATCATCAAGACATCTTAGAAGAACACCGGTAAGACTTCTCTTGTATAACACTCCTCCAACTAGCGTGTATTTCTGTGCCACTCTCCTTATGACTTTCTTGTCCTCCAAAGTGACTTCTTCAAGGTAAGACTGATCTTTGCAGTATTTCGCAACTTCATAGAACCATGGCTTCTCCTCGCCGGCTAGTTCCCCCCCTCTCTAGATGAAATAAGGAAAAGGAATAAAGCGAAAATGGATGTGATTACAATACATTGGTGCAAATTGTTGTGGAGAAAGGAGAACGAGGCTGAGACACATGCACTTCCTAAGAACTTTTACAATGACACAGAGGCCTGCAAAGCACCACTTTCTCCCATCTTCTCCCACATCATCATGAGTACAGAGCAAGAGTATTGGAACTGCTGGTGCTTCCTGATGTTGGGGTCCCATGTCTCTTCCTTGACATTGGTTGTGGGATATGGCTTAATGAGGACAGCACATCTGAGGGTGGGCACATTGTATTAACCTTGATATTCCCAGATCCATGCTTAGTAGAACTGCAGCATGAAGAGCATGATGATCATATTCTTACAGATGAGTCGGCACCTTAGGATTGCACCCTGCTGTTGTAGATGATGGAATCAGTGTGTTAGATGTCCAGTGGTTATGGCAAATCAGTCCGCTATTACAGATTTCATCAGAAGAAGGGATGTGGCCTACGGGTGCATTCAGGCAAATAAGTTGGTGCAAAATGAAGCTGATTTCATAAATTTTATCACGGGGTTTAATTTTCAGATACTTCAATTTCAAAACATGATCAGAAAGACTGAGTTATATCAGTAGTTTGGAATTATGTTTTATGGAACATCCACTTTTCTGAGGCAGGATATAACTCCGTGGCTATTAAACTTCATTTGCTGTGTCAGACGCAGATAAATACCTTAAAAAGTGGGGAGATGTGAGTGTTCACCTTCTTGTCCTATCAGCCGGCCGATGAAAAGAGTTCTTCTTATTTGATTACCCTTACAAAAAAAATAACAAACACCAATAAAGAAAAGATTGAATTAGAGATCAAGTGAGTGTAGTATCAAATTCTAAATATGAAATAGACATGAAACATGAAAAGTGACACACCTTATTGGTGTTGGCTTTAAACCCCTATGCAAATGGTGGATAAAAATGATGAATGATATGGAGGGAGGGTGCAAGTGTTGCACTGAAGAGTATCTCAATGTGGTTGAGAAGAAAAGAAATAAAATAAAACATGATGCATGAACTCACTTGAATGTATGAAATAAATAAAAGGTGAAGGGAGAAAAAGGCTTATTGGATTAATCGTCCATGAAAGGCTTTGGATCTTCAATGAGGAAGGAGACTCCAATGGATGAAGCTTTGGCATGTGGGAGACTCCCTCCTTGAGCCTCAAATCTGGAAACACCACCCCTTCTTGATGAATCGGTCCCCCCTCACAAGGGAGAAAAGGATCCCTATTTATAGGGGAGAAATTCAGAGCTTAATTCCATAGAAAATAGAAAAATTAATTTTAATAGGATTTGGAAGGAGATATTCCTTGACCAAGTGTCCTCCCAGCTTAGAAAGTCTTAGGTACTCTTTCCCCAATGGAAAAGGGCCTCAAAATGGAGAAAGAAAGAGGTTCTGTCAAGTTTGAAACTTGCAGGAAAATGGCGCCTAAAATAGGGGTCATCTATTAAATGGACGTCCACCAGAAGAGGAGCTAATTGGAAGTGAAACATGGAAGGTTCATAAATTCCCAAAAATAGAAAAGAATTGGCGTCTGGGGGACCCGTCGCCAATTAAAAATTAATACGAATTTTGGACGGAGTTAAATGCTCAAAATGTGGAAATGGAAATGGCGACTGGGGGGTCGGACACCCATTCATAAATTAGCGACCTTCTAGTCAATCGCAGAATCAAAAATAATCTAATTTTTGCTCAAAATATGCATAAAAGAATTGACGCCTTCCTATTAGGTCGCCAATTAAAGAATTGGCGACCTTCCAGAATGTTGACACATACCATAATCTTACTTTCTAAAAAATTGATAGGACATCGGCCTATTTGATTTATCCCACGGGGGTGCGGATTTTAAGAAAATAATTCACTGATAAGTCTTCCCTTACTCGCCCTTACATATTGTAGAGGCCCAAAAGTGTCTCAATCGTCTCGTACTATATTTTTAAGATTTATTTGATGGGAAAGAACGATCGACTATATTAAGAAAATCTACGATCAATAGACGGAGCGTCAATGCGAGTGATCTTAGGGGCCGTACCCTCCAATACTTAGGTTAGAATCAGATGAGAGAGCGAAAAGAAAACTAGAGAGAGAGAGAGAGAGTCGAGAGTTTGGAGAGATACGATGATACTCGGTGACGTGGAGAATGCTCGACGATGTAGCTAGAGTTTAGGGAACTCGGTAGAGAACTCCCGATCTTCCCTTCTTTTTGTATTGTTCACGCTATTGTAGTAGATGTGTCTCTCTTCTAGGTTCGTCTGGGAACCTATTTATATTAATTACAACGACATCGTCTCTTCTCTGCCTTAGCAATGACGCAGTTAGTGGAGCGATGACCTATTTATTCGTAAGAATCGTTCGTTATCCGTTCACCCGTTCTTTGAGAAAAGATATCGTTTTGGACATTTCAATGACGTGGACATGATTCAGTAGTACTCTTCGTGGTAAGTCCTGTAACGGCGGTCTCATCGTTCGTCCATTGGTGAGTCTCACGGTGTCCAAGATGAATGGGCGTAGAGATCATGTCTGTAAGCTAGTCAATCTTTGACGGGGCTCAATTGGCTTGCATTTAAGGCCTGCTGGTCAGTTGGCAGTGACTGCTACAAGCTTAACTACCCAGATCATTAATAGTCCTTTCGTTACTGGGCCTGGCATACTTTTTCCTTCCCACAGACGATTGGTCCCGACCTCCAAAATAAAAATTTGAAAAAATATTCACCTACTACATCACCGGCCAGGTAGTGCAACATTACTCTTAAGAAATGAGATAGAATTGTTCATGCAGGTGGGGAATCATATATAGGAATAGTCGACTCTTCTTAATATGATTTGATATTTGAGCTTAGTTCTATCCGATAGAATCATATTCAAATTTATCGATTGTATATTATAGACCGATCGTATTGACTTTTGATCGGTACGATCTGATGTAGATAGTATCGTACTGGACGGATTTGACAAATCTTGTTATAAACACAACGAGCTACAGATGATATTAAACTAAAAAAATTGTTTGATCCACATTAATCAACGCAAGTCCCAACAATTGCATTAAAATTATCACACGGGATAAACCAATTATATGTGGGCTTCACATTTCCCTATTATATATTGCTGGAGGCTATGTATGACCTCATCTTCTTTAGCAATATTGCCGTCAGAATCTTGAGGAGGGGAACGCAAGTTCCGCATTCAAACAGGAGGTAGAACATCAAATCGCTGGTGAGCTGGTGGCATGCGCAAACCGGAATCCACGTTCAAAGATACGCATGTATGACCTCGATCGACAGACTGAACAGAGCTTCGGGACCATATATACATACGGTGTAATTGACGTTAGTTAATTTATAGGAGCAAGCTCAGCTGGCTGGCCACGTACGGCCCTTTCTCAAGTAGTGCAAACCGGTCGTCAGATTTGGCTGGATGGTTGAATCCGATGAGTTCGGTCAAGCCTATCCGTTGGCCCAGTAACCTAGCTCGCTCCGCCGCAGTGAAAGGTTCTAGTACCCGGCCGCCAGTATTATTGTAAGCTTGTTTGACAGTATTATCATTTTTTTTTAAGCATATGATATTCATTCATTCAAAGTAGATATAAGTTACAGTACATACGACATTGATAACCCATCGAACATACACAGTCACAATTGACCCATACAGTCGACTTCCAGACGAAGAGACGGAAAAATGAAGAAGAATAGTGGAGGACATGAACACCTCTCAAGAATGGGGGGACTTGGAGACGCTGAGGAAGAGGCTGCCGCTATTGTAAGAGACGGGAACCATCCTCGAGGAGCGTAAGATTATCGGACCGCACTATCTGATGGCGGTGAAACAAAGGTGCTCGGGAGCCCAGCACCGCGAAGGATGCATGGGGGATAGCGCAGAGTCTCCGAGTCCTTTTGGGATCGAAAGAGTAAGCCCGATACCTGAAACATGGAATAGACCCAAGCTACACCGAGTGCTGAGGAGTCACCCAGCACTACGACCGGCTCGATGTATTTGATCGAGGTCAACGGCAAAAAATTGTTGCTCGAATGTGGCTTGTTTCAAGGCCATCGCCAGGAATCAGAAGAATTGAATCGCACGCTGCCGTTTGATCCGAAACAGGTGGACACGGTCGTTTTGAGCCACGCGCATCTCGATCACGCGGGCAAGCTGCCGAGCTTGTGCAAAAATTACGATGGCCCGATCCATTGCACGTCCGCGACGCGCGATTTGTGCGGCATCATGCTTTTGGATTCCGGACACATTCAGGAACAGGATGCTCTGTTCGTTTCCAAAATCCGCGCGCGCAAACATCAACCACCCGTCACGCCGCTTTACACCGTTCGCGACGCGGAAAAATGCGTGAAGCAACTTGTTCCGCACCAATACGAAGCAGCGTTTGAACCGGTTCCCGGCGTGGTCGTCACATTCCGCGATGCTGGTCATATTCTTGGCTCGGCGCAGGTGATTTTGGACGTGAATGAAAACGGCCGAAAATTCCGTTATCTTTTCAGCGGCGACGTTGGACGCGGCAATGACGAATTGCTTTACGACCCAAAGCCGGTCGAAAACGTGGATTATCTTCAAATCGAATCCACCTATGCCGGACGCGTTCACGAAGAACGCCCCGATGCCGATAATTTGGTCGGCCAACTCGTCGGCGCGGCGCTCAAACAAAACGGCAAAGTCATCATCCCCGCCTTTTCCGTCGGGCGCACGCAACAGATCGTTTATGTCCTGCACGAACTCGTCTGCGACGGCAAATTGCCACGCGTGCCGTTTTTTGTGGATAGTCCGCTCAGCGCGAACGCTACCGAAATTTACAATAAAAATCTTAATTATTTGCGCGACACGATTTACGACACGATGTGCCACAACGAAAATCCGTTCGGCATGAAAAATTTGACCTACATCACCAGCGCCGAAGATTCAAAAAAACTCAACGACCGCCACGAACCCATGATCATCATCAGCGCGTCCGGTATGTGCGAAGCCGGCCGCGTCCGGCATCATCTGGCGAACAACATCAGCTTTCCGAACAATTTGATCCTGTTCATTGGTTACTGCGCCGACGGCACGCTCGGTAATCAAACGTGACGTCCAGCGCCGTCAGCCCATCGATCCGGGCCGCAAGGCGGTTGCCACGCCCGACCGGGCCGACGCCCGCCGGAGTACCGGTGAAGACCAGATCGCCCGGTAACAGTTTCATGTAGGTCGAAAGCTCGGCGATGATCGCGGGTACCGGCCAGATCATGTCGGCGATCCGGCCCTGCTGGCGACCATCGTCGGCGTCGCCTTGGGGGTGGGACTGCTGGCGGGCGTCTATCCGGCGCTGGTGCTTTCGGCGTTCCGCCCTGCGCTGGTGCTCAAGGGGGGACCGATCGAAGCGTCTGGCGGCGCCAGCTTCGAGCAGGAGCGCGACCGCTCCGGGAACGAAAAGCACCTGGCCGCCTGGGCGGCCGGCCTGCCGGAATCGACGGCGGTGCTCGTGAGCAACGACATCCGCGGCCAGCAACTGATGAACGCCTGCCATATCGCCGGTGTCGCCGTCCCCTCGAAGATCGTGATCCTCGGCGTGGATAACGACGAGGTCATCTGCAACCTCTGCCGGCCGAAGTTATCCAGCATCATGCCGGATCTCCGTCGCATCGGCATGATCGCCGCGGAGAAGATCGATCGCGCCGGCGTCACGGGAAAAATCGAGGGCGGACGGACGCGCGTGCCGCCGCTCGGCATCGCGGAACGCGGCTCCACCGACGCCCTTGCCGGCGACGATACACTCGTGGTCCGGGCCGGACGGATGCTGAAATCCCGGGCGGCGACGGGGGTTTCCGTGAAAGAGATCTGCGCCGGATTGAACTGCAACCGGACGGCGCTGGACACCGCGTTCACCAAGGCGTTCGGCAGGACCATCGCCACCGAGATCAACCGGATCCGGCTGGAGGCCGTCCGGAGTTCGCTCCTCGAGCCGCGGACGTCGCTGAAGACCGTCGCGACCCGGCACGGTTTCACGTCGGCCTCCTACCTCTGCCGGTTTTTCCGGCGGGAGACGGGCATGACTCCGGCACAATACACGGCGGCCTCGGCGAAGTGACCGGGTGCGGGAGCCGGTCCTTCGTTTCCGGAGGCGGGAAAAATGGAAACACCGTCCGCGTCGTTTCGTGCGTGTCGCAAGGATCACCGTTTCGCCGGCATCATGCCTCATTTTGATCAGAGATAGCTAGTCACTTCATGCCTGTCCCACTACTACTTCATTGGTGGAGGGTGACAATTTCTTAGTGAGCATGAGCCATAGCTCTGTTGAGCTCTTCTACCCTCATTTTTCATTTGACGCGACATTTTCTATCAGATCAGAGTTAACCAAGACATTGCCTTTTGACGCGAACCACCTCACGTCTTAGGTGGAGTGCATCCGGTTACTCAGCAAGTCCTGATCATTGCTTTGCAATGAGTGCTTTTGAATAAGTCTCACTGAAGCCTCATTGGATATAGTCGTTTGATCACAATACTCAATAAATATATATCAACCAAAAAGGTTACTGAAAATACATAATCAAACTATGGAGCATTAGAACTTATATCATGAGAAGGCATCAGCAGTGGTAAGCCTATACAGTCTTTCCTCCAATTTGCTTGTCTTCAGATCAGAAAGTTGTTGACCTTAAGCCTCATTATATTTAGACAGCCATGATATGAGAAAGTGCAGGAGATTGCTGTTAGAGAGGCTAGCCAATAAGAATAGTCTTAGAAGGGAATCTCCCCTTGAAGCATTCCACAAGGAAGTGAAGAATCAGGATGCTTAGATTGGCAAAAGAAGATGAGAGGTTGACCTGAGCTTTTCAGAAGGATGAGGCTGACTTGCACCCAACTAAATGCTGCCTGGTGTGTAGACAATTTTGTTTCCCAAAAAATGATGAGGGTAAAAATAAACCTTTTCAGTGTTCAAATGTGCAAAAAGAAGGCCGGACCTTTGTGAGATTCATGCAGAATCCTTGTAGAGCAGGGGAAGATTTGGGTGGGAGAAAGACGATGGGCTGCAAGTCTACCATGATCATAAATTTTATTTATTGCATTCCAGTCTCTAATAAGACCAGAAGTCAAGAGAGTGGAACAAAAAGAAATGAAAGAAAAGTCTTGGATCTGTCTTCTCAACATGCTGACTTAGCTTGCATACAAATGTTGGAGTGAGATAGTGACTTCTTTGCATTCATGCTACCTTGTATATGCCCTAAACCTTGCTGGCGCATTACCTTTGATATTTCATTTGGTTCTGATGACATAAAGTCGAAGTATTCTCTTAGACAATGATTGTATCAACTATCAAGGCAACTATTATTTTGAAATTGAACGGTCTGGTTTATGGCAGTAGGGGGAAAGGTCAAAAGGTTCTGGTTCATGGCGGTAAGGGGGCACTTGTCTTCCAAGGAAATTGATGCAGGAAAACAATGAAAAATGCTTTGGCCCACACAATTTTCTTGCCCCACAACCCCCACCCCTACAAAAGAAGGGAAAAGTAAAAGACAAAAAAAAAAACACGTGAATCCCATATGAATGGTGCATTAGTCTGCATGGAGAAAAATAGATATATATTCCAATGTAACTTTACACATGGTCACATTGTTGGCAGCCTATCCGGAGAATGTTCTGGCAACAGTTTTAACACGGTTAGGCCATAAACATCTGGGTGCTACTAATTGGAGATCATCCCCCCCTAGAGTCCTGACTCCCCTTCACAGGGTTTTACCTTATTTTATCTTCTAGTAAAACTTGAAAAATTATAGCATGATAAAACATTCTGGTTTGTAAGTGGGTAGTCTTTTGGTGGACTCAGGGGTCTACTCATAGTCTCCTACAAGGACCACTGCTCAATTGTCTTCCATGGGGTTATGGCTCTTTTCCCATCATTGGGATCAATGCTTTGTTATGTTTTTGTGGAATTACGTGTGCCTGTCAGCATTTGATTCTCTTTATCAGGTGGATATATGTGTGTTACCATTTAGAGGATTGATGGACCTGGTCCAGCATTTATTGAGGAGACAAGTGAGTTGTTCCTTACACGTGGCTATGTATGTTTCAGGCCAATTCATCTGAAGTTAGATGTTTCATTGTCTTTGAACTTATCACATATTTGTATAAAATTGAGGCATTGCAAGATCATTAACTGATTTGTTTATCTGAAATTGTTCTTTTCTAATCTTGAATCTATATGATAACAAAGTAGATTTCCTTATGTAGATTCTGGTGGCTCTTCTAGCTTCTCTGATGTACTCCTCAGAATTTGCTGCATTTCATGTGCAAATCATCTCGAAAAGGCTTGAGAACTCTCAAGTATTGTCACCTGTCACCGTAGTCTTTGAAGTACGTTAAGGAAATCCCTACATAGCAGTCGTTAGAGATAGAGAGATTTGTAGATCCTTTTATTTTTCTGTTTCTTTAAAAAAACGTATGCTAGTTTTTCTCTCCGTATCGAAGTTTTGTATAAAATGTGTTTCTCTTACCTAATGGTGGATGCACACAGCGTGCGCAATTGATGAGACTCTGACGCTCTTTTATTGGTCAAAACTGTGGCTTGACAGCTCCTCTCGGCTCCCTCACCAACTGAGAGTGCTGCTGAGTAAAAACACACCGAGGGAGAAGTGAGATGAAGGCTATGATGACAACCTGAATTTTCTTCTGATACACTGACAACTGCATGATGTGTGGCAGGCAGTATGCCAACAACTTTTCACGCTCGTAGATTAATGACTCCTCGGCATTTCTGAGTGATGTATGCATATCCTTTTCCTTCATGAATATTAGCCCTTCACCAAGGAAATGCTTTATTTTACTAGTAGACAATTTCCAGTCAAATTCAGGCGGTTTGAATTTTAATTTTAACCCATCATCCGTCAAAGCAAATCCAAAAGTTTGAATCCTCTGAGCCCCTGTTCGTAGTATACTGGAACGAGGTCATGCTGCAGTTAATGGTGAAGAATTAGCAGTACACTTTCAACTATGCCTACACATCCTCTTGTTTGTAATAGTCTCTTGAGGAGAGACTTTCCATGCTAATATTCTTTGTTATATGCAAGTTTGTGTGATTACAAATAAGAAAACTTCTCACCAAGAGTTGCTTAGTTTCAGGGAAGCAGCATTGCCCCCATCCTCTTCTAGAATTGATGCCTCTTGGGAATGCATGCTCAATCATGGTTCCACAAAGTTCACGGTACTATCATTTGGGTGTGCTTGAGTGTTTTGACTTGTGTACACATACAAGTCAAACAACCCAAAATGAGGGAGTCAGATGATTGTGGTGATGACTACGGCAATGTAAGGATTTTTTTTTGTTCTATAGCATCTGTTCTTGGCGTCCACGTATAGATGATCTCGGGAACAACATGGTGTGGACCTTGTGGGCGTAAAAATCGCCACGCCACCAATCGAGTACCTGCGATCAATGTCAAAGGTGTTGGTAAGACATCTCAAGGGCCACACGAGAGAGGCGATGCGCGACTGGTTCCGCGAGCGCTACGGCCTTCCGTTCGAAGGCTATCGCGTCATGTGGCACGGGTTCAACGCATCGGCGACTGCCGATAGCCCGAAGGGCGAGAATAAGGATAATCTCAATGGGTAGCGTAATCCCCTTCAAGCTCCCCCGCTTCTTGAGAAAGAAGCCAAAGGAGGTCGACTACTACGAGCTGGAAATGCGGGTGGAGTACGAGGTCTACTGCCAGCTCAGAGCCTTGCCCCACACACACCGTATGCGGGTTCTCACCCACATCGGAGAACTCTTCATCGAGATGGGGGAATACAAATTCGAGGACATCACGCCGACGGTCGAGGAGATCGCAGCGTGAGCCGGGCGCAGATCATCATCCGGGGCAACTACGACCGCGAGCGGGCGGCGGCCTGGGCGTTGAAGGCTCCCTATGGCATGCGCATCGAGTACAAGCACTCGAGACGCTCCGCGCCGCAGAATGCACGTATGTGGGCCATGCTTACCGACGTTGCGTGTCAGGTCAACTGGCATGGGATGAAGCTCGCTCCTGACGACTGGAAGCTCGTCTTTCTAGACGCCTTGAAGCGCGAGATGCGCATGGTCCCCAACATCGACGGCAACGGCTTCGTCAACCTCGGGAGATCGTCATCGGACCTGTCCAAATCGGAGATGGGCGACCTCATGGAGCTGATCACCGCCTTCGGTGCACAGCACGGGGTGAAGTTCCATGACGAGAAAGGGGAGGCAGCGTGACCGAGCGCCCCTCATCCACCAAGGTCCGCCGTCAGTGCTTCGAGTACTGGCGCTATCGCACCCAGCACGGATGGCGGATGCGGTGCCCCGGGTGCACCATCGAGATTCATCCCGTCCGGGACCGCTGGGAGGCAGACCATCTGATCCCGCACGCCCATGGCGGATCAGACGAGCCCCCAAACGTCCGCCCCCTCTGCTTTCCCTGTCACAAGACGAAGACCTGCACCAAGGACATCCCCGAGATCGCCAAGGGGAAGCGGGTATCGGATTCGGTCTACGGGGTACGGCGGTCGCGCTGTCCGATGCCAGGAGGAAGACGGTCGAAGTGGAAGAAGAAAATCACAGGCGAGGTAATTCCCCGTGAGTGATCTCGAGCGCCGCTATACCCTGAAGCAGGCCGTGGCGACGTTCCTCGGGCCGCCGTGGTCCGTTTCCTCGCTCCGCACCGAGATCCGCAAGGGCCACTTGGTTGTAGAGCGAATTGCGGGCAAGCTGGCCGTCACCGAGTCTGCCATCAGGGGGATGCTGGACCAATGCCGAGAAGACGCGCTCCGCCCCGCCTCTACCTCGTCCGAAGGCCAGGCCGAACGGCCATGTGGGTCATCCGCGGCATCGGACCTGAAAAAAGCACAGGATGCAGCGAGAGCGACATTGAAGGCGCTGAAAGAGAACTCGCGCGGATCATCGGCGAGCGTTACGAACCGCCGAAAACCGGCGGCGACCTCAAACGTACATCAATTGCGGACGTCGTGAACATCTATCTGAAGGAACACGCCCCGGGGACGGCGCGCCCGAAGAACGTCGCCTATCTGGCGCAGGGCGTCCTCGACTGGTGGGGCGACAAGTACCTGTCCGACGTCAAGGCGTCGACCTGCGAGGAGTACGTCAGGTGGCGCACCGCACAGCGCCGCAAGAAGCGCCGGGGAGGCACTGTCGGCAAGTCGACGGCCCGGCACGAGCTCAACCTGCTGTCCACCGCCATCGGATACTTCCATGCCAATCACGGGCCGCTGACGGCCATCCCGGTCGTGACTATGCCGGCAAAGAACGGATACCGGATCGACTATTACCTTACGCGCAAGGAGGTCGCCGACCGCATCCGTGCCGCCAGGAAGCTCGGCAAGTGCAGGCATGTTGTCCGGGCGCTGCTGATCGGCGTCTACAGCGGCACCAGGCCCGGGGCTGCGCAACGCCTGCACTGGATCCCGTCGACCAACGGCGGCTGGTTCGACCTCGAGAGCGAAATCCTGCACCGGCGGGCCGAGGGAGAGAAGGAGACGAAGAAGCGCCAGACCCCGTGCCGCATCCACTGCCGGCTTTTGCCTTGGCTGAAGCGCTGGTACCGGCAGGACATGGAGCAGGGGCTGCGCCGGCGCAAGCGGCAGGGCGGCAGCCGCGTCTATGAACGGGTTCAGGTGCCCTACGTCATTCACTATGCCGGCAAGCCAGTTGAGAAGCTCAGGCGGTCATGGGCGCGGGTTGCGGCGGCCGCCGGCCACGCAGAGCATATCGGGGTAGACAAGAACGGCAAGCCGGTCTGGAGGGCAAAGGACGGCCCGCACATCATGCGCCACACGGCGGCGACATGGCAGATGCAGTCGGGAACCTTGCTTACCGACGCTGCCGACTATCTCGGCATGGACCCGAAGACACTTTGGGAAGTGTACGGCCATCATCACCCTGATTTCCACAAGGACGCGGCCAGGGCGGATGGCAGGCGCCGACGCTAAGCCACAGCTTCGCCACTGATTGCCGTGAACGCAAGAAGCACGAATCGCGAAGATGCAAAGGAGATTGCAGTGAAATAGGCCCAAAACCAGCAAGACCCACTTTCTTCTAAGCAGAGGGTCGCAGGTTCGAATCCTGCCGGGATCGCCAGTAACGTCAATAGATTAGCTGTTCTACGTTCTCCCTGCGCCACTGTTTCGGCCACAGAAACGAAGCGGCCTTTCGTGTACAGGTTATGCCGCTATCGTTTTGTCGTCAGGATGCGGCTCGATGATTGGGAGAAAGCTCGGGTAGTCGTCGCCTTCAAACATGTGCCGATAGTACGCTTCAAGGCGGTTCCAGACCCACTCATCCCCACCGTTTAGGAAGCCTTCGACCAGTTCGTCCGCCGCAAGCGCAGACCCGCCGCAGTAGCAACGACCACCCGGAAGCAAGTCGCATTCGCGGTCGTTCTGATCTTCGTAGCGCGGCGTTGGGGAATGGTAGCCGAGGTCGTATCCGTTCGGCTTCTGTGACCGCTCGTCGTCGATCTGAATGCCGTGGATAGCTCGTCGCATCGCAACGTCTTTGCGGGCCGCTTCCGGCATCCACTTAGTTCCGAGCACCCAATGCACCGCGCCCTTCGGACCAACGAGAAAGAAGCTCATCTGAACCGAACCGTTACCGAAATTGCGGTGCGGGTTGTCGCGCACCCAACAGAAGCCGGGCTTGAACACTAGCCGGCGCGTGAAATCTCCGATCTTCTGCTCAATCATGTTGTCCGGCCTTTATTTCGGTTCAACTGTGTAGACAATCACGCCGCGCGCAACATCAACGATCAGGTCGGTCACGCGCTCCTTAGGATCGAACTCCCCGGCTGCGCTCAGCACATCGATAAGCCGGCGAAACGATATCTGCCCCATTACGCCCGTTGTTGGCGCGGCGGGGTCGCCCTTCGTGTGCACCTTCGTTGTCTCGGTCATGTGCCCGGCCTTTCGTGTGTTCAATCGGCGGGGTAGTTCAGCGCCTCGCGGCACCAGCCTTCGATCTTGTTGATGTCCGCCTGCGTCAGAGGCGTTGCCGTGGCGCGACTGATGATGATCGTGCCGTTGATCGCGTGGAACAGGTCTGTCAGGCGCGCAACTTCTTCCGCGTTCTCGTGATGCTTTTGCAGTGTCCTGACGACGTGCCCCATGGCCCCGGCCTTTTCTAGTGCTGGGCCTTTCTTTCACTCGGCTAGTTGCTCGATTAGATCGTTGATCGCGGCTTGCTCGGTGCGGCCCCAGCCGATGGGGCAACCCGGCTCATACGTGTTGTCATCAACCGCCGACCAGTCCCACTCGCGAACCGGGATCGGCGGGTAGACGTACTCGGTGCGGAGTTTGATCTTGGCCAAGAGGGCTTCGCGCTCAGACTTCTTTGCCGCCAAGTGATCGCGGCAAATCTGGCTGTAGGCGGCACAGCAGACAATGCCTTCCTCAGCCACCGGGCAGTCCATGCAATCGCGGTCCATCTGCGCGGCCTTTCCTTTTCAGTTGTTAGTCCGTGGCGGCGGGCGACGTTCCGGCGTTAACCCCATTGTCGCTTGCGCTCTTACCCCGCCTTCTTTGAAGGACCACGGGCCTTTCGTTCACAGCAGATTCAATCCGTCACGAGTGATGCGCCAGCGCGGCCCACCTTTGAGGCCGTAGGTGACACGCTCCACGTAGCCGAACGTCTCCAATCCGCGAAGCGTGTCTCCGACCCAAGTGGGCGCCCGTGTGTCCGTCGGCATCTTCCTACGCAAGTCTGTTGCGGTCGGCGCGGGGGCCAAGATGTCCCACACGCAGAGCGCCTGTAAAACCTGCTTTCGGTTCGTCGTTAGGCGCATCTGCCCGGGGTTTCCTTGACTACAGGCGCGAGCGCCGAATTTCCACAATGAGGTCATCCAAACAGGACTCGTCCTCGGGTGAGATTTTGCCGCCACCCTGAACGACCGTGAGCATGTGAAGCAACATGGTCAGAGCGTCCCCGAGTTGGGCTGTCCGAAGTTGCGGCGCGGGCGCGTTCATGTGGGCGGCCTATTTTTGACTGTGGAGCGGGCCGGATTTCTCCTGTCCGCATCTGGTGCATTTTTCATCGTCGCCAACATGGGCGTGTGGGCTGTAGACCTGGGCGAGAATGTCCATAGCGCCGTCGAACATCGATGTCCCAGGCCATAAGCGTGATGCCATACACATAGCCATTTCGATCTCGCGGTTCATACCCGGGGTTCCTTGACAGTTAGTCGGGGATGAAAATGTAACCTTCGATCAGGTCGCGCGGTATCTCGCGATTGCCGTCGCCCCATAGGACGCCTTCCGCGTCCCACCGTCCGATTTGGTGCACAGATTTTGCGTACCAGAACCCGGCCTCGCGCGTCGTCGCCGTGCGGCGCAGCTTCACGACAACCTCAGACCCCGGTGTCATCAGGCAGCCTTCAATCGGCTGCCACACCCGCCTAGCGGCCCTCGCGCGTGCTGACCACTCGGTGTCTTCTTCCTCTATGGGCATGGCGGGCCTCTGTTTCAGTTGTCCAAGAGGCGCTTCATCGCCTCGTTCCCAATCTCATTCCAGCGCAGGCCAGCATACGCCTTCTTCGGCATCGCGGCGATTTTCTCGATGCCGAAGCGCTCGATTGCGCACCGGCCGTGCCACCACTTCCCGCCGACCTTAATCATATGATTGCGCACACCAATCCCGCCGCACTGACAGCCTTCAAGGCGGCGAACGTCGTGCGCCTTCTCAATCTCAAGCTCGGGTTGATAGCGTTCCATGACCCCGAATATACACGTCCCATAATTCGTTGCAATAGCTGAAAGCAGTTGTTTGGCAAATAATCGTGTGTTAGGTTATGCAAATCGGATGCTTCGTGGATATGTGTTGCACTCGCGCCGCTCTGCGGCATCCGCCCAAGAGAAGGCTTTGCGAGAGGCCGGTGTGGAAGTGATCTACATTGAGGGCAAACTAGGCGACTTGGCTTCGTGCATCAGATCGCTGCGCGAGGGCGACGACTTGGCCGTGAACCAGATGTCTGATCTGGCGAACGACCGCGCGACGCTGCGCAAGGTCGTCAAGGCCGTGCACGACAAGGGCGCCCGCGTCCTAGAGGTCGGCAGCAAGCGCCGCAGCGATAACCCGGCCGATCTGGCGGAAATGATCTTCGAAGCTACGGACAGGCTTGCACAAGTGCGCAAGGGCCATAGCTCTAAGAAGGCGCGCGAGTACGGCGCCCGCGGCGGCCGGCCCGGTTTCGAATGGACCGATGCGCAGCACACGATGATCGAACGGCACTGGTTCGATATGCGGCACAAGACGAACGCCGACGCCATCGCTGCGATAAACGAGGAATTGAAGCCCGCGAAGCGCAAGGTGAACGCTCACTACGTGTGGCGGATGATGTTGAAAAAGTACGGCGCCGACAAAGCCGGCAGTGGCCGACAGACGGGGCCGCGGCGCAAGATCGTTACCAAACGCAAGCGGAAATCATAGGAGCCGAGAATGCCTACCCCCGAACAATGGGCTGACGCGATCAAGAACGCGCGCGAGCCGCTACCGATGGAAGCCGAGATTTGGGCCGCTGGCGCCGACATCGAGACTGCGCATTTCGTTGCGCGGATGCTGCGCCAGAACGGCTACTACCTCGTGAACCCTGACCAACTAGGCTGGCCGGACATCAACCGCTTCAATGCGGAATTGTATAAGGGTCAAAGTGTGTACGAGGGCGGCTTCCACCTACGTGGGCTCCTCTTTCCAGCAGAGGAGCGAGGCTGGTGGTCCTTCTCGATTGCCGACGGCTTCCCAGGGGTCCATGCCCCCTCCACGGGCTCCTCACCGGGGTGGCGAGGGTGAGGCCGAGAGTAGGCCGGAGGAGAGTGGGGGCGAGAGCTGAGGGTTTTTGTACTTGTACTTTTTCCACTTTCACACCTGTACATGACATTCATGATATATATAGATATGAGTTTGAGCTTTTGTTGTTACCTGAGCACTCGTGTGGTTGTGGCTTTTGTGGTTTGTTTCCTTGGTTTCTTCCACGTTTTTTTTTTCTTCCGCCTCACGTTGCCCAGTACCTGTAGCTGTAGCCACACTTGAACAAACAGGTTAGTTTATCCGTTCGGCTTGGCCCCTTGCTTAATAAGCAAGGGGTGTCAACATGAACCTTGATTGTCGAATCAAGGGGCCAAGCCTTTAATCAATTAAGGCAAATGAAGGTACATGCTAAAGGAGAATGCAATACCCAATACATATTTTTTTTGATTTTTGATTATATATTTTTTTTAGAATTTTTCTCAAAAACGCGCCTTTTATAAGGTCGTTAAAAGTTTTAAAGACGCCTTACCAGAACGGCGTTAATAAAATAAACAATTTTTTATTCTTTTCATTATATATATATTTTTTGGAATTTTCTGAAAGACACGCCTTATGTAAGGTCGTTAAAAGTTTTAAAGACGCACCTGTAGAATGGCGTTAATAAAATAAACAATTTTTTTTTTTCCCATGCCTTCCTATCCAGAAAGTTCTGGCCAGAAAAAATGATAACTATTTCAGATCTGGTTTCGAACCATAACCAAAAAATATATTTTAGATCTTCAGTTTCGAATCCACAACTTCACCAAAAAAAAACAATAGATGTTTCAAATTTGATTTTGAATCATTACCCAAAAATATACATCCTGAGGAGGGTAAAATTGGCTCGGCCCAAATGAGGCCCAATACGACAGGCCTGCTTCGGCCAGGTCCCCGCAACACCCGTAAGCGGGACCCGACAGTCGTGAGGTCCACAAGACCGCCCAGGACGGATCATCCTCAGATTTGCCAGTGCATAAAGGGCATCGACCCAGGCACAACGACTGTCGGATCACCCTCCGACGACCGAGCGTTGCCTCCCACGACATCGGTCTCAACTCCACTAAGGTCGAGCATACCCTACGGGTGCCGTAAGACTCGCCAGAGAGTCGTCTGACTCCGGAGGATCGGGTCCTCAACTGTAAACTCCCCCCGATCGTGGGGAGATGTTGCTCCATGACTTACACCATTCTCTGCTAAGGGACCGACTCTCACCATCAGGGCAACCCCCTATAAATGGGACTTTAACGGACAAGCAGAGGACACGAAAAATTCCACCAAAGAAACGCCCAGAGAAATCAAGGAGAAACAGACATCCTGCTACTGCTACAGAGGTCCCGACTACCCACCTACAGAGAGAGGATCCCTTCCGAGCACTCTTACCGCCCAGCGAGGACTCGTTGAGTGGTCACTGGCTATGACGAGCAATCGTCCGGAAGGCCAACAACTCTCTCAGGCCTCCACAAAAGACCTCCTGCCCCTTCTTTCTTGCTTGCTCTTCTTCATTCTCTATTCGACTTAGTGCTAACTTAAGCATCGGAGGGTTGTCCCCTAGGGTAACGTCCGGGGCTCCTTCTGACGCCGGTTGCTTTTGGTGTTTGCTGACTTCCACGAGTGCCACGAGTGCCAGATGGTCTTCTCTAATAAATAAATAGAAAAATATGGTACGAGAGCTAGAGACCAATTTTTTACCTTTACACATACGATTCAAATCTTCAATTTTGGATCCACAACCTAGCTAAAAAATCCCCCAAAAAAGTAAGAAATAGGAGTTCAGGAATTTTCCCAAATACCTTTCAGGTTCTATTTATCCGACACATTTTACAACATGTTGGGTCCAAGCAAGGGCCCTAGCCAGCTTGCCGTGACTTGCAACGACACCCACAACCAACGGGGACCACCCTCGACCACCCAGTACGCAGCATTACCGGCCTTCAACAGAGCCACCTGGGCTAACCCGGGGGCACCCTGACCACAAGCCGCGCCATGTGACACCCAACAACGAGGCCAGAATTCACTCTCAAAATGCCTCCCTCTAGCATTTTAAAGCCAGAGGAGCATCTCTCCCAGTCAACCTTGGGCTTTGAGAGCCTTCAGCACACTTGTATGGCCCATGGTTACGTATTGGGAATTTCCCCGAACACCTCATAGGCATTCATTTTCCAGCCATTCTACAACAAGCCGGGGGCCAACCCACGGCTTGGATGCACTTGCCACATTACACAGCTACCCTCCAGCAAGTTGGGGCCATCCCTAACCCTCAGACACACGGTAACGAGCCTTGTACTTTCAGCCACCTGGCCAACCCGTGGCTGCCAGTCAACCCGCCATGTAATGTGGTATGTCTCGCCAAGGCTGGGCCCTCACACCCAAGACGCCTTCCCTGAATTCCTACAAGCTACCATCCTGACCCTCGGGTTAGGCACAAGCCAGAAAAGCCCGCAAGCCGAGCCATTTAGCAATATGAAATGTGTTGGGAATTTTCCCAAACATCTTGCAGGCGACAACTATGACACTCCACGACTGGCCCCCATGGGTCAACACCAGCATCCTAGGGACCCAATCCCATCAAAGGATGACGACAAATGATCAAAGGTGACCCCCGAGGGAACCCCACACGATGGCAGCCCACCCCAGGCGAGAGTTTGCCCTAGGCATGACTGCACCTAGGTGGGGGTAAACTCCCCCTAGGGCCCTCCATCCAGCCTCTCTTGTCCCAGTTTGAGCTCACCCCAGTCCTAGTCCAGCTCAGTTCCGATCTACATACTAGCTCAAGGAGCATTCTTGAAGAAGAAGTATGTGACTCAGTGTAATACCCCGAATATCTGGCAGATTTTTATTGGGTCTTGGGAAGTGGTCTGTTCTGGAACAGAGGAACCAACCTGGCGCAGTCTCGGGAGAAAATTTGGAACTTCTACTGCCGGGACCCGATCGACGTTCCGCTTCTTGGGTTTGAAAGAGGACTGGGAGAAGTGACTCTCAGCCAAATTTGATGTCCGGATCTGCTCAGGAGCGACCGTGGTGAACATTTTACTGGGGCTCTGGTTCGTAGCCTGGGGCTTCTTGCACAGTCGGGGGAGAATCGCCGTTGAGGACAGCTCCGTGCTCGGATGAAGACGAAACCACCAGGGTTGGAAAGCTCTCTGGAAGACCTTTCCAGTGATGTAGGGCGTACCACCATAAAAGTCGAGGAAGGGTCCATTTTTGATAAGTTATTCAGGTCACCACATACGAGCATCCTATCATTAGGACCCCAGCTGACTTACTGGTTAGCCAGATCTAACTATTTTTTATCAGGTGTTCGGACGCATCACGGGCATCTTCTCACCAAGACCCCAGCTGACTCTTAGATTCAACCAGTCCTGTAAGATACTGACCTCCTATTAGTCGTCTTACCCTCAAGTAAGACTTTCTATCCTCAAGGAGAAGGACACCTCTTATCAAATGAAGTTATATAGATAATGCCTCTACGAAAGGCAGAGTGTGCACAATAAGCACAAAATGTTAAAGATGAAAAAATTAAAGTAAGATACAACGATCTTGAATGGAAAGCAAAGGTTTTAAGAGAAGAAGCAAGGAAAGATTGGAGTGAAGATCCTGTTCAACTTCTTCTTCACGTCGAGCACTCAGCAACAACAGTGGTTGAGATGGGAGTTGGCTTTCAGCTTCTCTCAACACATGTAATGTGATCACGAATGCACCTGCTCGGCCTTGCTCAACTGCTCGATTGAATGGATATGCGTGTATATTCTCTTATCAGTGCAGCCACTTGCTTAGTTGCTTGGCTTGCTTCTTTTATAGCTCTTTTAAATGATGGTTTGTTATAGATAGCTTGGTGAACGTTAGACACAAGTGTTTATCTGAAGCTCGTTAGACACAACCAAGTAAACGTTAGACATTGTAACGACCCGGAGATTCGGATACCGATATGCCGATAATATCGATACACCGTACAACCTGCCCGACGTCCGTGTGGGAATCCACGGCTCGTAGGGACTTACGGAGGTCTCGAATAAGATCACCTACTAGATTCCAAGGAATATGGAGGTGAGAGGATCACTCACCAAGGAGGAATGCAACTACAATATGCAATGTATGATCCTATGTGCACCAGAGTGCATGTAAAATTCTAGCCTAAAATTAGCAAATCAATGCAATATTAAACCATGCAAACATGATCAAATGACTGCAAATCATATATGAAAATGAAGCTAATACGAAGGACAGTAATGCAGGATCAAAAACAAGCAAAAATAGAACCCGGAAGACAATTAAATCATCAGTGCAAAATGTACCTGTGAGTCTGCCCCTGAACCTGCATGTAGATTTTATGCACAAAACTCAAAAATAGAGACAGTATTTAACCATGCAAATGTTACCCAAATAATACAAATGATATATGGACGGAAAGACAATACCAAGGGCTACTGAACGGGACCAAGAATAGAGCAATACAACCTCCTTAAGGCAATCAAATCACTGAACAAAGACGTACCTGTTAACCTGTCCCTGAGCTTATCTGTAAACTTTATGCAGAAAACTCAAAAATGATGACAATATTAGACTATGAAAATGTGATCAAAATAATGCAAATAATATATGTATGGAAAGCCAATACAAAGGGCTATCTAATGGAACAAAAATCAGCGCAATCAGACCTCGAGAGTGAAAGTTATGCATCAACGAATAGGGCCCTATGAGCACACGCGCAGAACTGCCAGAATCCACCAGTGGTCTACCAAATGACCGTTTCTTGCCCCTTGCGGTCTACCATAAGACCGCTAGGCTACCAGAGCCCTTAAAATGTCCAAAACAGTGAGAAAATGAAGAAAATACAACCTAAACATGGACATGCACACACCTAACTTATAAAAGAGCATGAAAATAAACGTGACGGGCACTAGGTGTCTCACCGTGATCGCCAAAAAATAGAGGTTGTGGATATTTTTATCTATCTATCTATCTAATGTGTGTGGTGTGAATGTGGTGACATGATGAAGTGAATATATGATATGAAAGTGAAATATAAAGAGCAAGTGGTGCACTAACTCATAAATATTTTTAAAATCTATAAAAATTACATATTTTAACAAAAATAAAAAAATTACATTGTATTATTCTGATGGTGCTTTTGTAAGGACCACTCTTTGCAAGGACTAGGAGGACGGGATGAGTCCTCTTTTACTTATATCATCATCATTGACTCTTCCATCATATGGATCACTATCTTCATGATTTGTCATGTTGGGCACTCTTGGTCATCATCTTTTTAAAAGTATTTCATGTCCATCTAATCATTCCTGCCACTCTAAGCATCACTTTGATCATTCAAGAGCCAATTTTTCTAAGGATGTTCCTGCTAGCTTTGCTCAACTATTCTGGATATCACTCTGATCTCATGATGAGCCAAGCTTGTCATCCTCATGGTTCAAATGCAACAACAAATAATGATTGATGCTTGCATGAATGCTTTACTTTAATGACTAAATGTGCTTCCATATTTCACACTTTGTTGCTATCCGCAAATGAATTGTTCAAACAATGAGTCATGCTATGTGTCACATGTCTAATGCTATTCATGCTACGTTGATTGAATGCTTTGACCAATGCTATACTATTCATGCTATATTATGAATTGCTTGGTTGCTTAATTCATTGCTTGCTCATCTTTGCAAGATATCTTGGCTAATAAATTTTGAGCGCATGAAGAAACTCTTAGTCCCACCGTTTGAGCATCATCATCCAGGTGCCACGATGTTTGCACTTAGTTCCCTCATGCTCATTGCTATCACCATCTCCCTGTATGCATTGCACTCCTACTATATGTTACATACACTATTAGATTATATCAAGGACCTTGTGACTTTGATAAATCTAAAATTTGAGTTTTCCTTCATCAAAAATAATGATGATTTCAGAGGAATCTTAGTCACACGGATAGGTCATTGAGTTATCCAAGACTGGGGGCGATGGTTCCCTTTTGTGAGTTGGTACGCAGATAAACGTGATTTGACTTAGTATCAGCTCACGAAATCGATTTCTTGACTCAGTCTGGATAGCTTAACAATATTATCCTTGATTATTTTATATTTTTATTTTATTTTAATTTTCTCTTTAAACCTAGCATGCATTCATATAGGATTTTGAATCAAAGGGACATTCTATACATAGGCCACCACTCTTTGATGGCACGAACTACCCCTATTGGAAAAATAGAATGATAGCCTTTTTGCGAGTTCAGGAATATGACGTTTGACGTGTAGTGAACAAAGGTCCTTATGAATTACCTGCGGATGAGGATAAATGGAATGATGAACATGTTAAAAAATCTTGTGTTAATTACAAAGGCATGAACATTATTCAATGCGCAATTCATCCGAATGAACACTCACGTATCTCAATGTGTTCTTCTGCGCAAGAAATGTGGAACAAGCTGAAGCTGATATACGAAGGCACATAAGGCAAATTTATTGGTCCGACAATACGAGCTCTTCACGATGAAACCGAAGGAGACCATCTCGGAGATGTTTGCAAGGTTAAGTGAGATCACCAATGGTTTGAAAGCACTGGGAAAAGAGTACACAAATCAAGACCTAGTAAGGAAGGTGCTACCATCCTTGTCACCACAATGTCATACGAAATCAACCGTGATAGAAGACTTTAAAAATCTCACCACACTTACGCTGCATGAGTTGATTGTGTCCTTGATGACCTATGAAATCAACATTAAAAGGATAGAGGAGGAGAAAAATAAGAAGAAATCTATCGCATTTAAGGCTAACCCAAAGTCATCTTAAGAAAGTGATGAAAGGTCAAGCCTTGATAGTGACGAGGAAGAACTAGTGGATCTCATCACTAGTAAAGCTAGAAAGCTTTTCAGGAAGGCTAGAAGAAATGGCAAATTTTTCAAGAAGGTTCATAAGAAGTCACTGAGGAAGAAATGAGAGATTAGATGTTATGAATGTCAAAAGGTCGGCCACATGAGAAATGAATGTCTAGATCTTCAGAAGAAATTGAAGAAAGAAAAGGCTAAGAGGCCGAAGGCAATGAAAGTTGTATGGAGTGATGAGGATGAGAGTGAGTCCAAATCCAAGGAGGAGGATGAGCTGGACGAGTTGGTCCAGAATTTGTGCTTGATGGCGGATGGAGAAAATTCTGAGGTATATTCTGATTCTAAGAACCTCACTGGTGAACATTGACATTTAGCTTATCCTGACATATATCAAAAATATAAAAGGTCTAACAAGGATTCCGTACTAATTCTCGCTGGAGGTTTTCATATCGGGTGCCTCCGGTCAATGTGGTGATGGCCAAGGTGACATCCAGGTGGGGGATGTGTAGGGCTTCCAACTTAAAGCGGTTGATGTAAGCTCACAGCTTTTCCCCCTGTGCCTATTTTAGTGCTAACAGTCCCATAATTGACCATGGAGGGCCGCTGCCGGTGAAGCTTTCCTGGAACAATAGCCCGAACTGTCTGAAGTTGAGGATGCTACCGGGGGTGAGTGCTCGAAACTAAGCTTGAGCACCTTGGACCAAAGTGGTCACGAACGATTGGCACTTGATGGCGTCAGACGCTCCGTGTAGGGTCATTAGGGGGTCGAAGCTATCATAATGGTCAGCCGGGTCACCCTGGAAGTCATAAGACTTGCAGGTCAACAGCGAGACTCTCGATGAGACTTCAGCCTTCAAGATTTGGTCAGAGAATAGGGATTGCTCCTCGTCATCCTGGGTGAAGTTCTTTTGTAGGGCCTGCAGGGTGTGCCCCTGCTTGGTGAAACGCCGCTCAAAGTCCCGTAGGCGGAGGGACAACTCCGGCTATTGCAGAGCTGAGGGACTGTTAGTATGTCCCTGGTAGTTGCCCCGCCGCTCCTCGGTGGGGGCGTCTACTTCCGAGTGTTACTGAAGTAACTTAGATTTCTTTCCTCGAGGATTGGAGGAAGCTTCCTGCTCTAGAGGCGAGATTTGCGAGGGCCCACCTGGCCCGGTGCGAATGAGTCGCCTGTTAGAGATGTATGCCCTACAAGCCAATCACAAGTGTTGTGATGGCAGCATTTCTTGTACAATTTCATTCAATTATAATAATAATTACATTTCTTCATTATGTTCTTAGCACGATATGATGTATGTGTTGTAATGTGATGAAGTCCCTAGATATGAGCAATGATGGCTGGATCATAATGAGATTGTGATAATGAGATCAGTCACCCAGATGTTTGTATTCTAAATGTTCCTGATAATGGGATCTTCAAAAAGGGACATTGAAGACCCGGATAGACCAGTGCACGTGGTACTCTCTCATATGATGAGGGTGGTCGATCTCATAACCACCGGTGTGGTGACATCAAGGTACACATTGATACTGGTGCTTCTCATTCCTTTATATCTACTGCTTTCGCAAAAACTTTGCCTGTTTCCCCTGTTCCTCTACCTTCGGACCTAGCGATCACAACACCCTTAGGTCCCGGAACTAAGCTTACCACCCATTATCCAAATAGTGAGGTAACAATAGAAGGTCATAATCTTCCCGCAAATCTCGTATGCCTTGACATGGAAGGCTACGATGCCATTCTAGGGGTAGATTGGCTCATTGATCATTACGCCGACATAAATTATCGCAATAGGAGGATTTCTTTTCACAAACCTGATCTTCCAAGATTTTCTTTCCTTGGAATCAAATATAAGAAGCATCGTATTCTTATTTCTTCTCTTCACGCTTGCAAACTAATCTCGTAAAGTTGTGAAACTTTCCTTGCTTCCGTGACCATCACCGAGTCTAAGGAAATCATCCTAGAAGACATCCCCGTTGTAAATGAGTTCCCCAACATTTTTCCATCCGAATTACCTAGTTTACTGCCTGAAAGGGAAGTGAACTTCTCCATTGAACTCATTCCTGGAGCAGCACCTGTTTCAATAGCTCCCTACAGGATGTCCCCCACGGAACTCAAGGAATTGAAGAAGCAACTTTAGGAATTATTAGACAAGGGATTCATTCGACCTAGTACATCCCCTTGGGGAGCGCCAGTTCTATTCGTCAGGAAGAAGGACAGATCTCTCAAGTTGTGTATCGATTACCGGTGACTAAATCAACTCACTATCAAGAACAAATATTCATTGCCGCATATCGACGAGCTATTTGATCAAATTTCTGGAGCAGAATATTTCTCCAAGCTAGACCTCAGATCGGGATACCATCAGCTCAAGATTAAAGATGAAGACATATACAAGACTGCTTTCCGGAGCAGATATGGGCACTACGAGTTCGTGGTGATGCCGTTCGGGTTAACTAATGCTCCGACAACATTTATGCAACTAATGAACAATATCTCCAAGCTTTATCTCGATCGATTTGTGGTCGTTTTCATTGATGACATTCTCATATACTCCAAGACTAAGGAGGAACATGAAGAGCATTTAAGGGTAGCTTTGCAAACACTAAGAGAGCATCAACTCTACGCTTCATCTTTGGTCTTAAGAATGATCTTTGCACTAAGGGTTGAAGATATATAAATAAACCCTCTAAATTGTCTTTTTCAAGATGATACGAGTCACAGGATGGAGTACCACTCTGGAGTTAAAGGGGCCATGTATAGACTAGAAACCTTACTTAAAGTCAACTAAATGCCATCCCAAGCTTTCTCAGGCATGCCGATGAATGTTGAATTATCATTCTTGATCAAAATATCAGTTGCTTTAGAAATGTATGTAGCTTTGGAAGCATTAATGTAGACCACTCAACAATTATGGTGGAAATTTCCTAGAATACTTAATCTTTGCCTTTTTGTTATCCTCTTCAATTCAAGTATCACACATTTCTGAGCCAGTATTTCTTGTATGAACTCCAAGACATGATCTTGTGTGTTTTCGATTATGGTGCATAAAGCTGATTTTGCATGCTTGGCCATCTTTTGCTAGCACGTCTGCAGAGTGCATTATGGTCATTGTAGAAGCATGAGATAGTGGAGAGACATACCGTCAGGCATGTGGTAGAAGCATACTTTTTACAAAGCTGGTTGTAAAGTATCAGCAGAGATGCACCTATTTTACAAGACTGGTTTTAAAGTATTACCAGAAATCTATTCTGTTGAATGCAGCCAACATTGTCTGCACAGTTCTTCTGACTTGAATGCATACCTGTGTGTGTTATTAATGAGTCTTTCCTCTTTGCAGCATCAAATATCCGAATTAAAATTGATGGAGTGAAATGCTTTACATTTGGGGAAATGGCATCGGCTACCAATAATTTCAGCAACTCCTCTCAAGTTGGGCAGGGAGGATATGGGAAGGTCTATAAAGGCATTCTAGCTGACGGGACAGTGGTGGCCGTAAAGCGTGCACAAGAAGGATCCCTACAAGGCTCAAAAGAATTCTTTACAGAAATAGAGTTACTGTCAAGGCTACATCATCGTAATTTGGTCTCTTTGGTTGGGTATTGCGATGAAGAAGATGAACAGGTGTTACTTTTTTCATATTAGTTAATCTTTGTGATTTCTATGAGATTTGATCATCTGTTTAGTATCAAGCTGCTTGGTTGACGGTTAAATTTCATTTGGATTTGCTTTGAAAAGAAAAGAGGCACCAACTCCCTTGCAAAAAAGGTGTTGCCGATTCACTTTATACAAAAGTGTGCAATTCAATTTCTTAAAGAAACATTCCACTGACTCATTTGAAAAAGGTGCCACCGATTCACTCATTTTTTTGCCAATTCACTTTTGAATAAAGTGTGCCACCGACTCACTTCAAGCAAGTGTGCCACCGACTCATTATGCCCATCTCCATTATTTTATGACTTTGAGCAGACTCAGATGGAGGCTCGATGCACCCCACTACCTCGGGTATGATGTAGTACTTTGAGCATGTTAATTCTGAACCCTCTGGGCCCCAATTTGTAGTTCTGAGTGACCTCCGACATGTGCTGAACTCATGTTAGGTTTACTCGAGTTTTGTCCCGATTCAGCCTTCGACACTATAATTCGTGCTGTTAGACCTTATTTCAGAACATGTGGAGCTTCTTCGTCGATTGGGCTATCCCTTGAAGTATTTTCGCCTTGACTGGCTAGCTCTTTGGTCACTTATGGACCCTTTCTGGTGCCGTGTGTACCTGAATAAAGTAACCTAGCTTTTCTCCTGATTTAGCATTCGACACGTCGATTTGTGCCGCCAACTCTACTTTGTGAACCCATGGAGCTTCTTCATTAGGAGAGCCACCCTTCAAAGCATTTCTTCTTGGATCGGACATCTTTATGGGCATTTATGGACCATTTCGACATTTCACGGGTGTTGAGTAGACTTGCTGGGTTTTATGTTGATATCAACCTCGGCTCTAGATATCGTGCCTTTGGGCCTACTTTACTCTTGTAGAAAGTGTCTTCATTGAGTGCGCATCCATCTTGGACATTTTTACCCCCACGGGGTAGCCTTTCGGTCACTTACGGACCACTTCGGCATTTCAGGCATCCTGATCAGCTCACCTGACTTTTTCGCTGACTTGACCTTTGGCTCCCTATTTTGAGGAACTAGGGGCACTTATTCATCTTGGGAGGGCTTCTTTATCAGGTGGGGAACCAACTAGTACATTCTCATCATCATCGGATGAGGTAAGGGGTTCATTTGGCACAAACAACTCAGTGCCAGCTCATTAAGCTTGTTGATCTCGACTTGCCGTATGAGCCTTCCTTTGCTTCTTTGAGGGTGGCCCCGAATAGTCCCCTGAGCTCCCAGGTCTCATTTTAACATCTGTCCAAAGTAGCGGAGTATTTTTCTTTTCTTCTTGTCTTCCTTTTCCTTCTCCACTGATGCAGGACACTCGGTTCAAGCATACGGCCTGCAAAAATGAAAGTCAAAAAAATAGAAATATTTTCAGTGTCAACACCAGCACGCGCCGATTGGACATTCAATTCTTTGTGGTTTGAGACCTCATTGAGGTAGGGGGGATTCTACCCTGACCTTGTTGTTTCCCTTCTGATCCATAGGTTTGGCGTAGGAGAGAGGGTTCATTGCATTTATAGAGGGATTTCCATGTTAAGGGCCGTAAGGATGGATTCTTAGTGTAGATAGGGTTTAATCGGTGGTTGTGTGATCATGGAGGGTTATTGTATGTTTTATGGGATTTTTCATGCCCATTGAGGGCTATTTCTAGGCTGGGGAATTACCCTCTAGAAGTTGGGTTCTGGGGGAGACCTTGCACTGGTGATGGCCAACGAATGGGCTGTCATCTACCCATGGGCGGCCAGGTTTTTAGCTGCCTGGGTGCCTAACACTGTGGGCAGTCGAAGGGCTGGCCGCCTAGGTGTCTGGGAGGCCAGACTGCTGGTCGCCCAAGCCCTGCCCCCTGGGCGGCCAAAGGCCTGGCCACCTAGAGCTGGGCAGCCACCAAGTGCGCTGCCCAGGCCCTCACCTAGCTAAAGAGTGGGTGGCCAGAGAGTTGGCTGCCCAGGCCTCTGGGCAGCTAACATTGTGGCCAGTACCTTGGCCTCCCAGTGCCTTCAGCCCCGGGTTGCCCAATTTTTGATTTTCGATGTGTTTAAGGGTTCTGATCTTCGCCGTATGCACTAGCAGTCATAGTTCAACTATCAAGCGGGTAGCCCTTGGTTCTCTTGTTGCTGAGCCAGCTCGTGGTGGTTTGGAACGGTTCAGTGATACTCTGGTGACTTCTGTAGGTTTGGTAGGTTCTCGTGCTTGGTGATTCTACCCACTAGAAGTAGCTGACCTGGGCACGCTTGTGTGTCGACCCACCTGGGAGTGGTGGAGGCTTGTCCCATGTAGCAGTTTATAGGCTGGTTACCTGAGGGCCCCTTGCCTTTTTAGCCAGAGGCCGGCTGGGGGAAAATCTGCTAGAGGACCCAACCTAGAGCAGTTGGTCTGTGTGTGCACACATAGTCAAGGGTACTGGGCGCGTACTGACGAGCACAACCCCTACTAGTCCTTGTTCATTGGTACTGTGTACCGTGTCTCAATTTCTACCTCAGGGCGTGTAGGGAGACACTTGAGGCTGTAGTGTTAGTCGTCGAAGGATGCTTCCGATCTCGTGGTTAGTGGGTTAGTACTCCTATCACTTGGGTGGTTCTGACGTGGGTTTTCTATCATTGTGGTTTGTCGTATGGGTGGCTCGGGTATTCCGTTCTGTGGACAATGCTTGGTTTAGCGACAACTGTGGTGGCTCTGTGTAGCGTTCCTTACTTGTAGTTCCCCACCTTTCCGGTTGTTTACTTACTACACTTACTTTAGTTATCGCATTACTATTTTCCATTGTGTGAGATGGGGATCTACGGGACCCCTACTGAGCCTAGGAGATGAGGCTCACCCCCATTGTTTTGAGGTGAGGCAAGGCTTCCATATAGTGTGTCAGAGGTGGGTCGCGGTGCTAGTAGTCAAGAGTAGATGATAGTTCGCCAGAGTCAGAGTATGCCCTGTCTACTTATACCTTTTCCTTTCTTTTGACGATACTTACTTTGGACTTGTGGTTCTGGACTGTATAATTGTTATAAACATGTAATAGTTTAATTCATGTATCAATTAAATTATGCATTATTTATGTTCCTGTATTTATTTTAGCTTCTTGTACACTCCCATACCAACCCTTAACCCTTCTAAGCCTTCCGGCTTGTGGGTGGCGAGCCAGTATCTGAATGGTATCAGGTTATTCTCGGTATCCAGATCTTGGGTCGTTACAGTTGGTATCAGAGCATGGTTGTAGAAGTGGTGCGGACACCCGAGCACTTGACCGGTCCGGGCCGGTGAGCCACCGGTACCGTACGTGAAGCACCACGAGAGCCACGGCAGGTTCCATTTGGCTCGGAGACAGCCTGGAGATGCCCCCATGAGTCTCGTTATTTATGGCATTTATTAGATAGAGAGAGAGAGAGAGAGAGAGAGAGAGAGAGAGAGAGAGAGAGAGAGAGAGAGAGAGAGAGTACATGATTTCCTACGCGGTACTGCGCGCTTGTTTCCTTCCTCTTCTACGCAAAGACATATCGATCCACATATTCCTGCTGTGGACTTTTCCTCTCGGAGACCACCAAACGTGGCCGAGTTGCAACTTGCAAGCATCCAAAACCGATACATTATACAAATCCCGGGATGGATATCTTATCACACACAGGGTGGAAGACGAGTGGAAGGCCATAGATGCATGCTTTACAGTTGGAACACGGTGTAACAAGGAGAAAGATTGAGAGAGAGAGAGAGAGAGAACGCAGGCACGAAGCACGCAGCAGGGAGGCCGGGGTTTCGGCACAACGAGGGCCCTTGTCTACTCCCCAGAGGGTGTGCCTGTTGTGTGCCCTTGTCATGAAAGGGATCCAACCCCTTGGACTTTTAAAAAAGAGGCATGGAGCCCATATGTCTCATTCTCTTCCATTTCATATCCTCCCCTCCCCCTTCTCATCTCATACCCCACAGCCATGCTGTGCTACTATTATATGCACCCTTGGGTACCCCTTTGAGGAGGCCAACGTCGTCTACCACCAGCCATGGGTGGATGGGCGACCTCCGTGAGCATGCACGTTGCCCACCAACGTCTGCAAATTCTTCATCCAGCATACAATATTTCAACACTCGCGATTGTCTATGTGTTAGCTCGAGTATAGAGCTAGGCTTGGCATGAGGACAATCCAAATGCTTGGTGCTTCACCGCACCTAACTTCCTTCCTTTTGTTCCTCTCCTCCCCTTTCTCAATTTTTTTTCTTTAAAAAGGAGACCTTTGCGTGGAGGATGCATGGGTGGGGGGTAAGCTTTCTCCATCACGTGCACAGTAGGGGAGATCCAAAGTGAGCAGTGATTTGGTGATGGGACAGTAATTGTGTTATACGGCCGCGTTTGTCCATTCTCTGTTTTTTTTTTCCCATTGAAAACGGGACTCGGGGAACATAGTCGGAAGGCTGAGTCTGAGACGTTGGGAAGAAATTTTGGAGATTTTAATAACTAGAATTCTCATCGTATCAAAATTGCAAATAGTATGCCTCTGGAACGCATTTGGCGGGAACATTCTCTCCACATGTTTGAATGTCAACTTTGTGGGGACCTCAGAATCTCTGAAGCCCTATAAAAGCAAGCAAGAAAGAGACTGGAGAGATTAGAGACAAAGGAGATTAGAAGTTGGGAAGAACACAACCTTAAGCAACCCTAAGGGAAAGTATACAGCGTGATCCAGAGAGAAGAAGAATAGTGTAGTTGTATGAGAGATAGAGTGATGCTCTGAGAGAGAAGAAGAACAGAGTGCCTAAAATTCAGCATGAGTGAGTGAAAAGAAAGAGAGAGAGACAGCCTGTGAAGAGGATTCTGAAGATCTGAAGATCTTGAAGATTTGCTTCAACTCGTTCCTAGATCAGATCCAAACCAGATTTGCTCCTGTGTGAGCTACAGTTTACAAGCTTCATTTTCAGCTTTTCGATGTTGTACTCCATCTTCTGTTTTCCCATTTCTAACTTCATCAAGCTGTGAGTCAGTGGAGCCAAGCTGAAATGCTCAGCGGGCAAGGTAATTACCTCAGACAGCAAGTTGTGTTGCTCAGCAGTTTGTAAGCAAGTTGTGAGGCTCAGCGGAAGCAAGCTGTGAGGCTCAGCAAACGCAAGCTGTGGTGCGCAATGGTTCAAGCTGTTGGGCAGCAGGAAGTCTCACTCTGATTAGAGTTGGGGGATGAACGTAGGTTTGCGGGTAGCAGATTGAACCATCTAAAACTCCTTGTCTTTGTGGTTTGATTGCTTTTCATTAATTCGGTAGATGGATGCTTAGGAGCATTTTACTGTTGCACAGGTTTAGCCTAAGTGACTCCAGAGTTCTTTGTATGTTTGATGGGTTGCTGTCTAACGACTGTGAAGGTATCTGAGTGCTTCTAGAGATAGCTAACTAAGTGTTCGATAGTATGCCTCATTAGAATTCCTTGTTAGCTGTGTCAATCTGAACTTGATTTTATTTTTACGCGTGTTTGATATTGAGAGTTTTAATTGGGAAAATTTTTGAAGGTGATATTCATTCACCCCCCCCCTCTGAATCATTGTTTGCACAACAATACCGTACAAACAATAGGTATCAGAGACTGACTCTCTATCTCATTGTTGCATTACTATATGGTATCTACTTTATTATAGCCTCTCATGGACCGACTGGTTGTCTGTGTGTTCTGGGATATGATGTTCCCTATTAACAAAAACGATGATGATCTAGGAGCATACGGTTAATCATTGGATAGGCCGCTCGATTGAGTCGGGTGGGAGACGATTGACTCTGTCTCGCACGCCGTGGTTGTAAGAAGACTCTTTGTTGGATGTGGATAGGCGGATCTAGAGGGGGGTGAATAGATCTACCCCCCAAAAAAATTGCTTCTTAGAAGTTAGAAAATTGAAGACACAGCATGTGCATGTTAAGCGAATGATATGTAGGAATGTAGACCGATGGACCTATGGGATCTCACAATAGAAAGATGTATAGCAAGCACAGCACAGCAAAACAACCCACAAGATGAATTTTTAGGTGGTTCGGTCTCTGCCTAGAGACCTACGTCCACCCCTCACTCAACCTGAGTGAGGCTTCACTATAAAGGGAATTAGGCCCCAAAACTCCGCTGACTCATAGCTTTACATGAACTGACGCCCAACTTGACCAATGCTAACTCACAACTTGATTGAGGCTGACTCACAGCTTGAAAAGATTGCAACAAAACTTCACAAAAGACTGAAATGTAATAAAGAGAAAGGTAGAGAAATAAAGATCAGATCGATTCTTCCCGCCATTCCTTTTTAATTTTTGAAGAGCCTCCAGAATATCTATTGATTCAGTTGAAACACCCACTAGAGATCCTCCTATGTTTCTGCAAAGCGGTTGAAGAACAGGTCCTCACCATATGGCGTAATAGAATCTATTGAAAACCCACGCTCTTTAGCATACCTGGACCCTCTATGTGCGTGCCATAATGGATCCACAGCTTGGGTAACGGATCTTGTGATAATAGGGGTCATTTTAGGGTTTATATAACTCATTCTCCGCGAAAGTCAACTTCTAGAAGCGTCAAAGTCGACTTTTGAGCAAACCCTAGAATGTCTGGTTCTATCAGCCAGACGAAAGTCGACTTCTGCATCAGTGAAAGTCGACTTCTATGCCTATCCAGAACCAGGTGGTTCTGGCCTGTGCGTAGAAGTCGACTTCTAGTGACCACCAAAAAGGGAAAGAAATGATGCTATGGAAATGTAAGAATGTTGTGGTGAAACGAGGGCAAAAAGAATTATATAAAACAGAGAAGACAGTAGTGAAAAATGGGGTGAAAAATATAAGAAAATAAGGGGGTGTAGAACAGGGCAGAAGAATGTGTCAAAACAGAATGAAAGTGTAAAAATCATGAAGAAAAATATGCATGAAGATGGCGAGATAATGAGTCCATAATGGAGGAAAATGAAGAGTGTACTTCCCTTAAGAGTCTGGAGTCGAAGGGAAGGATCAGAAGTGCAACATGGCCTCTCTCCGGCAATGCAAACGCGCTTCTATCGCAAGAAATCTAGATTTCAAAAAAGTGCAGAATAGAGTGGTGAAACCTGAAACGTTGGGACTTAGAAGAGGGGGAAAAGATGAGAGAAATAAGACACATATATAATCAAAACGAAGATAATACTCCCCTCTTCAAGATGGAGTTGAAGGAGGACGAAGAGGATGAAGCATGTCTCCGCCCCGGCTTGAAGAATAGGCCCCTATAGCAGAGTTGTAGTAGAAAACCAGAAAATTGTGATGATTTGTCAAAAGTAGGGGCGAAGTTAAGATGGCAAACGTTGATGAAATCGAGCAAATAAAGAACCAAAATGAAGCTAATACTTCTCTCTTCAGGCTAAGGTCGAAGGAGGATGAAGACAATGCAGTATGGCTTCACCGTTGCCTTGGAAACGCGCCCCTCTTGGCAACTGCGAACTGGGCAGTTTATATAGAAGTATGCAGAAAACCTAAAACTTCCTCCCACGATTTTAGGAGATGTAGTCTACAAAAATTCGAGTTCTATGGATCAAACTCGAGATAATACTACGGACAAGAGGTAGGAACAAGTGGGACTCAATTTGGAGGAGGATTCGAGAAGCTATGGCTCTTGGAAGATAGGCCCATCACGTAGAAAAATAGTTTGACTTGTACTAGGATGCATAAACCCAGAACTTTCGACCATGATTCCTAGAGATGTAGCAAATAAAAAATCGAGTTCTATAGATCAAACTCGAGATAACACAAAGGGAAAGAGATAGAAATAAATGGGGGTTGATTTGGTGGAGGATTCTAGTGTGAGGACATAGGAGATATCAACTGAAGAGTTTGTAAGGTATATACATTCTAGCATGTCAAAATGGTATTAGCAAGCTGGTTGATTACTGGTTCATGGCGGAGCCGGGTAATCATGGCATTCATGCGCACGATCATGAGGATTGATGCAGTTATGTACATGCGGATGCGCAAGGATAAAAACATGTATTAAATCAATTTGTTATTCAATGTGATATTCACAAAAATAAGGTAAAGACCGTAAAAGTAGTGAAAAACCTTTTATGTGCAAAAGATGTACTATTATGGACAAGTTTGATTATTGAAAAAGATGTAACGTGTGTATTCACAGACAAGTCAATAGATGTTTAATTTTCTAATCCGCACACTCCTAATTCTCTTCTTAAAAAGTTAAATTGTTTAGAATTTAGAGACTTTGTAAAAATATCAACAAGTTGGTGTTTTGTATCAACAAAAATATGTTTAAAATCACCTTTATTTATATGATCACGTATGAAATGATGTCTGACATCTATGTGCTTAGTGTAGGAATGTTGAACAGGATTTTTGGACAAGTTTATTGCAGAGGTGTTGTCACACATAATGGGAGTGTTTTTCAAGTGAAAATCAAGATCTAACAATTGATGTTGGATCCAAAGCACTTGAGCCGCACAACTATCGGCAGCCACGTGCTCGGCTTCGACAGTTGATAAAGACATACAATGTTGTTTCTTTGAGACCCATGAAACCATGCAGCCCCCAAGAAACTGACAGTGACTGCTTGTGCTTTTACAATGCATTTTGTAACCAGCATAATCAAAATCAATGAAAGCATGCAGTTCAAAAGAGTTATTTCTAGGAAACCACAAACCTAGATCAAGAGTTCCATTGAGATACCTGAAAATCCTCTTAACGGCCGCTAAATGGGAATCTCTGGGACAAGATTGGTATCTTGCATAGAGACAAACACTAAAATATATGTCAGGCCTACTAGTAGTCAGGTAAAGCAAGGAACCTATCATACCCGTGAAAAGTTTTTGATCAACTTTATTACCTTTTTCTTCTTCCATTTTCTGTGAGGTGGACATCGGTGTTGCAAAGGGCTTGGCAGTCTCAAGTTGAACCGCTCCGTTTACAGGTCTAGTGTCAATTGAAACTCAATTAATTTCATTGAATGCACGGGAGCATACTGGTAATTGCATTTAATGAAGGGTAATTAGGCAAGATCCCTAAATGTGACCCTAATTAGCGGTTAAAAATTGACGCTTTTATCTAATTACCTCAATTTCGCATAATTAGAAACTCAATTATGTTTTATTACATTTTTTCCATTGTACTTAGAACCATTTGTCTTTGACTGTCTTAATGCAGCATCATAGCTAGACGTAAACAAAGTCAAAAGCATCAAGGGCATGACGATCTGGGGTGGGCCCACCTCACGTTACTTGATGCTGGAAAAAGAAAAGTCAAATGTAATTATTGTGATAAGAAGATACATAGCAGAATTACTAGAGGAAAGCAACATTTGACAGGGATAAGAGAAGAGGTCAAACAAAACGACAGATGTCCCCAACAGGTGGTAGAGGAAACGTGCCAGTGCCTTTCGGGTAAAAAAGATAGGATGCAATGAATGGCTGAAGATCAGGCTGAAACTGTTTAAGAGATTTCATACAGAGTAAGCACAAGGGGAAGAAGGGATGATTATGATGACGAAGGCACTGAGGATTCAAAACCAGAGCTGACCGAAGCAACAAAGCGTGAACAAACAACTCGAAGGAAGGAAAAAACACCGATAGGTTTAGGAACCTACTCTAGTATAGTTGGTGTAGCACAACATCCTAACATTGGTGCAACCCCGCAGAGAGTAGGCTCCATGGACAGCTATCTGTACAGAAATTAAAGTTGGTGGGGACACCGGGCCCACTACCGAATGTTGCATCGTCGCACCGAGTTTATGGTTCGGAGATTCGATTTCTTGAAGACTCAGTTTGTGGCTCCATATCTGTCTTATGTATCGCGTCTGTATTTTTATTTGCGTATATTTGTGTGTATTGAGTATACATATACATATATAGTGTACGTATTTACTTTCGTATTGAGTATACGTGTACATGTATAGTGTACGTATTTACTTTCGTCTTATTAGACTAGTCATAAGTCAAAAGACATGTGTATTTTATTTTTATTAAACCCACAAGTCAAAAGTTAGGTTGGTGGGTTTGTTGCTGGATTGATGAAAAAACATGCTACTGTGGGCGATAGAATTTTATTTAATTTGTTCATTTTAGATTTATTTGTCCATTTTCTTAATGTGAGGCGTGCCAGTCACTTACATGATGAATTTATTCTGCGCTCGATCTGACTTGGTCAGATGAAAGTGAAGTCTGTGTCGGGACCAGAAGTCTATCATACCGTAAATGCCATGACGTTAATTACATCCTCTGAGAAGGAGAAAAATCCTTGATTAATTGCCAAGATAAAGAGCCACCGGGGCTAGATAGGTATAGAAGCATATGCAAATTAAAAGACGATATTAAGCAATACAAGATCTAGACATACGTTCAAGTATGCAGTACAATCATATTTATTAACCCGACCCCCAGTACATGGCAGAGAATGTAGGTCCGAAGACCACCATCACATATAGTGAGAGCTTTCAATCGGACTTAAACTGATCTTCCACAGATCACCATTTGATCTACCAAGAGGTCAGAACAAGCAAGCACGTTGCAGAAAGAACTAAATATGCATATATATGTGCAAATGTATATAGATGCGGATGCATGCATGAAGAAGGCAAGCCCATGTGAAATTCACGGTTGATTTTACCGTTATTTTTTTGTTAATTATTCATAAGATGACCATGGGCCAAGCAAAGGAAGGATCACCAACGGGTTTAGGTTTCAAATAGGGTCAACCCACGCCATTTCAGGTAGGAACGCAGATGGGCATGAAAGAGAAGATGAGGCAAAGGGGCAGAGACGATAGAGAAAGCGTAGGTGAAGGGGGTAATCCGCGTGGCCAAAGGCGCACTGGATTAACCCGCGCCATATCAACAAGGCGGGGAGATAGAGAGACCAAAGAAGGGAACAAATCTGGCGCGATGGTTTGCCCGTCGGATTAACCCGCGCTGGGAGAAGGACGGGGACGTCGTATTAGGGGAATATCTCAGACTTCAAACAAATTTGTTTAAATCTCAATTCAAGTCATAACATTCTTTTTATTAGAACTTGTGATTTCATTCAGACTTTAGTCATCAAATGCATTAGAGTAGAGGTTAATCAATCCAATCTGTGCGAGGTTCATACTCAAGCACAATTTTATTCAGAGAAATTTCAAAAATCATTCATATGCATCTCAGATTTTCAGAAAGTGATATACAATTCAGTTCACTTTCAGCTCAATATAAGCACAAATAATTTAGCATATGCATTTGAAGATGTGTGAAAGTCAATTTCAGATATGAGATTGTATGCATGAAATTCTAAATAACAGATCAAACATGATATGCATCTAACATGAGAATTCAAGTAATCAACCTGACAAGTATAGAGATGTTACCTGAATTTTGTAGACATGGGATTTTACCTAGTTCGGTGCCTTGGTTTATTACCCCTTTTATTTCTTAGCTCCAAGGCACACCTGCAAACACAGCAAACTACATTGCACAAATAGGCACCCAAGATGTCTTGGGTCCTGAAATGACAGTGGCACCTTTGACTGGTGCTCTAAACAATTTCTATGCTTGAGAAACATCAAGCTTCATCAGATAACAATTAAACATAGAATGTCCTAACTGTCCACAATAATAGCATGATGCATCAGGTTTAAGATTCTTTTTATGCACATTACTGTAATCATGATACCTATGTGCATTTTCATGGAAATTTCTGTTAACAGAATGAGCATTCTATTTACTGAAACCAGCCAGCCAACAATTAGTAGCTCTGTCGCCTGGCTTTCCATAGTTAAAACATGCATGAAATTCTTCCTTAATCATAGATTTGTCTTTATCAAAAATGTTTTGATTTTTAGGGAAGTTTATGGGTGTAGAATTAGATCTTTTCCCTTGAGCATGCCAGCATTCTTTCATGACATGTCCAATCTTGCCAAAGTGATGACAATTCACAGCAGATTTCACATTTTTGCTATAAGCTAGAGCATGGAGTTTCTTGTTGCCTACTCTAGCATTTTTCTTATCACTGGCCAGCCAACAGTCAGAGGCCTTGTGGCCAAATTTCCCGCATTCAAAGCACACAAAACATTTCTGTTCAAAACAGATTTAGTTTCTCCAATATCATTTCTGTTCGCAGGGAATTCAACAGATTTAGAATTAAATTTCTTTCTCTGAACCTCCCAACACATTGAGCAGCCATGTGGCCTAATTTTTCATAATGAAAATAATGAATTTTGTTATTCAGATATGATATCTGATTTTTTTGGAGTTTTTTTGACAATATTTAATTTTTTTGAGTTTTTTGACACTAATTGATTTTTTTGGACTTTTTAGAAATGAGGCTATCTGCAGCACCTAAAGGCGGGCTAAAACTACTAGCCCAGAGTCGATGTTCCTCCCCCTCTTGTTAAGGACTCCCCCTATTTGATTTACTAGTGACTTGTCATAACTAACCGTCTCTAAAGAACAGTGCCCCTACTAAGGCCATACCCAGAATATAACCCAACCTAAGAGGGAGGAATGGAAGAAAATTGGGAGACAAACTTTGTGCAGAATGAGAGATATAAGGACTTGAATTCCTTCCAGGGCACCACCCCTCAAAGAGATAGTCTGTTGCGTCGGGACTTTGTGTCTTTCATTTTTAGGACCCTTAGGCACGCATACAACCGGGCTCATGACGTCCCGCGGGACTTTGCGACTCTTACCATGCCTTTATTTTCATAATTTTGCCATTGATTTGTATTTTATTTTTGATTGTTGATAGCCCTTATTGGCCAGATATTGCAATGAAACTCACCTTTGAGGGTCAAGACTGCCCCTATTTGAGACTTCTGCTATATCCGAGAGCCCCTAGGTTGGTCATCTCATCCATCAATCTCTTGCCCATGCACTTGGCAGAGCAGAGAAGAGAAAAGGCCTTTGTGGATACCCAGAGTATGGCCAAAGCAGCAATGGTGTTTCTCTAGAGGAATCGGCTATCGCTCACCCTGAAGTGCGTGAAAAATCCATGCTCAAAGGTTACCCTCAATGATCGGGGAAAGAACTTCAGACTCCCAGCACGGAGCTATCACCAGCCTAAGGTGCTACAAAAGCGAACTCATTTGACTAAGCAAAACTGACTAAGCCACTCAAACATGTGAAGGAACCGACATTATAAGCATGTGCAAGAGTAAATAGAAATAATAGCAATGATAGCATATTCTTACATAAAATAAATATACCTTTATAAATCCATATCATGAAATCAGCATCCCAAAGCGAGAGCTTGATCATCGATCTTTATATTTCCTTGCTTGACAGGATGAGAGAAGGAGAGGATAGCATGGATCAAAGATTCCTCTACACGGAGGACATTTAGTTTGTTCTGCTGAAGACTCCAATCTTTTGTGTGCTATTTTAGAAAGACATTGAATAATTTGGCATCAATTATTTTTGAATTAATGATTAGAGGGGCTAGAGAAGTAAGGAAGACCGCAAAGTCTGGTAGCAAGAAGAAATTATTTTGGCTATTATATGAGTCCCTTATGACTGCTATTTTAAAGCATTTTAATGTAGATATCAGTAATGAGAAAATCAACCCTTACTTTTTTATTAATGCCAGTAGTTTAAGAAGAAGTGGTTTTGTTGAGGAAGGAAGTCAATGGGTAAGGTTTATAATGTCAAGTTCAACAGTTGCAGAACCAACTGGTGGAACATTTTTTATTTATCTATTTATCAATTTATTAGCGTAGACGTGCCAGTCACTGAGTGACAAGTTTATTATGCGCACCGTTTGACCAATCAGGCGATAGTGAGTGATCGTGTCGGGACCCAGAACCCACCGTACCATAAAGGCTACGGCGTTAATTACGCCCCTCCGAAAGAGGGATAACCCTTGATTAATCGGCATAAATAGAATGACCATGGGGCCCATAGAATATATAAAAGATGTGTTTGCATGCAGACATACAATATGGTAGCATTCGTTTATTAGGCTGGCTCTCGGTACATGTGTTTGAACGATGATGGGATTTTTATTGTTTATTGAATTTATTTGGGTCGATCGACCAATTAATTAATTGGTAATTAAATGATTGATTGACCACACAGGTGTGCTAGTCACGTGAGTGACGAGTTTATTGTGCGCTCGTTCTGACCCGTGTCGGGCGAGAGTGAGGTTCAGTCGGGGCCAGTAGTCCACCATACCATATAGGCTATGGCGTTAATTACATCCCCCACGAGGAGGGAAAATCTTTGATTAATTGCTGAGGTAGCGGGCCGTCAAGGCCGAAATAAGATGCAAAGGATGCATATGACTGGACCATGTAGGATGTTTTAACCTATTATGCAGAGAGGACATGGTTTATTAAATCAAAACCCTCGATACATGGTGGAGAACCTAGGTCCGAAGACCACCATCATGCATAGCAAGAGCTTCCAGTTGGGCGTAACCCGATCCTCGATTGATGCCATTTATATACTGAGGGTCCGCGTAAACGGGCATGCATTAACACGGCATTGATGTTTGTTCTAAAGCACGATAAAGAAATCATGAAGATGACTAAATTAGGCTTAAACAAACCTCTTTCATTCATTTTATTGATAATCAAGTTTATTTGGTTCCATTATCAGGACTAGAAATCACTCCGAAGGCGAGGAGAAGGTTAAAACGGTGCGACGACGTGAGTTGGAGTGAAATTGGCGCGGCACGCATAGGAAAAGGCTTAAAGCGGCATGGTAAAAACATAGGTAAAGGGTTAAAATGGCGCCATGGACGTGGGTATAGGGGGAAAAGCTTAATATGGCACTCCCTCATGGGGGCACGCCGGTCATGGGATCGCACCGAATTAGCCAATGTTTGGGGAATTTAATGCTTTCTTGGTTTATTTTAGGGTTTATTGAAATGTTTTAAGGGATTTTGGGAGTTGATTGAGTAACTTATTCACCGGGTTGGCCCCGGGCCTTCCAGAAGCTAAGTTGCAAGCTCACGCGAGGTTCATACTCAAGTGCGGCGATCGTTTCAAATCGAATAGGTTTATTAAGTTAGAGTTATTAGGTGGTTTATTAATTTATTTGTGCCGGGATTTCGGCAGCATCTCTCCATCCCGGAGGATTGTTGGGGGGGGAAGCGGGGAAGTACTCACGTAGTGGAGTAAACCCCTAAAAGTTGGGTGGCGCGACGGCGGTCGACAGACCCGAACGGATAGGAAGACCCCAAGGGCTAGCCTACTAGGGGCACCAAGGTCCATGGGTTAGAATGAATGGATGGGCGACTAATGAAGGGAGTGAAAATCCCGAGGGCTAACCTACGAGGGGCACGTGACCAGAGTCGACACCACATCTGAACCAGGATGACCTATAGGGAAGGAAACCCCAAGGGCCAGCCTACGAGGGGCACATAACCCTGGTCACCACAAAGTCCATTAAGGACCGTCGATTTAAATTCGTTGGCATTAACCCATATCACTATCCATCTAATGACCTGTGGGAATATTCGTCACTTACAGACGGTTCCCTATTGGCCAACTAATGTTTCTGATGAAGCGTTGGGTATGTTCCCCTCCCCGGTTCAATGGAGCAGTGGTATCGAGCATGCTCGCAGACCCTGATTGTTGGCGGCATGAAAATAGGATGAATAGTATCACATAAGGGCCAGAGAGTTGGCAGACTGTCAATCGCAGGCTAAAGCATTAATGACCACGGGTTAAGGGAATTAGGGATCTCATGGGAAATGGATGATTGATATAGCAGTCAAGAGGGCTTAATACATCGACGTCGCCGTTTTGATACAGGGATGGCTTCATTGATATGGAAAGATCATGCGTGCTTAGACGAAAATCTCACCCTTCCGTGAGCCATGGAACAAGGCAGAGGAGGGAGTGAGGGGAGTGACCATGCACGAGATGGGTCAAGGCACATACACGGGTATGCCCCCGGCCATCGCGCTGGGGAAGAGAAGTCCCGGGGAGGGGGAGAACAGTTTATGTAGCCCGTGATGTCCCAAGGCATATCTGACGTCGGAGAAGACGGATACGGAAACCATACGCGTAGGGAAAACAATTAGATGCACGGGCAGAGTGAAAGGTTGAAAAGAGGGATGCAATGGGGCGAAATGATGTTCAAATTATTGACATAATATTCATCTCACAACGGCAGGTGAGAAGCGTTGCATACAAATCACGAAATCTGGCACCGGCGTTGTCGCACGGACGCCATTCCATTGCTTACAGAGAGGCCTTACAGCGGAGGAAGATGAGGGAGAGATGGTGAAGGGGGGGAGATGCACAACACTGAACACCTAGTTTATTAATGCACTCGTGCATACTATTCATGCCATAACATAAAATAAATGTACAGATTATATATCCCGACACCGGCGTTGTCGCATGGTGCCATCACATTGCCCGCGGAGAGGCCTTACAGAGGAGAAGGAAACAACAGAGATTGTGAGGGGGGGAGGATAGGCTCATATCATCACCCCTTCCCCCCTCTCACTTACATTATGGTGGAGAAGGAATCAAGATGGGGAAATCGGTGGGGAACCACGGTGACCCACCTAAAAACACAATAGAGCAAGCGATCCTCTTCTCCGACGACGGGAGCTTGGAGCAGAGCAGAGTGGCGGCGGCAAGGGCTCTTAGGAGGAGAACCTTTCTTCCCAAGAGATGCCAATTAATCCGCGTCCACTATTCTGGTCGCGAATTCTTTGTTAAACAAAACACTTTAAAACTTAAGAAAACACTGCATGGAATTAACAGGGAACCTGAAGATTAACAGGAGATGAGGGGATTGCATGCATGCTTTTGTTATCTGTGTTTTGCCTGAGTTATAGAGACCACCTACCTGAAACTGACGATGAATGAAGATGGATGAAGAGGAAGAAGGTTACGTCGACAGACGTCAAACGAGGAAGAAGAGAAGGCGCCGCACGTAGTGAGGAAGAAGAAGGAAGAAGACAGCCCTTCCTCATGGCACGATCACAGCAGCCACGGCAGCCACGGCAGCCACACGACCCAGCAATGATAGCAGCAACCCGATGGCTTCTGCCATCACATGGGGATCCATATTTATAAGATTCTACCCTTGAATCCTAGTAAGAGTCCTAATTAGACTCGTGTTGCCTTAGATGATAAGTATTAGTACTCTAATTACTCCAAATGCCGCCACTATCCTCCTTTGACAATTGGGTTTTCTTAAGATTTTAGGGTTCCACGTTGAGAGATAATAACTTTTATTTTATTATTATTGTTAAGGCCCAAGCCCATTAACAATTTTTTGTTCTAGGTGGATGTGGACGCACTTTTGGGATCTCTTTTTATTTTTTCATTTATTTATTTGTTTATTTGATATTCATTTATTTATTTATTTATTTGATTTATTTAGTGCCTAGACGTGTCAGTCACAAAGTGACAGTTTATTCAGACTTCGAAGAAGCCACTGGTGTATGCCATCTGACTCATCAGATGAAAGTGGATATCATGTCGGGACAAAAACGCGTTGTGTCGTAAAGGTCACGGCATTAATTACATCCCCTCTTAGAGAGAAAAATCCTTGATTGATCGCTAGGAAAAGGGACCCTACGGCCTAAAATCAATATTTATGAAATGAGTTAATGAAATCTTAAAACTCTGATAAAATGCCCCTGGATTGGGGTATGAATGTTTAAATCATGTTGGTCACTTATCGACCATTTCATGTTCGGACAGAAGACCGAATTGAAAGCGTGACAAAGATGGTGACAAACCCGTGGAAATGTCTGTCGTTAAAAATCTAAAAAAAATTATAAAATCACTCAAATAAGTCAATTTGAGAGTCAAATTGGGGTGTTAGAGGGTAATATGAGATGTACTCAAAGTAATGTCAATTTTGGTGTGTCTACAAACTGTCGCGTAGGTTTCTGGGATCCGGTGATAGGATCGAGGGATGGGATAAAGTGATAAAGAGAAACACGGGAGTGTGACATATCTCGGGTATCCCCCTATGTAGCCTTATCCCTCTCTGGGCGGTATTGGGCACTCACCTATTACGGAAAGTCGAGAGGAAATCAAATGACACGGGGAATTTTCGAGAGCAGGGTAACTAAGTTGAGGTGTGGGCGTGCCAGTCGATCTCTCGACAACCACCCATGGAACGTAAGATTAACGGGGAAGTGTCACCAGGATGCGACATATGGGCTCTGGAGATCGAGCAACACGTGGAGAGAAGGTAGGTTCCATAGGTGTGAGTGCACAGACGATTGTGGGGAGTCGTGTACTGTACAACTTTCCCCATAGCAGTCGATGTTTATTTACATCGGATTGAATCTGAACACCTTCGTTCCACGTTGAAGAGAAGTCTGTATATAACTGAAGCCATAGGTAGATGGCCAGGGGCATTCCGCATCTATAGGCGCTCGTTTGACTGGGAGGTGTAGCTTGTTGGAGTCAGGGGTACTATATACACACTGGGTGGTGTGGAGGAGGATTGGGGCCCAAATATAGGTATGGAGACATGCATTCATATAGTAACAAATTTTTCTGAGAGTCATGTGGGCTTTACAAGTGGGTCGGTGAGGCCGAATTACAACTGGTGCACGCCGCGGGACAATTCTGGCACATGGGTTAGCCCCCGGGTCATTGCGTGATAAGGCGGGCATCCATATGTTTTTTACAGAGGCCCTCCTCAAGGCAAGGGGCATGCCCAATTCACTGGGGGAGGACCAGACTAGTGAACGTAGGGGATACTGGCTGTCAACTTGGCGGGGGTTGGACGCAACTCGGGATGAGCAACCGAGTCTAGATCCCCAAGGAGGCGAGCATCTCCATACTAGGAAATCGAGGCCGGTCCTGGGGATAACATCTCTGGGCCAGGAGCCGGGTCACTCTGTGATGACTGATTTCTTGTTTCTCGGCCCTTCTTCCGGATAGGGCCTGGAAGGAATTGTGGGTCGGTACGACAGGGACAACCCAATTAGGACTACTTGGGCTTTGCATCCGTCCATAAAAACGCAGACACCACCGATCAAAACAAATTTGCCGGACATTGACAACCATCCGGTGATGGGAGTAGCAGGGCTCCTTTGGGAGTTCTCCTGACGACAGTTCCCGAGTTTGTTGTAATGGGTGGGATGCGCCCCATGAGCTACATGGTGCACCATACAGCTTGCTAGTTAGACCCTGCCTGGTGGTAGGCCTCTACAGGTTCGGGTATCGACAACCGGAGGCTTCTTACTGATGTCCTCCTTGGCTAGCTCTGGAGCTTCAACCTTCAGCACATCAGTGAAGGCTACCCCCAAGAAGTTAAGCCAACCACTGGTGGGAAGGTGCCAAAAATGGTCGGTACCGTTAGGTACCCATAAGAAGCATGGCTAGCCACGACTGCAGGGCCAAAAGCTAATGCAGCAAATCCAACAACCATTGTTGTTTCCTGAAATCACAGAAGCAAATGAACAATCAACACTCCTTGGGAGAGCCCCTGGGGCCCATTTATCTTGGCAAAGAGATGAAGGGAGACTGAGTCCCATCGAGCGTGCCAGCTTGTGGGGGGATGGATTGTTTTTATTTATTATTTTTTTAATTTGATATATATATATATATGTATATATCATCATCATGTTTATTATGCAAGCGTGCCAGTCACGTGTGACAAAATTTTATTATGCGTTTGATCTAACTTAGTCAGACGATAGTGAGGTCCGTGTCAGGACCGACAGTCTGTCATACCATAAAGGCTACGATGTTAATTACGTCCTCCGAGAAGGAGAAAAACTCTTGATTAATTGCCAAGATAATGAGCCATCGGGGCTGCATAAGTACGTAAGTATAAGTGGAATAACAAAATGATTTGCACAATGCAAGAGCGGGACATGGGCTCACACATGCAGTTTAGTAGTATTTATTCGCTAAGCCCTCAGCACATGGCAGAAAACACAGGTCCAAAGACCACCATCACGCATAATGAAAGCTTTCAGTCAGACCTAATCTGAGCAAGTCTGCAAGGCTGCAACCGCGAGGTGTACAGGTGTTGGAGCTGATAAGCCTCTGGGGAAAAAAACACAGCCCAGCTAGCATCAGCGGGGAGGGACGCAGACCGAGCCCCGCAAAAAACTGTTAAAGTATAGTTATACACGAAACCGAAATGATCGACTCACATGAGGACGGCGATGTTTGTCGGGGTCATCCCCTTCGAAGCCCCAAAACAAAAGCAACAGGCGACGGCCAGCTGGAGACCACCCTCCTCCTCCTCCTCCTCCTCCTCCTCCTCCTCCTCCTCCCATGGGTGCCCACTCCTTTCACGCGCGGCATCACACCCGGCGATGACACGCGGGATCGTCCCCTTCGAAGACCCAAAACAAAAGCAACTGGCGTCGACGGCCAGCTGGTGACCCGCCTCCTCCCATGGGCGCCCTACCATCCTTTTTCACGCGCGGGATCTCCCTTCCTCACTTTTTTCTCCTCGCGAGCTCTCGCGGCTTCTGCCGCCTCCCCCTGTACGTAAGCAGGGTGCGTGGAAGCCTCTCACCAGAAGAGTTGCATCATTAATCTCGTCTTCTTCTAGGAGTAATTAGTAGAGCACGGCTGACTGGGAGGAAGAGAAGAAGGAAGCAGCAGGAGAAGAGAAAAATGTCTTCAGGAGTCGGTCCAAAGAGCACTCTCTTGGTGTCTCTAATGGCAGCCGCTCTCTTGGTGGCTGCCCGCGGGGGGAACTTCTACCAGGACTACGACATCACCTGGGGGAACGGCCGCGCCAAGGTCCTCAACAACGGGCAGCTCCTCACCCTGTCCCTCGACCGGTACCTGGGTTCTGGCTTCCGGTCCAAGAGGGAGTACGTCTTCGGGAAGGTCGACATGCAGCTTAAGCTCGTCCCCGGCCACTCCGCCGGCACCGTCGCCGCCTGCTACGTACGTGCGCCTTCATTCCCGGCCGCCGCCATTAATAATTACCCTTCCCATTTATGCTTATCCCTTTTCTTCCACGAGCTGTGTTGCATTAATTAATTCCTTCTCAGCTATATATATGTTATCTGGTGTCTTGTGATGTAAGTTCCTTACGGGAAATTTTTTACGTGGCGCATGCAGTTGCAGTGGAACATCAACCCTAATAACATATCAGAAAGCTTTACATGGGTATGTTCATAGAGTGTGCATATTGTTCATGAACAATTGATGCTTTGTAAAAAAAATTGCATTTTAGAATTGGTCGATTGAAACCCTCCATTAGTCGATCGATCAGCAGTGGCGTTGACACTCCACGCTGCTGAGGTTGACCCTTTCAGTAGGCCCTCATCCATGGGAGGATCGGTCAACCGAACTGAATTTTCAATCGACCGAACTCCCCATTTCAACAACAAAAAAAAGAAATAGCAACAAAACACCAAAGAACTGAAGTGATAGGGAGGGGTGCATCGACGCAGGCAGTCCCCTGTGTCGACGTAGCCACCCCTCGGCTCCTGGGGTAGCCCCCCCTGTTGTGCGTTGAGTCGACGCAGGCAACCCCCTACGTCGACCCAAGCGAATCCCTAGCGCCTAGGGTAGCTTCCCCCTTTTGTGCTACCTCGATGCAGGCAGCCCCTGTATCGACCCAGCCAAAAAAAAATCAAATAATGAAAAAAGGGAAGAATGAAAAGTAGAAAGGCGAGTGGGCTAAACCCCTGCATCGACGCAGGCAAGCCCTTGTGTCGACGCAGCTATGTCCCTCCCCCTGATCTGTAGTGAACAAAAAGGAATAACAATAATAATAGAAAAATAAAACAAATAACTGATCAACAAACTAATAATGAATAACAAAATCAATACAAACAAAAATGAAAAAATAACAAAAAGAAGAATGAATGATAAATAATAAATACCCATGTTTAGAAAAGGTGATAACACAATGATAGAAGAAATGCCACGAAAAACACAATAATAAAGAGAATGAACTTAAGGAATTAATGGCATTTGATCCCGAAGTCCTCACCTCCTTGAATCCAGCGTGAAGGAGATAATAAAGATGCGCGCCCTGCAAGCCATGCTTGGCCCTCCGGTAACACCCAATCATGGCCATGGACGGACCTTGTCCCGAGCCAATATCACACTATGTTTGACTCATTCCTCAATGACTCAAATATTAAATTGGCCATATCTCGGCATACATCTGTCCCGATATTACACGTATACTAGGGATATCTTCAACACGGACTCCCGTATCAGATATGTATGCTAGGCTAACCATGCTCATTAATGGTTTAACTAAGCTAGGTAAGAGCTATTCTAAACAGGAGATTGTAAGAAAGATACTCAGGTCTTTAACACCTGCTTGGCATACAAAGGCAACCGTGGTTAAAGAATCAAAAGACTTGGTGACCACCAAAATAGAGGAACTCATACGCTCCCTGATGACCTATGAGATGAACCTGAAGAACAAAGAGGCTTAGGTAAGTAAGAAGAACTCTCTGGCTCTCAAGGCAGGGCGAGCACCAAGGACACCTCTGATGAAGAAGAACCTTCAAGCAGCAATTCAGATGAGGACGAGGTTGCTATGCTAACACGCAAATTCAGAAGGTTTTTGATAAAGGAAGGTAAAGGCTTCACAAAGAGGAAGCCTTAGGTAAAGAAAGGTTTTAGGCAAAAACTTAAAAATGTAAAGAGATCTAAAAAACTTGTGTGTTATTCTTGTAGGAAACCTGGACACATCAAGTCTGAGCGTCCAGAATGAGCTAAGAAGACAATGCCCAAGTGGAAGGTCAAGAAGAAGAAATAGGCCATGATTTGTACGTGGAGTGATGAAGAGGAAGAAGAAGAAGAAGAAAGTAGCTCCACAGAAGAAGAGAAAGAGGATCTCTGTTTAATGGCCAATGAAGACAAGGAAAGTGAGGTAAGCTCTCCGTTTGAGCATTTTTCTACTGATGATTGGGGGGAAGCCTACTTTGAATTAATGGATAAATATGAATTGTATAAGAAAGAAAACAAAGCATTAAAGAAGAAAATCAACAACTCAATTCATGATGAAAGTCAAAATGAGAAAATAGCTTCCCTGGAATCTGAAATTGAAGATCTCAAGAAAATAATTGAAAACTTAGAAGAGGGAAGAAAAGAAATGAAGGATTTAGAAGATGAAAATGAAAGCCTCAAAGATGAAATTGATGAATTGAAGCTAAAAATGCAAGACTATGTCAAAGATAACAAATTATGTAATGAAAAATATGATGCAATAAATCAAGCCTACTCACAACTTCTCAAAGATAATGAAAAGCTCCAAAAAGACCTAACAGACAAATAGACATCTTTGGAGAAATTTGTCGATGGCACATGCACGCCGACTCAAGGCATCGGCAACCTTATTTTCTATCCCAGCCTTGTGCTTGAGCACAAAGGTGAACTCCTAAAGGTGCTCTACCCACCCACAGTGACGCATATTGAGCTTCCTCTAGGCATGGAGGAATTTAAGAGCCTCATGATCTAAATATAAGATGAACTCCTGATGTAGCAAATAGTGCCTCCAATGCTTCAAAGCCTGGACAACTGCATAGAACTCCCTATCATAGGTGGAGTATCATAGTTTGGCATCACTCAACTTCTCACTAAAGAAAGTAATAGGGTGGCTCTCTTGGCTCAAGACTTCGCCTATACCAACACCAGACGCATTACAAGAGACCTCAAACACCTTCGTGAAGTTAGGTAATCGAAGGATAGGTGCCTGGGTCATACGGTCCTTAACGTCCCGAAAGGCGACCATGGTGACCTCTGTCCATACAAATGTGCCCTTTTGAATACAATCCGTAATTGGGGCAGTGATAGAACTAAATTTATGGATGAAACGACAATAGAACATCGCCAGGCCATGGAAGCTTCAGACATCATGGAGCGTGCGAGGCTCTGGCCACTCAATAATAGCTCGAATCTTCTTCGGATCGGTGGACACCCCTTCACTAGATATAATAAAACCCAAGAATGTAACATGTGAAGTCATGAAAGTATACTTCTTTGGGTTGGCGTACAACTGATCTCGCCTCAAGATCAAATAGACCAGCCTCAAATGATCCATGTGATCTTCCCTAGCACGGCTATAGATAAGGATGTCATCGAAGTAAACGACAACAAAGACTCCCATAAGAGGTCGAGGGACCAGGGTCATGAGCCACATAAAGGTACTAGGAGTGTTGGTCAAGCCAAAAGGCATAACCAACCACTCGTATAGCCCATCCTTGGTTTTGAAGGTAGTCTTCTACTCATCTCCAAGCCTAATCCTCACCTGGTGATAGCCACTCTTAAGGTGTGTCTTGGAGAAAACAGTTGCTGCCGACATCATATCAAGCATGTCATCAAGTCAGGGAATGGGAAATCGATACTTCACGGTGATCTTATTAATGGCACGACTATCGACACACATTCTCCACGTGCCATCCTTACCAGGCCCTATATGCACAACACTGAGTCATGTTTTTGTTCGACATCTACTCTCATTTTATAGCCAAGATAGAAGAATTTCAAAGAATTTATTCATTGTAGGGACATAAGGTAGATTTTATGAATGGAGTTCAAGGGCATATTATCACGTAAAGATGAACTATGATTAACACGGCATGAAACACGAGACGAGTCGAGAGCCTGGGTGGAATTGGCGCCTCAATGGCTGCCACAGATTGATGAATTGGCACCCTTCTGGTAACCACTAATTCTAGAATTGGCGCCCTCACAGAGGGGCGCCCATTTTGTGACAAGATAGGCCTAGAAAAATCCAGAAATCAGGACTCAAGGAAATGGCACCCATGCAGGTGCCATTATTTACCAACTGGCGCCCAGGGGGCTGCCTTTATTATCCAAATGGCGCCCAGGGGGCTGCCATTAGTTTTACAATTGGTGCCCTTCACAGAGGGCGCCCATTCCCTGGGACTCTCTGTAAAATTTTGGAAATTAGGCATCAGAAAAATGGCATCCAGAGGGCTAGCATCATTTCAGAAAATGGCACCTAGAGGGCTACCTCTATTCAAGAAATGGCACCCAGGCAGGGGGCGCTCAATCCCATTCATTCTTTTTTTTATATAAGCCCTGCATCTGATGACAAAATGGCACCTAGAGGGCTGCCATCAATTGAGGAAGGGTGCCTGCTCACAGGGGCGTCTAATCCTCAGACCCATATTATATTTTTTTTCTTAAAAAAATTGGCACCCCTCTACAATGTCGTCATTTAATTGACGACCTTGCCGTGGGTCATTAATCAGTGAATGGTGCCCTAGATAGGGGCGCCTTTTCCTCTGGGTTATTTACGCACCGGGCAGGTATGTTTTGACACACAAAATACTATTCATGATTTCTAAGTTTCTCGGAATCAAGAAGTAAGGATATGGGTCGACAGAGAAAAATATCAGGATCACAGAACCATGCTCATGCAAGAATTTTATGATTTAGTTTCATGTATATAAATTTTCTAACATGGTAATTATTAATGACAGGGAAATGAATTGACGACATATTACAGGGTCTTCAATTAATGGGCGCCCATCACTGGAAATCTCATATTCCATGATATGCTCCGCCTTGCACCACTTCTTGCAAGGCCTGTGTCAAACCTTGGACAGTACGCTACATTTATCTCTATCGGGCTCACTTGGCAGCCATCTTAGCCTACAAACAATGTTTAAGGTAATGATAACTCATATCTTGTAATTAATTTATCAAAAATATATCATATTTTATTGGTTAGCCTATAACCCTACCCAACTCTCGCGGGGCTCCTATAGGGTAACTAACAAGGACAACACAACCTATCACTTGGACTTAATGACCTACGGATTTAGAAAAGCCTAGGCTCTGATACCACTCCGGTCACACCTGGAACCGATAGCAGCAGAAGGAGTTTGACTTGGGAGATTGCCTACCTTTTGTGTGAGAGAGGACGAAGACATAAGAAGAGGAAGAATAAGAAGAACAGGAAGCAGACGATGCAGCAGGAGGAAGAAACCACGCTTCTTCATGGGTTCTCTGCAACAACAACAACCGCAGCATGTACAGCAATGACAGTAGCCACACGTCCTCGAACATGATGAAGAAAGGACGCTAGTCATCGACACAACGTCGGCCTCACGCGAGTTCTCATGAACAGCAACAACAGGACTAGCAACGGCAAGAGCATGATGGCTCACCCACTGCTGTGGGGCTTCTTATTTATAGAGCCTGGAATCCTAGTAGGTTCCTATACAAATTAAGAGTCCTAGTTTGCTAGAAACTTGCCAGTCTGATTTGTCCTTTTCAAAATCCTCTATCATTATCTTGGTTTAACTCAAAACCCTAATTCTCCCATGCAGATTTCAATCACGGTAAGGGTTATGGCATTATGAGAACCTATTATTAACAACACACACATACACACAACACACACACACACACATATATATATATGACCCTTATATTTGTTAGACGTAGCCTACTTAAGGCTCAAAAGGCCTTCAGATTTCTTTTAAGCCCATTAGTTATTTTAATAGGGAATGGCCTTTTTTTAGGGTTCGTAAATTGGGCTTTTATCTTTATTGTAATTTTAATGGGTTTCAAGGCTCATTTACTTCATATTAATGCCCAATATCTAAATTAGCTATTTCTATTGTACTTATACGACAAAAGTCCTCGACCGGGCGGGCGAGGCCGTGCCGATCGGCCGGCCCGGATGGGTACATTCCTGAATGGTTTCTTCACCATCTTGATGGTAAGGCGATAACCCGAACCTTTTCAGCAAGGACGAGTCACGGCATGAGTCGGGCGTTTCGATGCTTCGGAATGCGGCAGTTCCGCCTGGGATTGAAGGCGGTGCTGCTGGCGGTGATTCTGGCCGCGGCGCTGCCGGGGCCTGGGGCTCGGGCGGCGGAGGGCCAGGTCGGTCCCAGCTATGTCCGGATGACCCCGGTCTCCTTCTCGGTGATCGGGGACGACAATAGAATCGACATGGAAGTGAGCGTCTTCGTCGCCCTGGAACTGAAGCCGGACGTCCAGGAGGCCGCTCTCGCGCCCTATACCATGCAGCTGCAGGACGCCTTTCTGGTGGCGCTGACCCAGCTCTGGGATTCCCACCCCGTCAAGGGGCCGGAGATTTCATCCAAGGATATCAAAAACACGCTGATGCCGGTGGTCGAGCATGTCGCGGGACCGAACAAGGTCGCGCGCATCCTCATCCTGGGCATCGGCGAGCGCGTGAGGAACTGAGGCGGTTACCCGTCTCCATTCGCCGGGAAATCCGCACCGAACGCCGGATCGGACCGATCCGGCGGCATCGCGATCAGTTGCCGAGCCCGCCCGCGTTGCCGCTGCCCGCGGGGCCGTTGTCCGAGCTGTTGGAGAAGCGGCCGAAATTCCCGAGCAGCTGCTCCAGGATCGTCAGCTCCTTGCCGGGCGCCGGCGTGGTGCGCTTGACCATGGCGATCTGGCGGCGGTCGTTCAGATGGCTCTGCAGATCCTTCACCAGCCCCTGGTCGTCGAACTCCACGACATAGACGCGCTGGTCGAGCAGCTTGGGCTTGAAGAAGGCGTCACGGGTATCGCGCGAGCTGATATAATACCAGACGTCCGGGTCGAAGGTGCTGACCGTCGAGGGCGAGCCCAGGAGGTTGGTGACATCCGCCTTGGTCGATTTGCCGGGCACGATCTGCGCCAATGCCTGGGGATCGGGCTCGTCGCCGCGGACTTCGAGCTGGGGCTGGCAGGCGGCCAGAGTGACGCCCGTGCACGATCCCGTGTTTCCCTTGCTGGGGACGAGTTGTGAGCTAAAGTCTCAGGTTTGCGTGTCCGTCCCACATTAGTCTGCTTTGCAAGGGAGTGACACGGAGTGGAATGGAATGAAACAGAATGAAATGATGTGGAATGAAATGAAATGCACAGAAAAGTAGATGCCAAGGTGTGATGAGACATGCGATCAACACTACCTGATAAGAATTGCTTCCAAAGTTCAACATGAAGCAATCTTGAGGAGGTTCAATGAAAGTAACAATTGTTTGGATAAGAAAGGAGTTGTGTACGTGGGCACGAAGGAGTAGAAAAGAAGGCGATCAACTTCCAGTGCGATGGAAGTACCCCAGGTCACAAACCTGTAAGTTTCACCACTGAAAAGTGGTTACCAGCCAATGTGGATGTGCTACAGCCAAGGTGGATCAAAGGGAAAGGATTGAATAAGGGATAGAAATCCAAACAAAGGAGTTTTCAAGAAAATAGCCCAAAATGGCAATAAGGCAAACTAAGTACTCAATTCGACATGGAATATCTTATATCTTTGAATTTAATGATCAATTGACTCTCAAAATCGGGTTATAAAAGGGATTTTCCAAAGTTATTTTAAAGTCCTACATGAATGTATGTTGGGTTTAAAGGAAAATATTAAAATAAATTAAAATAGAAAATAATCAAGCATAATATTGTTAAGCTGCCCAGATTGAGTCAAGATACCAATTTATGAGCTGACACTAGGCCAAAGCCTATTTATCCGTGCACTAATTCACAAAAGGGAACCATCGTCCCTAGTCTTGAACGACTCAACGACCTATCCGTGCGACTAAGATTCCTCTGAAATTACCATCATTTTTAATCAAGGGGAACTTAAATATCAGATTTACCAACGCCACAAGGTCCTTGATGTAATCTAATAGTGTTGGTAACATATAGTAAAAATGCATACAAAAAAAGATAGTGAGGCAATAAGCAAATGGGAACTAAGAAATGCAACACAATCTCCGTGGGACTAGGATGATGCCCGGACGGTGAGACCAAAAGCTTCTTCCTCCGCTCAAAATTAGATTAGCCAAGATATAATATGAATGAAGACAATTTAAGCCAAAACACTTACTCCTCTCCACAACAGCCTCCACCACCACCGCAATACCATAATGTCCCTCCCCCTAATGGCTACAATAATAACAAGCGCCCGGCTCCGAAGAGAGCCCAATATCCTCCTCTACCGAAAACTCTTGCCGACATATTTTTAGCTCTCATGTCAGTCAATGCTATACAACTTTCTCCGGAATGGCCCAATTGGAATACGGCCATCAATCAAACAAAATACTGCGTATTCCACAGGCAGCCAGGGCACACCATTGAAGGGTGTTTTCAATTCCGAGTCCTGGTATATGATTTGCATGAAGGACACCAGACTGACTGGGCCGAAATGCACAAGGCCATTGTTGAGCTGAAAGAGAAAAGAAGGCAGCCATTGAGGCAGCAAGTGTAGCAGCAAGCACTGCAGCCACAACAGTAGTTGCAGCAGCAACTGCAACAGGTTCAAGACTTGGGGATCCATCAGAACCCAATGCCGAACCATCCGCCCGCTCTGCAACCTCAGCCGCCAGCACCGGCTCAGGTGAATCTAGTCCAGCCTCCGGCCCCCAACGTTGGATGGTCCTTTGATGATGACGGTACGACCCACGAAGTCTCAGCCTTCCATTACAACTACCGCTCCACTCCTACCGTCTTCACACATATACGCCAAACCCCTCCTCTATCCGCTACACCGTTCGTCCACCCATTCACCGTCCCTTCCATGTCCATACCAACACCCTCACCCGCGCCTCTATCTCGCCCACTACTCATCACCCCCACCGCTATCACCACTACCCTTCCATCTAACCCTCCTCCCACACCAGCACCCATCGTCACCACTACACCTACCGCTAGTCCCTCACCCATTATCTTTCCGCCCTCATCTCCATTGCTCCTTACACCCCCATCAACACCCATCATCACCGCGCCCACCTCTTCGCCCATTATCCTTCTGCCACAACCCATTACCCCCGCTCTCACCTCTCCTAACCCAACACCCTTCGCCGCACCACTTATCCACCCGACTCAGCCTATTCTGCCATCATCAGAGGCTGTGCCGGCACAAAATCTGGCCCTACGGAGCGGGCGATTGTTCCAAAGAAAGTATGCTTCTACTTCCGTCTGATCACCTTTTATGTCTTGTGGAAGCACTTTCGGGGCACTTCTTTAGTTTGTTTGTTTATTCATCTATTCGTTCATTTATTTGGTTTATTAGTGCGAGGACGTGCTAGTCACCTAGGGGATGATTTATTCAGACTTCAAGGAAGCCCATGGTGTGCTCTATCTGACTGGTCAGATGATTATGTGTATCGTGTCGGGACTAAGAATCCACCGTACCACAAAGGTTACGACGTTAATTACATCCCCTTGGAGAGAGAAAAACCCTTGATTAATCATTGAAAAAAGGGGCCCTACGATCTGAAGTTCATGATAACGAGGCGAGAGCAAATTCGCAGATTACGTTTAAACAAACCCCCCACTGGGGCATAAACGTCCATGCATACATATGTGTCGGCCATTTGTGGGCCATTTCTTATTCGGACGAAAGTCCAGATTTGTAGCAAAAGGGATGGCGATAAAACCGTGCAACTATCAGCCGCGTACATGGCAAGTTTAATGAGGATGCGGGATCGAATCTTGGTAGAAGCGGGTCGAGTTAACGAACTATTAGCCAGAGTTAGTCTCGGACTATGGCCATGTCGAGAAGAGCTCCCAAGATCTATGTCCAATTCAGTGGGGCATCATCGCTTTACCTTCACATTCAGTCCAGAGGAGCGGGGATCCCGAGGTATGTACGGTTATAGTATCTTTTATTATTGTCGTTCCAATTGTTAAACTCCGTTGTTTGCTTACACATGGGTGGTTCACTCTCTTTATTTATTAGTTTCATGTCCTTTCCTTTATTTGGTTAATCCCTTTTTTTATTTGGAAGGCACGCCGGTCCAAAAGGAATGTATGGGTGGTGCCGACTAAGCAGCAAGATGCAGGGTGTGTAGGTTTCAGGATTAGGCTAAGGGTGTGCCGGTGTAAGACTTGCAGAGGGGTGTGCCGGTTTGAAGGGGTGCCAAGGGGAACGTCGGTTTAAGGTGTTCAATCGGGGGCACTCTGGTTTGAAGGGCAAGCAAGAGGGCATGCAAGTTTAATGGGAAAACAATGAGGGGCGCGCCGATTGCAGACCAGGAAATAGAAATAGGTTTTGAGTGTGGTGTTAAACTGGCGCAGGATTGGGATTGGGCATACCTGATCTGATCCTGCATTCTTTGCCCTAAACCTCCATAGAGTTGCAAAGAATTTGGCAGCAAGAGAGATAGAGAATGTCTTGGAAATGATGGCAGGTTGCCAAGTCGGATAGACAATATATTGGAAGTGATGGCAGGAAGACGGCTCGGAGGAGGACTTCATATTTTGTGTCCTAAAGCATTTGATAGCTTAGATGTCAGGGTTGCCAGTTCGCCTTTGGAGGGTAGAAATAATGAGGGTGGCTTTGGAGACTGGTCATGCCATCATGGTAGCTGAAGGGTTGCAGGATACAACGGATCTATGGGCAGTGTCTCTGGTAATGATGATATGGCTGAGTGCTGAAGGATACAGTGGAAGTGTGGGCATGTGTTTTGGTATTGACAGCATGATTGAGGGTCGAGGGTACAATGGATTATGGGTATAATTTTTGGAATGGATGCAATGGACATCTAAGCATAAGTCTTGGTAACCATAGAGGGGGACAAAAGCTTACCAATGAAACAACTGATCCAACCAGTGACATGTTTTTGATAACATGGCAAACGACTTGGGTACAGGACAGGACACACACAGATGGCTCGTAAGATTAAAGATATGAAGGCAGAGGCAGATCAAGGGGGTATAATCTAAGGGAATGCAGCCTAAATATCATGAAATAGATACAAGTTGTGATGGATTAGGTTTGCCCTAACCTAGGCACAAAAATGATTGCCATAGGGTTAAGTCATAACCAAAGCAGAAATCAATTTCCATAGGCATACTCAAACTCCACGAAAATGTCAAATTCAAATTCGAGGTTGAATTTGTTTTGAGCTAACCCTGAAAACTTAACTCAGATTAAGATCCCATGTTGGTGCAACTTCAAAAAAAAAAAGATACCATGTCCATGGCTGCAAGCTAATTTGCAGATAACGATATGTCAACATGGGGACAAGGGTATCAAGAACACTTACAGCAGTGGTAATCTGCGGCAGAAAAGAATTTTACTGAGGAAGTGCTGCGTCTTGATGTGGACGCACTTTTTATCGATTAATTATTGTTATTCGTTTATTGGTTTATTAAGTGCGTGGACGTGCCAGTCCAAGATCAAGACACCCTCCTTCATTCCATTAACCACCGTCTCGATGAAGAAGACGCTTCTGATGATGATGGCCAAAGGAATTTTGCGCCTCCTCCTTAGTGACTACTTTTAGGTCTTTTAGTGTCTACTTTTGGTCCACTTTTTCTTGTGTTCCCTTCCCCTCTTTTAATGATGCCAAAGGAGGAGAAGTATCTTATGTATGTTATGATTATGCATGCGCGTCAAGTGCTTGTCAGAGTGTGTGCCATTTGCATTTGCATGAGTCAGTGTCAAAAGTGTCAAGTGCATATATGCATTAATGTCAATGAACTTCAATGTCTCAAGTGAGTTGTCAATGTAATGAACTTCAATGAATCAATGAAATGCACTTGGTTATTGCACATATATTGCTTCCTCCATTTTAATTCTTTTCAAATGGATGTAGAAAATATGAATGGAATAGATTATTTTTGGCTTGGATGGTTTATTTTGAATGGATTGAAATTGCCTTATGGATTGTTTTGATTACCAACCCTCCATTGGGTTCTGTATATCAAATGGTGTTGGAAGAAGGACAGATCAAGTCTATCTAAAATCCTTCACTATGTGTGAGTGTAAACTCCACCTCGTACAAGAACCATGTTAGAAGCTTGCATTGCTCAATGATGGGATGTATTCCGTGATGTATGGGTTGAGTTTAGGTTCAAATTGGTTTCAATGGCACGCCAATGTATTTAATGAAGTGGAGTTTTATCTTCACCAAAAAGGGAGAGATTGTTGAGTTTCACTAGTTGATTTTGATGATAACAAAACCCCAAAATCGTTAACGGTATTGTGCCAATGTATAAATGCATAAGAGTGAGAACTAGAGGTTAACTAAGGTCATTCCACGTAATGTTACAACCCCCACATGTTTAAGTTTCAAAAATGCATGAAATGAGCCAAATGAACCTCAAATGCATGCAATGCAATGTTCATGTTAAGGTCTTTCTATGTAAATGTGATTTCTGGGCTAACAAATTATGTTTGCAGAAGAAATAAGTTTTGGTTGACCAATAGACATTGGTCAGTCGACCAAATTTTCCACAAGCTAGCAATTTATAGAGTTATAGAGTTTGGTCACCGACGTGGGTGGGATGGGCGTGCGATGTGGGGGTGGGGCGGAGGATGGAGCAAGCGGGGGAGGGCGGGAGAGACTCTGCTTTAATCCAATGAGGATTGTCTCTTGGAATGTGAGGGGGTTGGAGAGAGTGAGAAGAGGAGAATGGTGAAGGAGTTAGTTAGGAGACGCAGGATTGGCATCCTATGTATACAGGAGACTAAGTGTGAGAGGGGCGGAGAGTCAATTATGAGAGAAATTAGGGGAGTTAGACTATGTAAGGGAGTGGCCTCTCCGCCTGTGGGGTGGGCTAGTGGTATCATAATTCTTTGGAATCATTTCGAGGTGCGAGAGGTGGAGGAGGATAGGAGAGTTGGTAGAGGAGCTATCTTACTCCATTTTAGAAATGTCAAGGATTGCGTCTTTTGGGATTTTCGGGGGTGTATGGACCGCAAAGTAGAGAGGGCAAGAGGCTCCTATGGGAAGAGTTACTTCAGTATCATCACAGTTCCATACGGCCTTGGTGTGTGGCCCGGGATGTTAATGCAATTGCTGTACAATTAGAGAGGACATGAGTTCATCTACTTATAGGGGATATGGAGGACTTTTTTGACTTCATCGGAGATGTTGCCTTGATTGACATTACTTTGTTTAATGCTCAGTTCACTTAGTCAAATATGAGGGTAGAACCATCATGTTCAAGGCTAGATAGATTTCTTGTGTGTGTTGATTGGGAAGATCACTACCCACATGTACAAGCTTCTTGTTTGGCTAGGCCGGTGCCAAATCATAAACCTATCTTGTTGAAGACTTCTTGCAGGTACTTGTGAAAGCATAACTTCATACTAGAAAGATATTGGTTTAGGGAGGACTTTATGGATACCGTCTGGCATGATGGAATGTCCAAGGGCAGGAGCATTCTCATATAGCCAGATTGGTGTGCAAACTGTAAAATGTGACAAAGGTTCTAAAGGCATGGGGTGTTGGGAAGACTCTACCTGGTAACGAGGCCAAAGATTGGATTCTGAAACAGCTTGAAGGCCCGGACTGCTTAGAGGAGGTAGGTCTGTGTTTTATGTAGAAAGGATCACGGGATTATGATTAAAACATTTTTGCTGAGAATACCTAACCGTATATATATATGGAGATATTTAAGATATCTCTCTATGAATATACGTACATGATGAAAAGAGAAAAAAAACAAAGCAAACAAAATAAAAGAAATAAACAAAATGAAATAAAAGAAAGTAATGGAGAGAGAGAGAGAGAGATCGTGGGAGTGCGAGAGAGGGTTCGAGAGGGAAGGAGAGAGACCGGGAGGGGGGGTGGAGCCACGTTTGGGCGTGGGGGGCTGTGAGTTAGAGAGAGAGAGAGAGATCGTGGGAGTGAGAGAGAGGGTTAGAGAGGGAAGGAGAGAGACCGTGAGGGGGGGTGGAGCCACGTTTGTGCGTGTGTGGCTATGAGTTAGAGAGAGAGAGAGAGAGAAAGAGAGAGAGATGGGAGGTGGTGGTGGTGGTTTGCATGCACAGGGGTGTGTGGAGGTTGCGTGAGTTATATAGAGAGGGAGGTGCATCGACGAGGGGAGGTGCAAGTGGAGGGGGGGTCGGTGGTGACGTGGGGAAGTGACGTGTGGACGTGGGAAGCGGCGGTGAAGTGCAGAGGGGGAGTTCACCGACTGTGGAGGGGAATGGTGGTGGGTGGCCGGAGGTGGGCGACGAGGAGGTGGTGCATGGGAGAGAAGAGAGAGGGCAGGTGAGAGTGGTGTGGGAGTGGGGTGCAGTGAGGAGGGGGAGGAATGTTGCCGCAGTGCACCAGCGGGGGTGCCGTGTGTTAGAGAGGATGAGCCGAAGAGGTGCGTGAGGGAGAGGGAGAGAGAGAGATGGGGAGAGATGAGGAGGGAGGGTGCGTGAAGGGAGAGTAGATGGTGGCGGTGTAGTGTGAGGTGGTGAGAAGGGAGGTGGGTGCGGTAGCAGTGGAGAGGGAGGAGGGTGGCATCTGGCACGGAGGGGAGGCAGGCGGTGGCGTGGGGAGTCGACGGGGGGGTCGCGGCAGTGCGGCCGGTGGCAGAGTGGAGGCCAGAGTGGGTGAGAGAGGGAGAGAGTGGAGGCGGAGGTCTGCTGTTATGGGGAAGAGAGGTAGTTGGAGGCATGATGCGGGACGACGGTGAGACTAGACAAGTGGACACGAACCTAAGATCTAGACGACCGGACACGACTCACTGACGAGTCGCACAGGTAAGGGCATCACACATTCGGTCAAGGTCGTCGTCTTCCCCAGACGATATAACCTCAAGCCCAACCTGGAGGAACCAGTGCACTCACGGGCACCACCTAGCTCATCCTTCGCCCACGCTACCCTTGAGTGGGGGGCATTTGTGGACGTGTAAAATCGCACATCCATATGGCCCTGCCAGTCCAACATCAACAACACTTTCGACCGAAGAGATCATGGAGAGTATGTCTAGCCCGAACCCTCCGAACAAGCAGACATGCTGCCGTGGAGCCGTCTCCGGAATCACGACAGCAAAGAGAAACTAACCCCTGGGAGACTCACCACCCGTAAGCTCCCGAAGAGAACTAGATGGATCGTCAATTGGGCACCAGACGGGCCCAAAAATCCACCTTTTTATCACACTCATGTACTCCTTAAAAGATAGCTTTGTGCGGCCTTCAACGGCACGCTTCGTGCCCCTTCAGTAGCACACTTCAAGTGCCTTCAACGACACGCTTTAAGTGCCTTCGACACACACGCATCCATACCCTCCAGCGGCACACCTCATGGCCTTCAGCGGCACGCCCCTTCAACGGCACACCTAGGCCAAAAGTGTCTTCAGTGGCACACCCCCTGTGCCTCTTTGCCGGCACACCCTCTGAGCGTCCTCATCGGTATGCCTATCGGGGCCCTTCCAACGGCACACCCGCCCTTGGCCCCTTCACCGGCACGCTCCCGGGGCAAGCCCCCGCAGCGGCACACTCTTTGCGTTTCTCAGTGGCACACTCTTTGTGTCTCCCAGTGGCACACTACCGCAGTCCTTTAACGGCACACTGTGACCTCCCTCCAGCGGTGCAACCGGCGGAAGAGATCTCACGCCATCCACTACGGATTCTTGGCGCGCAACGGGTTAGCTGAGGTTTCGACTGGGGATGAAGGCACGTTGCCTACCTTCTGCCACCAAGGATGCCCAAGTCAAATCCCTGTTAATACCTTCACGCTCCCACGTCCGCCGCTTGCATTCGAAGGCTCCGACCATCGAGAGTATAAAGACCCGTCTTCACCAGCAAAAAGAGAGGGACTAGACCGACACGTGGGGGGGGGGGGGGGGGGGGGAGCTGGCCCCACTGCAGGCGAGCCATGGCGGACCGATCATCGCGGTGCAGGTGGAGAACGAGTATGGCTCGTTCGAGGTGCCGAGTGACGGCGGCGCGTATATGCGGATGATGGAGAAGCTGGTCCGCGAGGCGGGGACGGTCGAGTTCAAGGGCCAGTTCGATGGCGAGGAAGGGTTCGGTCATTTCCATTTTGTTCCCGACGCCGCTTATTTCCCGGCGTTGAAGCAGCTGGGTGTCGAGGATATCGAAGACCGGCGGCAGTTCGGATTCTTTGCTTTGAACATCAAAAAAGACTTTGTGAGTATGCTGATCCATAACGGCTATCCGCACGTCTCGCAGCGCGATCTGCTGAGCTTTGCCGCGATGCATATCGATGAAGCCTATATCCGGTACTGGCATGGCGTCAACCTGGGCGATGATGAGGGCGATGGCAACGGCATGGACCCGAGGACACTGATCCGGCTCAAGGCCATGCATATCGACCGCGCTTATGTCGACGAGCTCAAGGCCGCGGGGTATGACCATTTGAACCTTCGTGAACTGGAGTCGCTGAAGGCGCAGCATATCGACAAAGCCTATATCCAGTCGATGGGACATGGGTTGAACAACCAGCCGATCCCCGTGCGGGAGCTGGTCTCCTACAAAGCCATGCATATCGATAGCGCTTTTGTGCAAGGCCTGCGCAAGGTGGGGTATGATAACCTCGCCATGCATGAGATCACAAGCCTTTACGCCATGCATGTAACACCCGAATACATCGGGCAGCTGCAGGCGTTAGGCTACAAAGATCTGGGCGTGCGGGAACTCACCAGTCTCAAGGCGATGGGGGTCACTCCCGAATTGATCAAGGGGTATCAGGCGGCGGGTTATAAGGATCTTGACGCCCGGGCATTGACCAGGCTCAAGGCAACGGCTGTCACCCCCGAATTTATGAAGGGTTTCGCCGATCTGGGTTATACGGATCTGGATGCACGTGATGTGGCAGCGCTCAAAGCAATGGACGTTACCCCGGATTTTGTAGCGGGATTCCAAAAGCTGGGCTTCGATCATATCCCGGTGCGTCTCCTTACGCAGCTCAAGGCGACGGGTGTGACCCCGAAGGTCGTCAATCACGATTAATAATCCTCCAAAAAATGATTAAAACTCAAATTTGACGCCTTTAAGAAATGGTGCTATTTAAATGACGCCCCTCAAATTGGCGTTACCATGCTTCAATTCTAAAAAAAACATTTCCTGTATTTCCCATTACTCACGCCTCTCCTTAAGTCATCAATTTCAATTCAGCATTATGGGCATCAAATCAATCACTCTGCCATTTATGACGTTCTGACGATGGCTCAAGTCCCCAGACCTTATGAAAATGACGCCTTTGAATGTGTCGTCAACTATAAAAATGACGCCTTTTAAAAGGGGCGTCAATCAAACAAATAACGACTATCATAAGGGCGCCATTTCATTTCGAAACGCTTTGAACAAAACCCCAGCCTTTCCTTCTTTCCTCCACTCAATCCATTCAACTCATTCTTCGTCCTTCGTGCAAACCCCTCAAACGGCAACCCTAACCAACCTCCCATTCCTCAATCCCACTCTTCGATCCCAATTCACCCAATGGTCGGACCTCACAAACGACAGTGGGTGACGGGCCCTGAGGTCGTGGACCTCGCCGGCGATGAGGGAATCGACGCGGAGGAGCTCCTTGCGATAGCCGAGGAAGAAATCCCCGCGACGGTGCCCGGCGAGGAAGAGCCAGCCATAGGCGGCACTGGCAACGGAGAAGAAGAGGGCGGAGGAGGAGAAGAAGAAGAAGATGATGATGAAGAAGAAGACGGGGAAGAAGGAGAGGACAAGGAAGAAGATGAAGAGGGCGAGGAAGACGCGGAAGCCGGTGAGGACGCACCCCTCCCTCGACAGCCAATGCGAGGGGGAGGCACCGCCCCTAAGCGGAGCAAGGTAGGTACCTAAAACCCCTCCTTCTGCACATTTTTTATTTTTGTTTTTATAGAATTTTTATGGTATTTTCCATAGCTGTCGGGTGTAGGTCCTGAGAAACAGTCGAATGATGCCCCCAATAAGGGCGTGATTTAAACAAATGATAACCCCTGGGTGGGCGCCAATTCAAAACGACCCAGAAACTCAAAAACAACGCCCCCCAATGGGACGTGAATTCAAAACGAGATGGCATGAGGCATGTCGTCAATTGTGAGATGATGATGATGAGAAAACAAGGTGACGGGAGAAATAGGGCTGGGCCATCTGCAAGCAGCGGTGCTAGCGGCAGTTTTAGAACTATTTTAACAGGACATCTCCAATAGAGCCACAAAATTCTCATTGGGGGGAGCCAAAAGGCGTTTAAGTACAAAGGTTGAATGTCAATTAACTTCATTGTAATAACATTGAGCATAAATAAAACACAAATTGAGATGTAATAAGAACTTATATAATGTCTAATATTAATCTTAGACTATGTAAGAGAGAATTTTGCCTTAGTTAAAGGGTTTTCCAAAGGTTTGAAGGCCCAAGGACCGAAGTCCCCACCCAAACTCCACAACTAGCTTTCTGGTTTTCAGGACACCTCAATGTTTTAGCACAATGGTCATCATTCATTGAAAATTTTTCTAGTCAATTTGCTTCTTCATATAATTGCTTAATGCACACAGGCATGTGCTGTACGGCATGGACTTGTGTTTCTGGCCATTGGATGAGCCTGTGAAACATGATAGCAGGGTCAATACACCAAATGAGATGGCAACTTTACCACTTGTTTCTTGTCATTCTGCTTGTCAGGCCTGTGACAAAAAGGGACCCTGCGTTCACTTTACAACAAAAAAGAGCAGAAAGAATAGTTAAACATCATCTTGTATGGGAATCTTGCCCCTCTTTGTGAAAGCATCTATTCTATTGTGATAACAGTTGATGTACAAAAGTTGCATGATCGGACTTCCTCGGATCATTGGAACAACAACAGACACTTTTTCTTTCTGCCCTTCTATCCCTTCTTTGATTCAGTTCATATACTTCTCTTTTCTACCTTTGGATAACAAAGGATGTTGAGCCTCTGAACTGTCCCTCTTCTTTCACATTCTAATCTTCTTATTTTTCAACCTTACACAATATTGATTTTTTTCCCTGTCTTTTCCACTAAACAGGCCTATTTGATACTGTTTTCATGTTGCAGTGACAAGCTTCAAACTTCATCTCTCCTACCTTCCATCGGGGTAATAGACATAGTTTCCTAATCTTTCACTTTGCCTGGCCTACTTTTTTATTCTGTTTTCATTTTTTTTTTGAAAAGTGGGTAGTTTTTTGTTAAAACAAGTGCATAAGTCATAGGAATATAACTTTAATACAACTTAATAGGGTTTTTGCACGAAAGTAACATAAGATGAAAATAAGTGTTACATGCATGGAAGCCATGAAACCTAGCATGATAGATACACAATATCACCATTAACATGAATCTCCGGTCATAATCAGGAATACAACCTAATTACCTAGGCTTAAGATATAATTAAAATGGCCGATCTACGTTTTGTTTAGAGTTAACAGGAAGCAGAAATAAGAAAGTAAATAGCGATCAGATGAGGGCCAGATACATACGGTAGCGGCCTATCGCAAGGCCACTATCTAACTATGGCAGTCTTACGGAGAGCGTTTCTGGTCTATAGCAAACAGAAGTAAAAATAGGGTATGTAAGGCCTATCTTAAGGAAGTAGATGTGTAAAAACGTGCTTAGACAGGAAGATAAACAATCTACAATAAATATCAAGTCATGGAGATGCATGAGTTGCATGAATTAATGCAAAATTATCATTCTTTCATTAAGAATAGGATTCATGCATGCAGTGATATCCTATATGCGCAGTGACAATAAAACGAAAAATGCTCCATGTATAGTTAATGAAAACAGGAGGGAACATAGGACTTTTGTTCCTAACACGTTAATTTAGTCATCCATAAGATAACCTACCTCTGGGAATACACGAAGAGTGCGAATTTCTAACTGGAAGATCGCCCTAGTTCCTGCACGTCTTGTGCCAAACTAGCAACTTTCCGTCCTTCTATCTCCTTCACCTCTTGGCCTAAGTTGATGAAAATTAGAGGGTAGGTAGAAGATATACAAGAGAGAAATAAGTTCTAAAGATACAACTCAAACTAACCTCGTTTAAGGCTTTTAATCCCCTGATCTTCACTAGTCGATCACACTGTTTCTTGCATAGATTGAAGTGGAACAACGACTTCTGAAGCCTCTAACTCCTTAAGGGCTTGATCTTGTAACGTGAAATTTGGAGGGGAGTTAGTCAATAGTAAGATAAATGAATAGTTATAAAATACCAACATAAAATAATGTCTCCTTACCGTCGAACCAGGCGAGCCAAAATGAAGGTTCGTGCAGGTCGAAGTAAAAATCAATTTTTTTAAAAAACCCATGCACCCCTCTGTCTCCTCTCACTTTTCTCTCATCTCTCTCTCTCTTCATCTCGATTCTCTCTATCTCCCTCACACATTCTCTCTCCTCTCTCCCCCTTTCACTTGGTTCGCGGCCCATTCGATCTCGGGTCGACGCGTGGGAGGTACCGACGAGACGACCTCGACGTGAGGATCGCATCGGTAACCTTCATCTCTCGGATCATGGAGCGTGGAGATACGTGCGAGCGGAAAGACAGCGTTGCCCTCGTCGCCCAATCTGCACTGATTCGCGGTCTTCGCCGCGCAAGAGGTAGGGGAACGGATTCCTCGTCTCGCCAGGAACCCGTTGACGCCACAAGCATCGCCATCCGTCGCCATTTTCATCATTTTTTGTGTAAAACTCTATGTTATAGAATTTTAGGCTAATTTCTCGATTTACGTTTCTCTCTCGATTTCTGGTCCAGACAGCTGCTGATCGAACCGAGGGAGGTACCGTTGGATTGGTCGTGTCGCGAGGATCGCGTTGACGCCCATCTTCTCTCGATTCGCAGAGCGTGGAGTCGAGCCGGGCTGGGAGGTGTTGCATCGCGCTCTCACTAGATCGGCATCAAATCATCATTTTCATTGTAATCCAGGTAGGGGGATGGACTCCTTGCCTCATTTGGACACCGTCGGTACCATATGCGTCGTGGTCCGACACCCTTTGCCTCGCTTTTCATGCATGTTCTCGTTTAGTCTATTTTTAGTCCATAATGCTTGAAATTGTCTCCATGGGCATCGTCATTTAATTCTAGTGGCATGCGTAGGTATTGAATGTTGTTATGGCATGGTAGGGTAGCTTAGAAATGTGTTTCCCCACGTCCCCCGTCGATTTTGGTCGATCGGGAGGGGTTTTCGATTCTGAACTCCGGAATCTCAAAACCCAAGCGATTTAACGCGCCTGCCCCGGTGCATTATAGCCATTTAGCACGCCTGTATAGGTGTGTCATTCCCCCTTATGGTGGTCTCCACTAGGTCCGTTATAGCCGTTTAATGCCCCGATATGCGTGCATTATATCATGCATGAAATTATGGGTTTTCTGTGAATTTTTGAGTACATGGAGCTATCCTTGTACGACGGTCGTGACCCCGACTCTTGTGACTCAATGACCATTATTTTAGTAGGTCTAGTGAACTGCCCAGAGTCTGGTGGCATCATGTCACCTATTTTCTGAGCTAATTATGACGGACTTGCGAGTAGCCTGTCAGTATTCTAGTGGTTTTCATCGAGAGTCAACTGCTTAAAGGCCCCTAATAGTCGTAGCTTGCATGGGCATACATGTGTCGATCCCCTTGGGAGTAGGCAGAGAGCTACACCCAGGGTAGGCATAAGGATCATGCCTGGTTCATGCTTAGAAATCCTACCTCAAATAAGACAAAAATTTTGAGCCTTTTGCCCTTCCCTTCACACAACTCGTCTTACTCTCTTCCTAGTTTGCCCTAAGGATAGGAGGTTGGAGAAACATGAAAACACATCTTAGGAAAGAGAAGATGTTGGATAGTGATTTGAGAAGATTGTGATAGGCTTACCACTATGAGACAACAAAGTTCTCCACCCTTCAGTTCACGTAGCTCATCTTACTCTCTCCCTGGTTCACCCTAAGGATAAGAGGTTGGAGAAACATGGGACCAAGTCTCAGAAAAGAGAAGATGTTAGATGGTGATCTGAGAAGCTCGTGAGAGACTTACCACTGTAAGATAGTAAAGTTCTCTCAAGAACACTCTGGGAAGTACAGGAAGCTTAAGAAACAAGAAGGATAGGGATATATAGGAGCAAGAAAAAGAGTGAGATCTATATGACTCTCTCTACGCTCCGGGTTAGGGCATGCCCCTTTTGTGGCACCCTTGCCTACAAAGTCAAAATATAGACCAGTCCCATTTCTGCAGACCTACTCCATGCCCTGATACTCTCTTCTATTCATTTGGTCATTTCACTCCAACTTTTACAGAAAATCCAGAGAGTTCAGATCTTGGCAGTATTCCAATCCAAGGAAAATCTAGTATTGTCAGGTCTTAGTGTAACGCCCTTGATTTTTGGATCTGGTTTCGCAGGTCGCGGATCGTGTCTAAGTGAGTTTCAAACTTTTTATAATGATTTTTGGACTCTTTGTTGGTGTATTTCTGGATTATTCTGGGTCCGTGGTGGCGAGTGGAGCCGAGGGGGTTTACGCAGACCAGCTTTACCCCCTCAAGCCAGTTCGCGTAAACCCCTTGTGACCCTTCAACTTTCCCTATAAAATCCCCCTTTGGAAGCTTAAATCATGGACAAACATCAACAACCAGCCAGCTTCAAGCATCAAGGAGCAAAGACGTGCTAAGGATATTTGTGTGTGTGTTTGCTAGGCTCACGCCGAGGGCATGCCGCATGAGCATCCCTCCTATGGCGTCTAGCCCAAACACCCACCTCCGGCCCCTTGTTGTGATGGACGTATGTTGGCTCGATAATCATGTACGACCCCAGATCTTGCTTAGTGAAAGCACTCTGCCCAGGTCCTATCTCGATAGTCGTGCATGACCCTGATGTCGCTCGGTGAAAGCACTCTGCCCGAGCCCTGCCCGGATAGTCATGCACCCCCAGACGCCGCTCTAAGGGAACACCTAGCTCGGCCCTACCTTGGCATTCATGAATGACCCAGATGCTGCTTCGTGAGAGTGCCCCAACAGTCCCTGCCTCAATAATCGTGCACTCTTAGTCATCACTCGATCGAGGAACCCTGCCCGATCTCTGCCTCGATGTTCGCACATGACACGGACATTGTTCGATGAGAGCACCCCATCCAGTCTCTGTCCCAATGGTCGTACATCATTAGACATGGCTCAATCGAGGCGTCCAGCCTGGTTCCCTGACTCGATGGTCATGCGTCACTTCAATGCCACCTTGATAAGCATGCCCTCAGTGTTGTTGCCCAGACAATGGGTGTACTTCACAAGTCCCAGCGTAAGATGAAGCACCAGGCCCTTGCCTCTATCAATGGGCCCCGAGCACGTAGATCAAGGTCTAGTGCCGCCCATCAACTACAGTCACAATAGTGCCCCAAGCACCCGACTGTCAGGCACTTCAGTCACAACAGTGCCCCCAACACCCGACTGCCAGCCACTCAGTCACAACGGTGCCCCCGGCACCCGACTACCAGCCACTTCAGTCACAACGGTGCCCCCGGCACTCGACTGTCAAGCACTTCAGTCACAACGGTGCCCCCGGCACCTGACTGCCAGCCACTTCAGCCACAATGGTGACCCGACACCCGATCGCTCAACAGATTGAGAGAACTATTTTCATTCTTATATCATTTAGTTTTCATCAATCTTGTTAACTTCGCATATTGTTTAAAAATATGCAATATCATTTGGGGCACAATTCAACCCCCCTCCCCCCCTTCTTGTCCGTGCGCCATCTATCTGGGCCAACAGGGTTGACGAGCCGCAAGTTGATGAAGTACGGCAGCCATGAGGTGCTGCGAACCGATACAGGCTGGGCTGCACCACGGACTGGTCTGTGTCTAGCAGCAAGGAAGGCATGTCATGGATTTCGAGGATGGAGCAAATGTCTCTGACGACGTGCTGCAATGGATGATGATCCTCCTGGAAGAAGATGGAAGCCGATGGTGCCGGCTTGAACCTCTGGTGTAGCCACAAACAGGCGGGCAGACTGCAGATCAGCCTACATAGGTGCAGGCAACCAGCGGGCGGGGAGGTCTGGAACGTAGACCTCTAGACATCCTCTGCTCGCAAAATTTGGCGTGGACGTAGGCGGCAATGTCCCTGAGACGCCTGTGGAAGATGGGCTGCAGCAGATGACTGTGGGAGCCAGGGTGGCTCAGGAAGCGTTCCCATGTTCAGTCTGGCTTGTCTGCAGGTAGCAGGACAAACAGAGGAAGATGGATGTGGTAACGGGGTTCCCTGGGGGATTTTCGGGCTGGGTTTTCACTGGAAGATGGGGGATGAACATGGGAGGACGGAGGATGGGTGGCAGGGTCACACATAGTGGAGGTTTTGGGCGTGGGGGGCGGTGGATGATGATGCTCTGTTCTACAGATCTGTGCAGGCAGACAGGGTAGCAAAGATGGTGGACGTGGGTACGTAGGGCAAACGAAATCAGAACGCCGTGAAACTACTATGGAGATGGGTTAGGGTATAGGGAATGTGGATACCAAGTTTCAGGGTGTTTTGACATGGTTTTGGGGGCAAAGTGGGGTCTGTGGTCGGACTCTGTCTTGGCAGACCTACATAGGGGCAGTCTGTGCGGGGTAGAGAGGCTATGAAGAGAAGGGCAGCTATAGAGGGAGTTTGGATGAGATTTTTGGACTGGAGAGAGGTATAAACGTGGGGAAGATGCAGTCAAAATATGGGGGCGATCAGGCTATCCCCTCGTGATGGTTGCGTGATTCTACCGTGCTGCAGCGTGACGGCGGTAGGCGGCCGCCAGCTTGGTGTCGTAGGCGTTCTGCGCGTAGCCGGGCCCGTTGTACCCAGCGGCGAACCCCGCCCAATCCTTGCGCCTCAGTTCATCGGCCAAGCCGCGCGAGATGCAGTAGCCAACCATGGCATCCAACTGCCCGCCCTCGCTGGCCGATACCGCATTCACGAACGCCTGAAGGCTCGGATAGCCGCACACCTTCCAGTTGAACCCCATGACCTGGAACTTGCCCCAGCTGGCCGACTGCAGCGCCGCCTCTCGGTCGAGCGCCACGGCCGCCTGCAGCTTGCCATGCTGCGCACTGCTCGGCCCGTACTTTCCGGCCTGCCACTTCGGGTAGCTGATCGTCGGGTTGGTGCGGTCGAACCGGTGGTTGGTCAGCCGGCTGAAGATGTGCGGCTCGAACAGGATTTTCACCTGTCCATCTGGCAGGAAACCGGCCCCAGCCGATTCCACGTCGGCCACCGCCTTGATGGCGGCGACCTCACATCCCAGCCGCGCCGCCGCGCGTTCGTAGTCGGCATCAGTCAGCAGCGGCTTCACTGGCCGACGCCTCCGGTGCCACAGCCAGCGTCAACGCCTGCTCCAGCACGGTGATATGGTGCTGCGCCGCGCCAAGGAATGGAGCGCGCACGGACGGAGGCAGCGTGGCTGAGAGGTCTTGCGCGGCCTGGGCCAGGAACTGTAGAGAGGTTTCTGGGTTCACTTGATAATCTCCACGTAGTAGGAATTTCCGATGGTGTAGGAGGCGCCCTCCGATTTCGTGGTCTGCGTGGACAGGATGCTAGCGCCATCCTCGCTCACGAAGTAGAGGGTCGTGTTCTTCGTTTCGTCGGTGTCGTGCTGGCTTTCGTTGACCGCGCGGCGGTCCAGGGTCATTTTCACGTCATGTCCTCGTTGCGGAAAGGGTGATGGTTGCGGTAGCGAGAATAACACCACTGGAGGCTAAACGGATTTCCACGGTACCCACCACATTGGTGGTTCCCACCGCCGCCTGATTCCAGCCCCAGCGCCGGCTGGTGCCAAGGTTTAGCCAGGTATTTGACTTATAGTGTTAGTCAGTATCAAAACCATGATATACAAATGACCAATGACCACAGGGGCACAACACGAGATCCTTCTGGGGATACGAATCGGCGCCCTTTAGGTAACTCTGAGAAAGCGTGACTTTCGGGATCCGTCGCCTTGGTTTCCCAGGATATGCATGATGCGGTGAGAGTCTTTGCTTCTGGGGACTTCGATCCCTTATAAGTAGCAGCCTTTTGATCTGAGTCTGTGGTCATCTCCGTAGTGAAGAGAGGGTCATTCTGCGTGATGTCTTCTGGAAAGTTCGGCACTTCGTCGGATGACGAATCTCAGCAAGCCCGCCATCAGCTTCTGGTTCTTCACTGAGATCCTCCACCGGATCCCTGGCGCCTGTGGCCGGAGCCAGGGGTGGGAGGCCCGGTCTCAGAGGACTACCGGCTTGGGTACTTGGTCGGTTGGCAGGAGGTCTTGGAGAAGGTCAATCGCTTGTACGCTGGCCGGGGAATCTTGTTCCTTGATCCAGACAAGTTTCGTCCTTAGGAGGGTGGTGAAAGCTTTGGTTCTTACCCCCTTCTTCTGTCCCTCAACTGGCAGCTTCCTGGTGGAGGCCTCTTCGCCAAGGCGGACCCTACTGCCCTGTCTACACCGCGGGCAGCGCGTGGCGGAGTGCCTTCTGTTGCTGGAGCATCTTCCTAAGGATGTCCAAAGGTGGGGAAGCTGTTTTCCATTCTTCCACTCAGTGGGCGAGACCTTCCATCCGGGGATGGCCTGCGTGCTGGGTTGGCTTCCATAATAGGTGGGCCTCATTGCTCCCCCGTCCTTTGCTAAGGAGGGGTGGGAGGATCGACTGGCCTTCTCCCCTGATACATGAGACGGTGGTGTCGATCCTCTTCTCTGGCATAGGTGGAGGCCCACCGTTGGTCCACTCCCGCAGAACACCTGGGATGCGAGGTGTCTGCTTCTGGGGTCACCGGAGGCTTTCGGCAGATGAGCCAGCGGCAGTGGTGGCCAGAAACCCGATGTTGACGTCGTGGTTGCGCAACTTTTATTTTTCACATATTCATGTAATGACCCAAAGTGTAACATCCGTGTTTTAATGGATCCGTAGTGGTTCGGACATATTAATGGCAATTGATTCGGAGCTCTTATTGTCCTAGACTCAGAGTGAAAGAATATCAATGACGCCTCGGCAAGTCATGTTTAGATCTCAAGGACCATCCCGATATGGCCATGACCCGATCTTACCCCGGGTCAATAGTTCATTAAACCTAACACGTCCCCACTGGGATTTGATCCCGCTCTCTTATCAAGCTTGTCATATACTCGATAGACATTTGCATGGGTTTATCACTGTCTTCATAAAGCTTTCAATACGGACTTCCATCCGAACATAAAATGGTCGATAAGCAACCAACCTGACTTAAACATTCACACTCCAATCTAGGGGCATTTTAACACAGTTCACGAATTTCATTATCTCATTTTTATTAATGCTAATTTTAGGTCATAGGGGCCCTTTTCCTAGCCATCAATCAAGGGTTTTTCTCTCTCCGAGAGGATTTAATTAACATCGTGGCCTTTACGGCACGACGAATTTTGGTCTCGACACGCAACCCACTTTCGTCTGATCAGTTAGACGATGCGCATCGGTGGCTTCTTCGAAGTCTGAATAAATCGTCACTTTATGACTGGCACGCCCACACACTAAATAAACTAAACGAATAAATAAACAAATAAATAAAATAAATAAAAAAAGATCCTGAAAGTGCGTCCACACTTTCTCGTGGGGAGCGCCTGTCCTATTTGTCAAAAAAAAAGATGGGTCTATGAGATTGTGCATAGACTATCGGCAGCTAAATCAACTCACTATCAAGAACAAGTACTCGTTGCCGAGGATCGATAAACTATTTGATCAGATTTCAGGAGCTCAATATTTTTCGAAGGTTGATCTCAGGTCGGGATATCATCAATTGAGGATTAAAGAAGAAGATATTTTCAAAATAGCATTCAGGAGCAGGTATGGGCATTACGAATTTACTGTTATGCCTTTTGGACTAACAAATGCCCATGCAGTCTTTATACAGTTGATGAATAGCACTTTCAGGCCTCATCTGGATCAATTTATTGTGGTATTCATTGATGACATATTGATATACTCTAAGTTTGAGGAAGATCATGAAGAACATTTGAGGATTGCATTACAGTTATTGAGGGACAATCCGGACGCTTTATTTAAACGCGTCCAGGATTCTAGACGCGTCTTCTTTTTTCCACAAAATCGACGTCGAAAGGCACCAAAAGTGTCGAAAGCGAGTGATTTCGGCGCCTAACCTTAACTTTTAAAGTCACGTCTGGTTAGCAAGACGTTTTCTTTTTAGATTTTTCTAAATTGTCAAACTAAACGGCAGGATTGGCATCGAATGCTGACTGAAGAACGCCTCTTAGGAGACTGACACATTTTTAAGAACGTGTCCATGATGGCAGACACGTCAAAGATAGGCTTTGACTGAAGATGCGTCAGCCAGGGCCGCTATGTATTTAAGAACGCGTCCCCCTCAGCCGTCATGTTTAAGATTTTTTCTGAAAAAATTTTAAAAATAAAAAATTATCAAAAAATAAAAAAAAATACTCAAATAACTCAAATGTGAGAGCCACTTTGGGACATCATGGTGTAATATGATATTTACTTAATATAATGTCAAAAATGGCGTGTCTACAGCTGCCTGCATTGGCGTTTACTATACAGGGGAGTGACACGTAGTGGAATGGAGCAAATGAAGTGTATTAAAATGAAGTGAGAATAGACTGAAAAGTAGATGCTAAAGTGTGATGAGATACGCTCTTAACATTACACGGTTGGAATTTTTCAGGAGTTTCGGCGAAGCAACCTTGAAGAAGGTTCTCCGAAATCGATGATTGTTTGGATCGTAAAACAACAAGGAAAGGAATAATGTGCACTCAGGCACAGCTAGGAAAAGGGACCAACTTCCATGCATGAAAGTACCTGGGGTCGTGAACCAATAGGTTTCACCATTGGGGAGCGGTTATCAGCCAACGTAGAAGTGCTACGACCAAGGTGGGTCCAATGGAATAAAAGAAAGGGAAGAGTTGAGGATAAATCCAAACAAGAGTCTTTTTCAGAAAAAACAGGCCAAGATAACCTCAAGGAAATTGAGTACTCAATTTAGAATAGAATATCTCATATTAATTAAAAATTTAAGCATAGTGGCTCTCACAATCGAATTAAGTTGATCTTCCACCATTATATCAAGATCCTACATGAATGTATGCTGGGTTTAAAGGAAAAGTTAAAACAAACTGTCAGGCTGGTCCGCCTAAACTCCTCCCCAGGTTTAGGTGGACTGGACAGAGAGGGAGAGAGGGGGGCAGTCCCACCTCTATAAAACCCCTATTTTTGATTTTTTTTTCTTCCCAATTTGGCTAAGAAGAAAAGGACAGAAGGATACGTGGCGCCTTGTGTGCATATTGACTGTCGAGGACCAATCTTCTGTGCTATTGCTTCTGCGTGTTGCTCTCACGAACTGGTACAAACGAATGACGCGAACCCTTCACCTCAGATTAGGGAGTCGGATGAACGGAGACTGAGAATCGGATGAACCGGGACTGAGCAGGGCCGTGGGGCCACTGGGCTGGAGAGAGGGTGCGGCCCCTAGGGAGTTCACCCTCCCTGGTAGTGTGCAGCCGCGCCCTGGGGCTAATGAGCCCCAGGCAAGCCGCGACCCCGAGGGATGGCCCCCGGGGATCTTCTTTTGTCGTCTGGGGATGTCCTTCGAGGGACACCAGGCTCCGAGATATTGGGATTGGCCCATGGGGGCCGTCACTCTTTGAGTCGTAATAGCCGCTCGCAAGGTGTTCGGGTAAATACCCGACATACCTCGGGTTGTCGAACAGCTTGGGTAGCTGGTCGAGAGGCCCCAAAGTGGGCCTTGGGCTGAGGATGGGAGCTCATGGGAGCTAAGGATAGGTGCTTTAGGCACATGGGCCCTGCCTCCAGCTGCGTGCCGTGTTGCACGGCCGGTTGGCAAGGTAGCCACGGGTTGGCCCGAGAGCTATAGATGAGTGGCTCGTCGCCATTTGTCTGAGGGTCGGAGGTGGCCCCGCCTTGCTGGGGGGTCGTCGTAGGACCCAATTAGCATGTTGGAACCACGGGTTGGCCCATGGTTTGATGTCGGAGGGCTGGAATATGCGCGCCCACAAGGTGTTCGGGAAAATGCCGAACATGCGTTTGTGAGCCGTATACGCATGCTACGGGCCTCCAAAGCCTGTGGTTGACTTGATTAGGTCTCCCTTTGACCTTGAAGGGTCAAAAGAAGGCATCTCGAGGCTGACCTCTGGCCTTTTTGCTGGGTGCCACGTGGCGTGGCTTAGAGTTGGAGCGCCCCCGGGTTGGCCCGGGCGGCTAGATCTGCCCCTTTTTTTCTTTTTTCTTCAAAAAACTTTCTCAAAACACAAACTAGAGTTGTGTCAATAAAATGATGATTACAAAAAAAGACTAGCAAATAGCTTGATCCAAATCATGCATCTAGCACGTAAGGACTTAAAGAAGACAGCACAAGCAGTAAACCACACAGTGACATAAGGTTTTAAGGTGGTTTGGTCCTCAACCCAGAGGCCTCCATCCACCCCCCACTCAACTAAGTGAGGCTTCCACTAGTGCACTACACTAAACTAGGAAAACACAACCCAAAACCAAAATGTCGCTAATCCACAGCTTAATGAGAGATCTCCCCTCTCTCAACTCCGTTGAAGCACAGCTTGACGCTGTCACACAGCTTGACTGATAGTTTTTTACCCAAGAAACAAATAGAATAAAAATGAAATAGTGAAAAAACAAGACACAATTATCACAAATTAGAGAAATTTCTCCCAGCATAGCAGATCTTGATTTGTGATGAAGTAGGTCTGATTGTAGCCCGGACACCATGACGGACTACAACTTCTAATTCCCCAAATTAGTTCCTCCCAACTTGCATCCTTCTAATCTCCATGAATAAGCTTAGTTCACTGGCACAGCAAGCAGTTAGGAAGGCTTGTCTGGTTTTCTGCTTCTTATTTTTCAATGTGTATCTGTACTACTCAAAATCCTCGAGATCAATGACCTTAGCAGAACAGACGAGGGCTCTCCAAGATTCTCTCTCTCTTTAGATTCTCTATCCCACAAAAATAGGAACAACTCTGTCTTATCATTTTTCTGTTTCCTTGGATCCTTATCGCATTCTGTTTCTAGTTGTGGCATAGAATATCCCTTGCGTCCAAAAAGATCAAGTTAGTTGGAGCATGGAGGATGTTTTCCCTCTAGAACCAAGCTTGTTGAACTGCAGATTCATTGGATAGAATCTTTCAGATGACTTGACTCTGGTTCGCTGGATCATAAGATGGGTACTGGATCCTTTAGTTACGTCGAAGCACTAAAATGGCTTGCGTCGACACATTGTTCTTGTAGCTTGTTCAAGTACTACCTAAACAACGTCACTATGTCAACTCCAGGGCTTGCCTGCATCTATGATAAATTATCATACTAATATTTGTAAAATAAGTATGAATGTGAATGCGAATATGATGAGAATGTTATGAATGGAAACAACAGCACTCTGTGAGATAGGACTCCAGTCCCTTTGTGGGGTGGCCCTTCTACGGGATGGCGATACGTAACACCGTAAAAGTAAAAGAACCTAGGGAACGAGGATACGTAATGCCCTGGTCAAAATTCCTATGATTCGGTCGATTATTCTGTGGGATGGCGCTACGTAACGCCATAGGATGCTGTGGGCCTTAGGAATCTAGGTGAAATCTGATGACTCGAGCCGATTGTTCTGTGGGATGGTGATACGTAACGCCACAGAACGCTGTGGGCCACAGTAGTCTAGGTGAGAGTTCGCTCTCGGGTCTGCACAGCACTCTTTCATTCGTATATGTGTAGGCCTCCTGTGGTTGCAGCAGTTGTCTGTTTCCATGGCTAATGAAAATGTGATAATGTGTAATTGCTCATTCACCGTGGTTTTACCGCAAGCATGGGTACCTTATATGTTAGTTAAAGAATGCGTATTTTCCCCATATGAGTTATTTTAAGTAGATGTTAATGAATGGAATATGCTATTACTAACATTCGAATTATATGAATAATTTGGTCATATAGATGCAAGTTAACCCCAGTTTGTTTAGGCTGCCTACTAAGCGTCACACTCACCGCCTTTGTGACACACATTTTCAAGGGACATAGAGAAGGAGGTTGAGGAGGTGGCTGCTGCTGAGGAATAGAGTTAGTTCATAGTTTGTCTGGGTATGCTATGGATGAATGTCTTTCTCATATGTATGGTTATGGGGTGTGAGCCTATGTGGACTCAGGTTTATTTGGAACAACTGATATGTACCTATTTTTGTAAATTATGAATGTTGAAATACTATTGTCATTTCTTGTAATTGTGGTTTCTCTCTCTCATGTGTGTGTGTGTATGTTTATATCATTGTGCTTCCGCGATATGTGCGAAGAAATGTCTCGAGGTCCGATGGAAGAAAAAAAAATATACCCATAATTTGGGGTTTGGATCTGGGGGCGTTACACAGATATTAAAGTAGGCTTAAGCCCAATCAAATAGGCCCACGGATCTCCTCCATCGGGACCTCCATAAGTCCTCGACAGCGAAGGACTCCCTCTTCATTCACCAGACTGGTTGTACCATTGAAGTTTTCCGAAGTTAGTTGACCTATTCATGGCGAGACAAAAGGCCCTAGTTAACACGGTGGTGAAACAAAGTGTAACTAGGGCCCTTCCTACTTTGTGTGAATTTCAGATCTGTTAAAAAAAGTCAAAAAAAAATTAAAAAAAATCAAAACAAAAAAATAAAAAAAGGAGGCATAAAAGCATCCACTTGTTTTCTAATCTCTGATATTTGTTTATTGGTGTATGTTTTTGCGTTTCGGGAGAACTCTAAAAATGGCCCACGAGTCTTTCGAGGAGAACCACCAGGGTCGTGGTCAATCAGTTGACCCACACGTCCATGCTATGGACTCAGGGCCCTCCCTCGAGCCCTCACGGGAGGTGCCGGCTATTGTGAGAGATGCATCCCCACCTCAGGACATCTCTTCCTTATTAGGTGTCCTTGCCAACATACAGCTCAATCCTGAGCAACTCCGAGCCTTTCACGTTATTTTAAAGGAGAAATCTGTTTCTCCCACTCCACAAGAGTCAACTCCAGCCACTACACCCCTCCAAGAGCCGGTACAACCTATCCCCTCTCTATCACCAGTATATGTCGCTTCTTCTCCTTCGCTTCAAGGGCAGGCAATTCAACAGCCTCCCTCTTTCCAATTTCCCCCTCCACAGTCTCAAACCCCTGTCGTTCCTCATGCATCATTTCAGCCAGGTCCATCTACTGGCAGGCCCCGATACCACTCCGGTTTAGGGTTCCCTCCTTAGGCCTCCGACAGGCCTCTTCCTCCTCAGTGGCAGGCGCCATCTTCACCCGCCGAGGAGCTCGCTCAGTCACTCCTAAACAAGTTTAACAAAATGGATGAGCAGTTTTAGAATCTAAAGAAAATGGTGGACGTAAAGTCCACCCTTGAGGTCTCCCTGCCAATTCTCCCGATAATCCATCTTCCTCCCTCCGAGATGCCTACGTACCGTAGGTACAATGGTGTGGGTAACCCCTTCATTCATCTCAAGGATTTCATGTATGAGTCCTCTTACTGGCAGAATGATCAGAGTGTTCAGGAGCTCACTTGATCGGCATTAATACACCGATCCCGGCCGGAGACGAGGGTGAGTGGGGAGGCATGGGTATGCACCCGCTCGCCACGCCGGTGTCGCTTTGACCTGTTCAAGTTAGTACAACACTACACCCCATGCAAGGGAGTTGAACTTGGGGATGGAAAGATAAAATTACATGCAAACACTACCTCCCACAGGGAGGGGCTATAAGTCGGCCAGGCAGGGAGGAGAATTAGAGAGCTAGAAAGCCGAACGGAATGACGACGCCGAATCTGCCCGCTCTCTGGAACAGGGGACAGTAAGTCGAAGATGATGCCACTGTAGTCACTCCTGAGCCCTGTTGTTGATGGGACCAGTGGAAAAACCTCCCTGATTGGTCTAGGAGGACCTCTGAATTTTTGTAGGACTTTTGGAGGATGGTGCTGCTCGGGGCAGGACTGTGATCAGGGGCTCTGTTTTCAGACTCTAGTTGTCACAGCAGCTCAGCAGCAGAAAGTTGAGGTCGCCACAATCACTACCGAGCTTGGATTTTGGCGTGGCCAGAGTCGTTGGAGCCGTTGTTGAGTCCTCTTCGAAATGGTACCTACGGAAACACCAGAGGAGGTCGGAGCCGACAACAACAGTACAAATAGTGGTTGCATGTCTGCTCAATCCTAGAGTGGACAGAACAGTGCACCCGCGGGAGAAAAATGATAACTCAATCTTTCGGGGTCCAATCGGGGAGTTGCTTCTTGATTCTGGACTGTGACTAGTAGTAGAAGACCTCAGCCAAGCCCCGCCTCCAAATATTCAGCTGGCCGGTCATGGGAGCCTCTGTAAGAAGCCTCAGGTTGGCAGTCTAGAGAGAGATGTGCAGTATGGGGAGATCGGCTCCTTCGGATGGCCACAAACTCTGAATGGGACGAAACCACCACCATTGTGCAGATGACTCGGAGACGCTTCCGACGGTACCACTTGGGCATCAAGGGGCTTCGGAATGAAGTCGAGGCAAGCTCTGAAACCAGCACCTTCTCTACTACCAGCAAACTGAGAACTGCAGGTTGAAGAGGGGAGGTGGGGAATGAGGTAAATGGGAGGGGAAAGGGGGTGGATGAGTGAGATTTGATGATGATTGGTTTACTAGGAAATACAAGAATCCACCTGTTCGTGTCAAAACTAACCTCTCGGGATCGAAGATGACTTGGGTACCCAAATCTCCAAAATGAGAATCTATTTTACAGGGGCCCCTTGAGTCCAATGAATGTTGAAAAATAAAGGGTTCTCAAGGCGAGAAAGAAAATGATTTGGATTTGAACTTTACTCTGTTTAGGTTCTCCCTGAAAAATTTACAAAGGTAAAAATTATGCTTGGAGGAAAATATTTACAATTAAACAGTTACAATTTTGGTTCACTAATTTTGACATCTTTTGAAATCATGAGATCTTTTGAGTCTAATGATCAGTTAACTTGAACACTTCTCTTCGCACAACTTGTGAATAATCTTAGTTTTTAAATACTTTACATTACACATAAAGTTTCTCTCACTTTTAATCACTTTTTACAAATAACAAGTTATTTTTGCATACATAGAACACATACATAGTTGCATGATACACATTGCACATATCATACACATCTTTACATACTTGTAAATAAGGATAGACTTCAATCATTTTTCATTTACATGCATTGTCATGTCCCGAGCGCGGAAGGAACTCGGAGTGCGTGATGAGTTTATATCGATCATGTCAATCAGAGCGTTAGTGTATTCGACAATAAGATAGAGTGCGCATAAGTAAAGATAACCCAATCCTTTATTCAATTATAATCTCAAAGTGCTTCTATTACAATTCACTTAAAGAAAAAGCTAAGACTCAATAAAAATTAAAAGTACAATAGTTGGCTCAGGAGGATGGAAAGACAGGACTATTTGACGCTTTGGTAGATGGAGTAGCTCTAATCTCTTCACTCTTGACCTTCCCCATCCAATTGAGTCTCGTCATCGAACTTACCTAAAAAATAGGGAAAAAACACTGGATGAGTGAACGCTCAATAGGAATTATATCTCAAGTGCTAGCTTGCTTTAAGTAGATTACAAGCTACATAAATGCAATAAAGCTATGCATGCTCGCATAAAATGACAATAGAGAGTGTATATCAAGAGATAGTGAACTGGACTAGCATGTCTTTTAAGAGCTCATGTCAATAATATCAAGATTCCCAATATACAGTTTATCAACTTCACTATCAGCCACACTTCATTTTCAGGTAGATCCTTGTCTGACCTGACTGTCTGAAATATGACCCAGAAGCAACAATGGTGCCACAGAGTTTTTCATTTCCAATCTAATTACTGGATGGTTGTGAAATTAATATATGTTGTAGCCCTTCGAGTCCTCTTTCCAACGGCGCCAATTTTGTTCCGATCTCCTTCTAGATCTGGGCGCAACAATTCTTTTCGTGGAGGCGCGTAGATCTGTCCTAAGATAGGGCTGCGGGGCAGTGTTGGGAATTAATTCCCAATAAAATGCCCCAGCCCCAAACCAACGGCCTCTACTCTCGGGGATCATCCAGCAATCCCCCAGAAGCATCCCAGCTAGCCGCCATAGCAAGGAGATGCCCGGACGCTACCGTCCCAATAGTCGGATCCACTTGTTGTCCCATGGGGCCAGCAGAACCAAACCGGTCCAGCAGCCCGTCGCCGGCTCGAAAGCCCTTCTGGCTTGCTACCCGTCAACCCGAGATCAGTACTCATGGGTCCCACGTGTAGCCCTTTACCTCCCTACGTAGAGTGGGCAGTAAAATACATTACTGTAATTATTGATTATTTACTGTACCAAGAGTACGAGTCTTGGCCGGGGTCATCTTCCCCACGTCCGGAGCGTGGAGGTATCTTTTCCAGTCCCCTCTTTGGCATTTTGCCTATTTCGTATATGTATTTGTATGCCACTACTTGAGTGATAGGATAATTAGCTCGTTCAATTTTAGTCACCGCTGTGAGAGTGAGTGCGAGACCCTTCCCATAACTTAGTTTGAGCACGAGAGTGAGTAGATCACCCTAACTCAATCATCAGTTTCTCAACTGCACAGATCTGCATGCTTCGCTCACTAGAGATAAGTCGCAAGCTTGCCTAGAGTCACAGGTCCCACATCAAATTGGTACTGAGTCTGCATCACCGTCTCGCATCAAATTTGGTATCAGAGCAAGAGTTGAGTCTAGGATAGTCTTTGTAAAAAAAAAATCTTGAGTCTAAGGTTATCTTGTCTTAGGTTTGCAGTTCATCCCAGTACCCGGTATATCAAAGGATGTTACAAGAAACATCCATGGAATTCAAAATATATGCATAATAGTTAGATGTAGAGGTAGGAAAGTGGTTATTAGTCCTCGTATCACACTTTTAAGATTTGTTTATTGGAGAAGAACAACCGACCTCCGGTGAAAGCTTGCAAACACCAGAGAAAAGGTGTCAGAAAGAGCCCTGGGCGTGACCCCAGTGGACAACTCTCTGATGCTTAAGTTTGGAACGCACTTTGGAGAGAATTATCAGAAAGAGAAAGAGGTGGGAGAGCTTAAAAATGGAGCGGACAAATCTGTGTGTATGAGCAAGGGCTCCTGGACTGCTCGGAGAGCGTGGAGAGTGCTCAGATCGGTGGGTGAAGGTCTCTTCTCTCTCTACGTGTCTCTGTATCTATAGGTATACGTGTGTATGTCCCCCCTCCCTTAGATTTGATGGGAGATCTATTTATATGGGTTGTCCTGGCTGTGAGGGCCCATTCCTCAATGGGAAAAGGGCGTGGGTCGTTGAGTAACGTCCCCTTGATCGTGGGGAGAGTTGCCTGTTGCTCACCTGTCTATTCTGGAAGAGGGGCCTCATGGCGAGAATCTCGACGTTATGGGCGTGACCCCGTTCTAGTAGGGGAAGGGTCTACAATGGCAGATGCAATGTTTGGCCGTTGGCGAGTTCTTCTGTGCCCAAGCCACGCAAATCAATCTCGCCCGTGGGCTAACAAATCCTCTGTGGGCCTTAACCGGGTCACCTGGCTTGGGTTGTAGACCGTCAAGCGGTCTTTTTTCAACTCGATAAGGTTGGGCTGCCTTGGACTTGGCGCGATTAGCTCACGCTGGGCCTGGCGAAATTTACCCTCCTCAGTTGATAACAATTGAGGAAACATACATAAAATCAAAATAGACATGCAACTACATCTATTTACTTAATCAATTTAAATTTAGCCTAAGAAAACACCTACCTTTAAGATCAATTTAGGGAAGAAGAGGAAGAAGAACACTAGACGTCTAAACTTTGATCTTCCTCCCCAATCCACACCCTAGTATGCCCTAGCATGACACCCAAACTCTTCGATGAACTATTAAGGATGGTTAGAAAATATTTAAGGTTCTATTTACAGATTTTAGAGACCCGTTGCTTCAACTGCAGCGTCTACCTTCCTGTTCACGAAAGTAACATTGTCATCATTAAAACCAAGGGATGCACAACAACCTTCACGAATTTCAAACATGGGACTATGTAGTGAAGGAACCCATCTCGAGGGGTCACACATTCTTTGATCCATTCGACCCCTTCACAAGTGAACCTTATGACCCACCTTATCTACTCCACCTTGTCAGGGATGTCCCCTATCACACCCCTCCCCCACGGGCTAGTCAACCTACACATAGCGAGGAGCCCATTCATTGGCAAGAGATACATACATATAGGGGTGATGAAGAAGGTGAACTTAGATCTCCTAGCCCTCCCACACCCAAGTCCCATCAGAATTTAGTGCCTGACTAGTTCATACTTGGACGTCTAGGAGTCCCCCATGTCGTCAACCTCCAGTTATGTCAAATATATGCTAGTCACACATTCGGATGTCCTGGTCCACCATTGCATGGGTCTGCATAGTATTAGGTCTGACTAGGATATAGAGTGTGCTTTTTCTTTTATTTGTACAGTTTGTTTAGAGTCTGCATGCATCAAGTCAAGTCAGTCGCAAGCTTATGGTGTCAGTCCCTTTTGAGTGTAAGGCGAGTCAGATCTAAAGTGTATGTTGTGGACTTGACTGATGATTATGGGATCAGCTCCTCCTTCAGTGCATCGGATCTAGTCACCTATAGGGACTCAACGGTGATTCCTAGTTAGTCATTGAGCCATCTCCTTCCTTTGAGAGTGACCCTACCCCAGAGTGTCTACCACTAGCCTCATTCCCACAGTAGCATGAGCATATAGAACATATACAAGATGAGCAGGTGACGATTACTAGGAGTGGAGTGTATCCATGCTACCTGGTACGGTGACGGATCCACAGGAGCCACGTGAGCAGCTGCACCCCTTACTCGGCAGAGTCAAGTTTTTCCCACCCGGGGAGAATTGATGGGACATCGGAGTAAGATATCTAACTTTTTATTTACATTTGTATCCTTTAGTTTGTATTTATACCCCTGGGTTAATTGGGTTACAATTGTATGGCATTATAAGCCAAAGGGTTAGTCATTAGGAATTAGTGGGTTTCTTTGTAAAAAATTTGCATAGTTAAATCTTGTCTCCATTTTTAGATTTTATGCATAAAATCTGCATGCAGGTCTAGGGGCAGACTCATAGGTACAGTTCGCATTGATGATTTGATTACCTTCCGAGTTCTAATTGTGCTTGTTTCTAGTACTGACTTATTGTCCTTCATATTATCTTCGTTTTTATATATTGTTTGCATCCATATCATTATGTTTGCATAGTTTAATCTTGCCTTCATTTTTCACTTTTATGCTAGATTTTTGCATGCACCCCGGTGGACATAGGATCATGCATTGCATACCATAGTTGCATACCCCCTTAGTAAGTGATCCGCTCACCTCCATATTCCTTAGATTCGACTAGGTGATCTTATCTGGGATCTCTGTAAGTCCCCGTGAGCCATAGATTCCCACACGGACGCTGGGCCAGTTGTACCTTTCCACCCCTTAAGTTCGTATTTGCATACGTGTGAGAGAGTTAACCGTAGTCAACCCAAAGTTTGGACATTCCCCTTAGGATACCCATTTCTTGAGGGAATTATACTTAATTTAAAACGTTAAAAGGCCCACTTTGGAAAAATAAAAATATTTCTCATCATATTAACTTGTTTGACTTGGGTGAAAACTCTCACATTGTTTGTGTTGTTTGGGCTTGCCTAGGCCCATTTGTGGTGTTTTGTGTTGCATCCCCTTATCATCCACATATTTTGTTGTTGATAGGCCCATTTAAGTTAGCCCATTTTGTGTGTCCATTGTCTAGTCTCATTGTCCTCGGTCTATTTTCCCTTTGCATTAGTGGGTCAACCCCCTCCTGTTCTCTAGCTCATTACAGCCTCTACTTCCCTCCTTGTATTAAGTCTCCATTTGCCCTCATGGAGCATCATTCCAACCCATTGTACCATTCTTCTTCCAAATTTTCTTCTTATTCCCATGTGGAATCCTATTCCCACGGGGGCCCATCTTCCTGTGGCCCCCCTGACCCATATATCCCAGAGGTAAGCCAACCTTATGGCCCATGTTTCTACCCTTGTTCGCCAAATGGATCCGTCCCAGGCCCAACATCTTATTGCAAAGCTTCTTAATGGGCCCCATCATCTTAATGGGCCGTTCCCTACTGACGCTGGAGACTGGAAACTGGGACTAGGGAGTGGAAACTGGAAACTGTAAATTGGACAGTGGGTGCTGGGATGGTAAACTAGGATTTGGGTACTAGGAGCCAGGACTGGGGCCTACCCCCAGGAGGTGTGGAAGCCCCATCACTGGACACTAGAACTAGAGATGAGGAATCGAAAGTGGGATGCTGAGAACTGGGGGCTGGAATTGGATACTTGGACCAGAGGCTAGGATTGAATATTGGAGGCCTAATTGGGTGAGGCATTCTGGCTTGATATTGGAAGCTGAGCATTAAGGATTGGATGTTGGAAACTAGACACTGGGGGCTGCAGACCGGAGACTGGGATTGGAATAGAATACTGAGACCATATGCTGGAGGCTGGGGCTAGAGCCAGATACTAGGAACCAGATATTGGAACTGGCTATTAAAGCCTGGGACTAGAGCTGAATAGTGAAGACTGGACATTGGGACTGGATACTGAAGCTGGCACTGGATACTGGCGATTGGGTACTGGAACTGGGTCTTAGGGACTGGGTACTGGAGCTGGAGTTGAGGTTGGATATTAGGGATTGAGTACTAGAACTGGCTCTTGGAGGCTGGATACTGGATGCTAGATACAAGATTGGGATGTTAGAATATGGGTATCGAACTGGACCATGGAGCTGGATGCTGAAGGTAGACAATGGAAATAGGTACTAGAAACTCGATATGCAAATCGAGTACTAGGAGTTGAATGCTGGGACTAGATACTGGGAACTGAGTATCGAAACTAGATATAGGAACCTAGGGATTTGGAAGCTGAAAGTGAGATACTGGGACTAGAGGTTGGAAGGTGGATAATTAATTTGGATATTAAAAGTTAGATATTGGAAGCCTGCCTAGGTGAGGCATACTGGCCTGTTGCCAGAACTAGAGCTGGAGGTTAGAAACTAGATACTGGGAATCAGATCCTGGGAGCTAGATACTAGAAACTGGGTACTGGAACCAGATGGGATTAGGTACCGAAAACTGGATACTGGAAGCTGAATATTGGAGCTGGGTACCGGAGGCCTGCTTGAATGAGGCGTGTTGACCCGAACGGTTGGAGACTGGAAGCTAGAGGACAACTCACAAGGTGGTGTTGACCTGGAGGACTAGAAATTGGAAGTTGGAGGCTGACTCATGAGAGTGCATCGGCCTATGTTACTAGAGGGTGAAGGCTGGAGGCCGGCCCGTGAGGTTGTGTCAGCCCGTGTCATTGGAATCTGGAGGCCGACCCGTGAGGGTGTGTTGGCCTATGTTGCTGGAGACTGGAAACTGGAGACCAACCCGTAAGGGTGTACTGGCCTATGCTGCTAGAGATTGGAAGCCAGAGGCTGACCAGTGAGGGTGTGCTGGCCTATGTTGCTGGAGATTAGAAGTCGGAGACCGACCCGTGAGGGTGTGCTAGCCTATGTTGCTGGAGACTGGAAGCTGGAGGCCGACCTATAAGGGTGTGTTGGCCTATGCGGTTAAGGCTACTGGGGTGATTCTGGAGTGTGCCGGTTATAGGCTGAGTGGTAGTGTACCGACTATTGACATGTCGTTAGCTGGAAATGTAATTCACATTGGCCTATGGAACTGGAGCTGGGCCAGTCGGGTGGCCATGGGAGGCATCGCGACCAGGAACTGGGATTTGGACAGAGATTGGAGGTTGGAGCTGGGTCTGGGACTGGAACCGGCATTGGAATTGGAATTACAACTAGTACTAGGGACTGGAACTGGAGCTGGTCGACTGGCCTTGAAAGGCATTGTAGCTAGAATACTGGGACCGGTGCTAGGACTAGAGTTGGCCGGCTGGCCCGTGAAGGCATTGTAATCAGAATACTGGACCTGGTGTTGGAACTAGATTGGAGCTGGCTGGCTGGCCTTTGAAGGTGTTGTAGCTGGAAGTTGGAACTGGAGACTGGGACTGGCTAGCTAGCCTGTGAAGGCGTTGTAGTCGGAATGCTGGGACTAGAGCTGGAACTGGAATGGAGCTGGTCGGCTGACCTTTGAAGGTGCTGTAGCTGGAAGCTGGAACTAGAATGGAGCTGGCTGGCTGGCCTTTGAAGGCGTTGTAGCTGGAAGCTAGAACTGGAGACTGGGACTGGTCGGCTGGCCTATGAAGGCATTGTAGCTAGAATACTGGAACTGGTGTTAGAACTAGACTAGAGATGGCCGCATGGCCTTTGAAGGCGTTATAGCCAGAAGCTGGAACTGGAGACTGGGACTGGCCGACTGGCCTGTGAAGGCGTTGTAGTCAGAATGCTAGGACTGGAGCTGGAACTAGAGCTGAGGGTAGGAACTGGCCGGCTAGCCTATAAAGGCATCATAGCCGGAATACTGGGACTGGTCGGCTAACCGTTGAGGTGTGTAGCCGAATGTTGGAGTTGGAAGCTGGAACTGGAGTTGGCCGGCTAGCTACTGATGTGTAGTAACCAGAAGGCTGGAGCTAGCCGGTTGACCATTGAGGTGTGTAGCCGAATATTAGGACTGCAATTGGCGATGGCCGACCCTTGAGGGTGTGTTGGCCACTATTGTTGTGAAGTGACGTTGAGCTTGCCATCGGCGGGATGTCGCAGTTGACGGCTTTCGACAGCGAGGAGTAGAAAGGAAGAGGATTTTTTTATTTTCTCTTTACCATCTCTACCGCCCTTGTGGGTTTTTGCCAAAGCTGACCCCCTTTTACTTTTTCCGATATGCCCTTGTGGGTTTTCACACCGAGGGGTCACCCGATTTTGCCTGAAGCGCCCTCACGGGTTTTCACCTTAGCTAGGTTGATAGCAATTTTTACCCTCAGTAATCCCGTGGAAGGAGTTAACTGAGAATGCTGAGGTATCTCTATTTTTAACCCCATTTTTCCCTTTCTTTTGACCTGGGAACCTTGTGGCTGTCATCCGTAGCATGCTACTATCAGGGGACGTGACCTGGAGTTTGTGCTATTGATGGCTTGTAGCCATTGTAGCCATGACTGTGACTGGTTGCTGGGTAATATGGAGTTTGACTGGTGGTCTGGGAACCGGTAAGCCTTAGTGGCATATTGCTAGAGTCACGATTAGGATCTGGGAACTGGTATGCCTTTTTGGCGTATTGCTGGAGTTATGACTGGGTTCATGGTGACTCGACCATGATGGGCTGGTGACTGGAAATTATGGGTTGATGGGTTCTCATGATAGATGGATCCAAGGTTGTTGCGGTGTAGAGGCCAATCGAGGTGGCGTGTAGGCTAAGATTTGCTGGAATGAATGATTGGAATGGTGCATGAGTTATCGGTGCATGCGGGCCGAAAGGTATGACTAATCTAATTGTTAAATTTGCCCAGTTGAATCTTGATATAAATATGGAAAAAGAAGAGTGCTTTATTGCCAATATCCGGTCACAACCTACATTAATAGAAGACTTGGTCAAGTTGCAAAAGAATGATCCTACATTGATAGAGATCAAGGATAATATTGATCAATGACCAGATTTCTCTATCACAACTGATGGAAGATTACTTTTCCGAGGTCAAATTTTTGTCCCAGACCATGCTTATACTAAGAAGCTGGTTATGGATGAAGCGCATAAATCAAAGTAAGCCATTCACCCTGGTGCTACCAAGATGTACCAAGACCTTAAAAGAAATTATTGGTGGCCCAATATGAAAAGAAAAGTAGCGGACTATGCATCACGCTACCTCACTTGTCAACATGTTAAGGCAGAACATCAAATGCCCACTGGGAAGTTACATCCTTTAGATATTTTCGAGTGGAAATGGGAGAGTATAGGGATGGATTTTGTCATGGGTGTACCTAAGTCAAGAGGAGGACATGACGGTATCTAGGTAATTATTGACCGCTTGACCAAATTGGCTCACTTCCTACCTATTAAGAGCCGATGGTCTGTGGATGTCTTAGTTGCCCTATATGTAAAGAAAATTGTGAAACTACATAGAGTCCATGTAACTATTATATTAGATCGAGACTCTCGATTGACATCTTAATTCTGGAAGGGTCTACAACATTCATTAGAGACCCAATTGATTTTCAGCATTGCATTCTATCCACAAACTGATGGTCAAACTAAAAGGACCAATCATGTGGTGGAAGATATGCTCCGGGCATGTGCACTTGATTTTGGTGGAAGTTGGCACGGCCACTTTCCTCTAGTGGAGTTTTCCTACAATAATAGCTATCAAGCTAACATTAAAATGGCACCATTTGAAGCACTATATGGCAGGAATTGCCGCTCACCTATATGCTAGGGTGAGATTGGAGAAAAGTAATTTCTGGGCCCAGAACTCATTCAAGATACTACTAAAAAAGTCAAGCTGATTTGAGAAAGACTCAAGGTGGCTCAAGGTAGGCAAAAGTCTTATGCCAATAATCGAAGGCGTGACCTAGAATTCCATATAAAATTTTGCGGTATTACACCACTCATCCGGGGCAGGAGTGCCGGAGGACAAATGGCAAGTGCTATGAATGCGACAAGGCCAGACATTTAGCGAGGGACTACCCTAAGAAGGCTCAGTAAAAGCCAGTACCATAGTAGGAGAAGATTCAGTACATGGGGCGAGTTTTTGCACTAATGCAAGAATAGGTAGACAATATCCCTACCATGGCTGAAGGTACACTTCTTGTAGATAATGTTTATGTAAAGGTTTTGTTCAACCCGGGGGCTACACACACATCTGTACCCACTAGTTTTACTAAGCAACCGAAGAACAAACCCTAAGTTACATTCTTCGGGGAAATGGTATATAGTTAGTACACTGACTGGGAAACAAGTCCACACCAAGCTTGTGATCCCTAAGTTAGAAGCAAACATCAATGGGAGGATATTGCTAGGGGAAGTGTACATCCTAGATATATCGGGCCTTTCGAGATTTTACAAATGGTCGGTGTGGTGGCTTATCGACTTGCACTTCCGTCTGCTCTGTCGCATGTACAGCCGATCTTTCACGTCTCCATGCTCAGAAAGGATGCCTCGGATGCCCTTAGAGGTTCGAGTAGATTTGTCATATGTAGAGCAACCTAGTGAGATCATAGACTGGAGGGAGCAGGTGTTAAGGAATAAAACTATCTGGCTGGTGAAGGTGTCATAGAAGAATTCTCATTCCGAGGAAGTAACATGAGAACTGGAGGACAAGATGTGCCAGGAATATCCTCAACTATTCAGTAAGTAATCTTAAAATTTTAAGCTAATTTCGAGGACAAAATTATTTCTAGGGGAAGAGGATGTTAGAACCACCAATTTGGGCACTAGCCCAATTGGGTACAATTTCGACCCATTAACACAATGAACTAGAAATCAAAACTGAATATTGAAGGATCCTTAGGAAATTCAAAACTTAACCGAGGAAGGGCATAATTAGTTGAAACCATAGCCCATGCAACGACCATTGGGTAAACAACAACTTGGATGAAGATTATAACTTCTGAAAAATAGGCCTAATAGGGGATAAGAAGGAGTTTATGATAATAGGTCAAAATAGTTATAGTAAACACTGCGAAGTAGAATATGAAACCCTGATTATCGGGTGACAAAATGCTTTGTCCATGGAAATTTGGATGCTTGAGGCATTCGGGGACTCCATGCTAGTCGTAAAATAATTGGAAGGAGAGTTCGATGTGCGGAAGTAGGAACTCCTCCCTTATCACCAATTGGCACTGCATCTGATGGCAAGTTTTTATTTCATCAGAGTCAGACACATCAATCAAGGACAGAATGTCCAGATAGATGCCCTCGCAAAGTTGGCCAGTTCTTTGGCAATCTTGCTAGACACAAGCCTAAATATAACAGTGATTAATCGACGTCAGGTCCCCAGTGTGACAGAAGTCCTGACTAATGAAGAGGAAGATGAGGTGGCAACTGTGGAAGAAATCCGACAGCTCGATTGGTGGGAGCATCTCCTACGCTAGTTCCAGCACCAACAGCTCTCGAAAGAGACAAAGAATGAAGCTCCTCAGGATCAAGGATTCTTATGAGATGAGAAACTAAACCTTGTTCCGAATAATGGCGGATGCCGAGAAAAAGATTCTACTCCGTTGCTTGTCTACTGTAGAAGCATGGCAAGTGGTGAAAGAAGTCCATGCCGGGTCTGCCGGGGTGCACCAGGCCGGGCCAAAAATGAAAATTGAGATTAAGAAATTAGGCTACTATTGGGCCACTATATTTGACAACTACTGTAAGATTGCCAAGTCATGCCAAAAATGCCAGGAGTACGCCACCGTGCCTAGAACGCCACCAGTGCCTCTACACCCTACTATCCCAAGTTGGTCATTTGCCTAATGTGGCACGGATGTCGTGGGACCTCTGCCAGCATCTTCATCAGAGTGCAGATATATCTTAGCAACCACAGACTATTTCTCCAGATGGGCAGAAGTGATAATGCTAAGAGAAGTGACAGGAGAGCTAGTCGCTAGGTTCTTCCATCAGAATATATTATTCCGATTTGGGGTCCCCAGCCAAATCATTTCTGACAACGGCAGCCACTTCAGAAACCAGAAGGTGTACAAGTTAGCCGACAAGTATAAAATTGATTGGAGGACATCATCCCCCTACAATCCACAGGCCAACGGACTTGTAGAGGCATTCAACAAGACTCTCTGCCTCCAGCCACCCCTCCTCTCTGCAACCCGTGCCTCATCCCCTTCCAAGAACATCCACGGCGGTCCCGGCCTCCCTCGGCATCACCCCCAGCGTCGGCGTTGAAGTTCTCCTCGTTCTGCTGTACCCAGACTGGTAGCAGAACCATTGATAGAGCTTGCAGTGCCCATACCTCTATCTACTGCATGAATCAGCCCGAGGCCCCTTCTGTGGAGTCATTCTTCGTCGAGCCAGCTTCGCTCTAGAGGTGGTCCCGCTGTGATCTGACCTCAGCTCCGTTCGCGTCGTCCATTCTCGTGCAACTGCACGAGATTTAGGTCTGAACCTGAGTACCATTTGGTAGCAGTTCCACCGCCCACCCCTGTATGAATCAGTCAGAGCTCTCTTCATGAGAGTTCTTCTTCTCCGAAGCGCCGACGAACCAGAGGTGGTCCTGCCTAGTTTTGACAATGCCACCGTCTAGGGTGTCCAATCTCCCTCAATCGTGCCAGACCCAGAGTCCCCTATTCACCCAGGATGGATTGCTGCCAAGTCAGCCCCAACACCCCCTCCTCCTCTTTGTTTCAGGCTGTGCAGTCTTCAGCAAAGTTGCGGCTTTCGACGAAACGAAACCAATGCAAGTGGTTTCGTCTCGTTCCAACGTCAGCACTGGAAGTTCCACTACGACCATTGGCGCCCTATCCTATTGTTCACCCAGGAACCTGACACCGGCCATTCCTACGACCACGTCCAGCAAGTTGATCAGACGGCCGCCATCTTCTGAGGGTTCCTAGATCTCCCTATCAGCAACATCCACGACTTAGTCCCGTCGTGTTTGGAGTTCTACAGTGCCCGTACCGGCCAATGCACCGCCACTGCGCCAACCAGTCCTGCGAGGTAGAACCACGCAGGCTAACGGCAGTGACCAACTCCACCTTCCAGCGGCAACGGTTTGACGTCGGGCTTGCTGGAATCCTTCGATATCCCTCAAGCTTTGTCCCGGCATTGGCAGCACCTTGATTGGACTTCAGAGCGCGCTGTATGATTGCTGCTTGGCTTCCCCTCCCCTCGTCCCCCCCTCCTACGCGAGGGTAGTGCATGTAATTGATTGCCCCCACCCCCGTCACAGAACATCCGTACTATCCAAGATCGGTTACAAGTGGCCCAATCTAGCTGGCATCCACCAGGCTTCGTCCAGGCATTGACGGCACTTCGATCGGACGACGGAGCTAGGCGTACGGCACAGGACAAGCAGGCGGTGTCCCGACAAGGTGGTGTAGATCGGCAGTTTGGATTCCCCCACCCCTTGTTCCCCCCTCCTGTGTGAGGGTAGTTCATGTAATAATTGCCCATCCCCGTGTTCCCCTCCCTGCGTGCAGTGTAGTGCCATAAGGTTGTATTCATAGGTTCGCACCGGGAGCTGCCATCGACATTCCCATGCTCGCGCTCGTCCCGCATCAGATTTCACCCGCCTAGGGAACACCACCCCGAGACCAACCCCTCCATCTACAGCCCATTCTCCAGCTCCAACGCAACCCCCACTTCCTCGTCCTAGTGGGAACCCGGTCCCTCAACCATCGCAAGCAACTCCCACGCCCAAACGAGATGACAAGGGCAAGAGTATTGTACGAAGTCCCCTTCCTCAGGCGTCGATCACTCGGAACGCTTGCTACCAGTGTGGAGGGCTCGGCCATTTCGCCAACCAATGCCCTAACTGTGCCTTTCCAGCCTAGTCATCGAGGAGCAGGTTGACCCTCTACAACAAGAAGTCGCAGAAGGGGAGATCATTGAGTGCGTCCTAGAGCAGGGATTGATTGACCAGTTTGAGGGTACTACCAATGGGGAAGAAGAGCCTCCTCAACCTCCAGCAACCATCGGGGCCATAACCTCTTTTGAGATCACTAGCCCACCTCCCCCTCTGTCATAGGATTGGCGACGGAACGGCCTGTGTAACACCATGGCTCTGATTCGGGGCCAATCCTACGTGGTACTCTTAGACTCAGGTAGCACCGTTGACCTGGTCTCCTCTGATTGCGTTGCCTGCACTAGACTTCCTGCCTTTCCCCACCCCCAACCCTATGAGGTTTCTTGGGTAGATAGCACATGTCGCCCCTTTGACTCAATCTGTCTAGTTCCTCTTCAGATAAGCAGCTACCATGAGATCGTCTGGTGTGACATCATTCCTATGGAACACCGTGGGGTCCTTCTCGGCCGACCTTGGATGTACTCTGAATGACATGATTGATTAATCGACTCGTCGCGCATCTTCCGGGTATCTTCCGCGCTCGGGGCGTGACAGAAACGATCTTGGCCAAGAGTTCAATGCAACTGTAGCGTCCACTAGTTGAGGAATTGAAGGATAAATGGGGCAAAGTCTTCTCAACTTGGGAGCTATAAAGGCAGTCTGAAACTCTTCAAAAACGATCCGAAAACCCAATAAAGATCCAGCAAGACCCAATAAAGATCCGCCAGAGATCCAGGGTATTACACTTAGACTCTCAGTTAATCATATATTAATAGAGTTATGTAAAATATTATAGGATCATGGCCGCCGACCGTGCCCAATGGCATGACATGCAACGTATCGTTCAAGGTCTTACCTACGCGCTACAATAGGTAGCGTAGGGCAGAGCCAACCATGGAGCGAGAGATCTCCATCGGAGTTTTCACAACATGAACCCACCAAAATTTATTGGTTCGACCGACCCCGATGATGCCGAGCATTGGATCAGGGAGATCAAGCGTATATTCCATGTCATGCAATGCACGGGTGACGAAAAGGTCCTGCAAGCAACTTTTCAACTAGAGCGCGGTGCCCGATGTTGGTGGGAGTCAGTAGAAGCTACCTTGCCCCAAGAAAAAGTCACGTGGGGTGAGTTTGTTGACTATTTCAATAGTAAATACTTTTCAGACCGTATTCAAGAGAAGAAGGCAGCGGAGTTTGCTACATTAAAACAAAGGACATTATCTGTGGTAGAGTACGATGCCCAGTTCTCTCGTCTGTGAAGGTATACACTGCATCTAGTGCATACGAAAAAGATGAAGGCATGAAGATTTCTTAATGGGCTTCGGCCATAATTTATAACCCAACTGATGCCGATGGACATTCAAGTCTATTCAGAGATAGTACGAAGAGCCGAGTTGTTAGAAGATGCCACAGAATTGTCTAATAGGATCCATGGAAAGGATAAGAAAGAGCAGGTTACAAGCTCAGGCACTATTAAGCCAACTTTCAACAAGAAAAGGACCAGCAACGGAGGAGATTCCTCCCAAGAGAAGAAGCTCAAGAAGAATAACAAGCCCTTCTCCATCACTACCACACCCTCCTTTTCGAATTCAACGAACAAGATTCCCTCTATTTCCTTTCTCTTTTCATTCATTCCTTCTGCTCTCCCTCTTTCATTTCCCTTTCTCTGCAACTCCCCTAAAATCTCAACGACACCCTAGTTTCCCCCATCCACGCCATTTCCTCATCCTGCTTCCGTCCTCCCTATTCGCCACCATGATTGGGCCCAACAAACGCCAACGCGTCATGGCTCTAGAGGTGGTGGACCTTGGCGATGAACAAGGCGACATCATCGAGCAACTTCCCATGGCGGCCAGCGAGGAAGCTCCCGCGGCGGCACTCAGCGAGGCAGAGGGAGAAGAAGAAGAGACCGAAGGAGATGAAGGCAAAGACGAAGAAGGAGAAGATGGAGAAGAAGAAGAAGAAGATGGTGATGAAGAGTCCGGTGACGAGGAGCAAGCCGAAGAAGCCGGTGACGGCGTATACCTAAGAAACACTCGACTTGCTGAGTGTATGATTTTGATGATTATAAAATATTATTTTATTATTTTTCAAAAGATTTTTTTAGTGCATTAATCATTGGAGTGTTTGTTGTTTTGAACTGGTGAAGAATTGGTTTCAGGGAGACCAAGTTGACTAACAAAGCTTACCAAGTCGACTTGGTGCAGGAGCCTGTGATTTCCTAACTTCTGTCTGAGAGACCAAGTTGACTTATAGAAGGTCCAAGTCGACTTGGTGGTGGCCTGCTTCACTTTCTGTCTCTGGGAGCATGATGCAAGTTGACTTGCCTCTTTGGGAAGTCGACTTGGTCTTCTGGTTGAATGGCTTTTCATATTTACATGTGCTTAAACTTCCTTATTTCCTTGCTATGGAATATGGAATTGATTTATGGTTGTGGAGTTTGAAAAGTGTGATTATTTTGAAATGAAAATCAAGTTCCATAAGGTTGAAGTCTTTGATTTTGATGTTCAAACTAATTTAGTATTCTTTGTGTTTTTGCAAGGGTTTATGTTGGTTCTTGACCCAAACAAGCAAGGGTCAACCCCCAAGGTTAACCCTCAATGAGTCTGGGTCTGTCTGAAGTTGAATGAATACTTAAAATTGCTGGGTTCGACCCCATGGGTCGACCCCATGGGTCGACCCCAAACAATACAACCTCATGTGTACATATGCTACCCAAACCACGTGAGCCTTCTTATAAAGCCAACCCAACCCAAATGCATAGATAATTCACTCGGTCCTCACTGTAGCCGACCCAAAAATCATCCATGGCATGCATGCTCGTGCATTACATAGCCTTAGGGTTTTAAACCAAATAATGGCAGGCGACTGCGGTTTGGGAAGGGGGGAAGAAATGTATGGGAAGTTTTTAAATCCTTGCATTAGTTTCCATTCGAACCCTCTCGAAAACCCCACCTCTATTTAACTGTTCCCCCGTGGACGTGCAAACGCTTTTGTCGAATTGCTGTCGTGTTTTCTTGTTCCTTCTGCATCCCCTGCTGCCACTGACAACGTGAAGAATGTTTCTCCATCCTGCTATGGCTGCAATGTGGGGTCTCCTTCCTTTTCTTCCTCTGCTTACGTATCACCCTCCCTGCACGAGGAAGGTTGCTGTCACAGTAAAGTTTCTTCTCCATCCTGCTGTGCAGCACGTACACGAGCTTCTGCTCCTTTATTCCTCTTCTTCCTGCAACCTTGCCTACAACAAGAAGAAGCCCAAGACTACTTCTTCCTGCCATCTTCATCCTCTGTTCACAGTTGCAGAGAAACAGAGTGTCGTCTTTGCTGTACTGCATATTATCTCTCCAAAGCCACTTCGTTCAATCAAACAAATCAACTCTCAAGGTAGGTTTTCTCTAATCCAAGACCCAACTTTGTTAAAAAGGCAAATATACTATTACATGCATGCATATACCATGTCTTGCTACTCTCTATATCTTATTATTTATGTTTTTCTGTTATAACAAGAATTAGTGACCAAGCCAAAGGTCGCTATTTGAATTTGCATCCAACTAATTGGTCGCTATTTCCTAGAAATCTATGACCAATAGAATGGTCGCTATTTCTTATCTGCGGCCAAAGGGTTTGTCACTATTTCTTGAAATATGAGACCAGATATATTCTAAAATATGCGACCAACAGAGCGATCGCTTTCCTATCTACGACTAAGAGATTGGTCGCAATTTTCTGAAAAACTGCGACTAAGGGAGTGGTCGCTATTTTAAATTTGCGACCAGTAGGTCACTATTTAAAGGGTTTACCCGAGCTAGGTTGAACCATTCACCCTAGCGTGCCTAAACCCTTCCCTGATCTTTCAAATTCCCTATAAAAGCCCCTTAGACGCTCAAGACATAGGAGATATGTGCATCAATCGAACAAGAAGGACCTACAAGCTTCAAGCTCCACAGCAAGGCAACCAGTAAGTAGAATTGTGCGTGGGTGACTTGTTCGTCGGCTAAGGATGCCAAGGGTATGTCACTTGTACTTCCCTCACATGATGTTTCACCATGAAACACAAGTCTATCCCCACCACACTTGAGACGTTATGACAAGGGTGCAACCATGCCCGCCCGTGACGCCACACTTCCTCACAGTCGCGAGGCCATGTTCGATCGCTCGACCCGAGCCGTGATTGACCCTCGCCTAAGAACCAGTCCGATGCTTTCGCTAGTCATCCAGTTACAAGCCCCTCATTCAGTGGAGCAAACACGGTCCACGCCATGAGAGGAGCCCTCCGTAAAACATGCGGATGTCCGCTTTGTCGAGCATTGACCCAGGGACTGACCATCGTGTCGAAATTGTCCCGCGACTTGCGCCTATTGTACCTCGGCCACTATGGCCTACCTGTAAAGCCATATAGCTCTCAAAAATTATACCGCCATTTGGACATATGCACTCACATCCACGTTCAGGCCCCCAGTCCCCCTTTTTGTGCCACCTATCGTGAATCCCTTAGCACCTCTAACCCCAGCTAACATCGTCTTGTCTAGTGCAAACCCACAGCTGCGAAGTGCTCCCCGCTATCCACCTAGGACTTTAGGCCTGTATAAACCTCTCTTCAGCACGGAACGAAGGTGTTCGGATTCAATCCAATGTGAATAAACACCGACTACTTGCAATCAGTGGGGAAAGACGCCTTGTACACGACTCCCCACAATCGCCTGTGCACTCGCACCCATGGAACCACCCTTCCCTCCATGTGTCTCTCACCCCCTAAGCCCACGTGCCGTGCCATGGCGGCCCTTTCCCCGGTCAACTCTCGATTTGATGCGGGACAGACACGCGCCCTAGGACTCTAGCTCGCGGGCATCCCTAGCGAGGGATGCATGGGACCGTGCGCGGTTGAGAAACTAATAGTAAGTCGGGTAGTCAGCTCTTCCACGCTCAGATCGAGTCACGGGATGGGGCACAACTCTCGTAGCGGTGATAAAAAAATATACGAACTAAATTAACCTATCACATGCAGTGGCATAAGAAAGTATACGAGTAGGAGGTAAAATCCATTTTTTCTTCTTTCCCCTCTTTGTCCACTATTCCACATACCATGTCTCCTTGTCTCCTTGACCATGGGCCAGTATTTTGGGCCCCTATGTGGAGAGTCCCACAAAGGAGGGAGAGGCCCAATTGGGCTCTTAAAGACTTTAAGGCCCAATATGGGGAGTTGGACCTCTTACATTAACTTTAGCCCATTTTACAAGTGTGACCCATTTACACTCATAAAAGCTCACAAATACAAATACACACTTAAATATACCCTAAATAAATATCTAAACAAAAGTAAATGAAGTGGCTCGTTCTGATGCCCCATCAGACACCCAATGATGACTTTCTTCTTGTCTCCTCATTTAAGAGACTACTGATCACGTGCTTGAGAGTAAGCACACCATCTGGAGCAGAATTACTTAGAGAGACTACAAGGGTTTCCGAACTGTCAGGCAAGGAACTGAGTAGCAAAAGAGCTTGCAACTCATCTTCAAGCACCATTTTCATCACAGACAATTGGTTTATGATGCTTTGCACTTCATTTAAGTGTTCAGCAATGGAATTACCCTCCTTCAGCTTGAGGTTCACCAACTGTCTAATCAAAAATGCTTTGTTGCCTACAGTTTTTCTCTCATAGAGATCATGTAACTTCTACCACAGAGATTTTACGGTCATCTCACCCGACACGTGGTGGAACACACTGTCATCTAGCCACTGTCATATCATGCCAATTGCTCTCCGGTCTAGTTGCTTCTATGCGCCTTCTAACATATTTGTTGGCTTGTGCTCGACACCTTCAATGGGTGTGTAGAGATCCTTGCAATAAAGGATGTCTTCCATCTTGGCCTTCCATATCACCTAGTTGCTACCATTGAGTGATATCATCCTGCTGACGGTTGCATCCATCTCGTCTCACGCTGTCAACAATATGACGACCAGGCTCTGATACCACCGTGTTGGGAAAATTGGTCCTATTCTTGTCCGCGTGAACGACTAAGGATGAACTCGGCAACCACACAAGCACAAAATGTAGAATTACAAAAATAAAATACAACAGAGACGACGTACAAGATTTTATGTAAAAATCTCCAAACTAAGAAAAATAATTAGACAATTTCAATCCACTATAATAAAATAAAATAATACACCGACTCTCCTCTCAGACTACAAACTGAGAATTACAACCTCCACACAAATATGGAGACCACACACCTGAGACCCTAATGACAAACTCTGAGGTTGATATCCGAGACAAGAACCTCGAGGAAAGAGATACCTAAGGAAACCTGGAGATGTCGCAACCCTTCTCCCTTCTTCTTTCTCCTCTTCTCCTCTCTCTCACCAGTGTGTGCAAGGGACTTCTTTCTTGTCACCTTCGTTGTATTTTCCTTGCATATATGGGTTCTCCTTTTATAGTGTAAAGTATTCAATAATAGCCACAAAACCCACATGTGATGCGTATGGAGGAGAGTTGATTATGGAAATCAACTCTTTCTCTCCTAACACTAGCCTCTTATTAGGCTGGACATATTCAACAATTTTTACTTATTCTTGCACTAAACCGGGGCCAAATCCCAAATTTATCAAACCCAGTTTTAGCTGTTATTGGTGAAACCAGATGCCCACCGGGGAATGTGCAAAACCTACATTGGCTTATTCAATTATCAAATGGGGCTTGGAGCATCTTTTCTTGATCTTGATTGACTAGACACTCGATCTTATTGGCTGGATTCATCAAAACATCCTTTGTTGGCCAATTCAATCGACCTATGGCCGAATCAGTCGACTGATCCCCCAGTTCAATCGACTGATTCCCCAATTCAGTCGATCTAACCCATTATCAGTCGACTTATTATGGTCAGTCGACCGACCACGATCTCTGTACAGAGTCTTAATTGAACTAGACTCTGATTTCTCCGGCCTAGAACGCCTTAGAGTCCTATCCCCTGTGATGATTTCACGCCATAGTAGGTCCTGACTCTTCTGGGACATTATCTTATCGATTTCCCATGGATTTATCTCCCAGAAAAATCTTATTTTTTGGATTATTGACAAATCAAATCATTTCAACTTTGGATGCAGATCACACTCCCAAAAATCCAAGTGAGGTTGGGCCAGCCATGGGCAAGCTTGAATCAACTGAAGGAATATCTTGTGAGGATGAAGATGATGAGAATTCTCTCAACCGCTACCAAGAGATGGGTAGTGATGTTGATGAATCTTTTGCACTGATTAGATTAGAAGTAGTCCGGACTCTCTTGTCCTATGCATGTTCACTGAACTATAAATCATCTTAAAATGGATGTTAAATCTGCTGTTCTTAATGGGAACATGAAGAGGATGTTTTTGTAAAACAACCTCCAGGATCGACTCAACATCCACAACATGTGTACAAGTAGTAGAAGGTCTTGTACGGACTGAAGCAAGCACCAAGAGCATGGTATGAGAGGCTCATCTCATTCTTACCCAAAAATTGACTCACGAGAGGTAAGGTTGATTAGACCCCATTCACAAGAAATTCAGGTAAAAATATGCTAGTAGTTTAGATTTATGTAGACTACATCATCTCTTGAACTATTAACAATGCCTTATGTGATGAATCTGCAGAAATCACATAGGGAAAAGTTGAAATGAGCATAACCGGTGAATTGGCATTCCTTCTGGCTTGCAGGTTAAACCTCCAAAGGAAGCTTCATAAAACAAGCCAAATATACCTTAGAGCTGTTAAAGAAATACGGGATGGCAGAAACAAAACCCATGTCAACTCCGATGGCTACAACCACGAAGCTGGACAAAGATGAAAATAGTAAAACAGTAGATCCCACACTGTTTCGAGGTATGATCGGATCACTACTGTACTTAGCAGCATGCCACCCTGATATTCAATACAACGTATGTCTATGTGCTTATTTTCAGTCATGTCCTAAAGAGTCTCATTTGTTGACTATAAAATAGATTTTTTGATATTTAATTGGCACACTAGACTTTGACTTGTTATTTTCGATCGATAGCTCATTTGATTTGATTGCATATACTGATGCGGATTATACTGGATGCATTATTGATCGCAAAAGTACTAGTGGGTACTGTCAGTTTCTCGGTGGGTGCCTAGTTTCATGGGCCTCTAAGAAACAATATTCAATAGCTCTCTACTGCCTATTGGGTTGCCTGTCTCCTGGAATGTCATGGAGTCTATCCAATCCCATGGGTAGTGTCTCTTGATTGCCAGTACCGGGTGGCCTCTAGTCAGATTCTAGGTTCCCCACTTGGTTCGAGGGAATGGCCCTTCCTAGAACACTCGTTTCCTTCACTCAACACCCCTGGACCTTTTCACCAGCCAGTGCCCACTTAGCCTTCTCCGCTAACCGGCACACTCACTTTAGTCCCTTAGCCGGCGTGTATTGGGCTACCCCTGTCTGACGGCCCTCCATCCGTCTCTGACCGGCACATGCCTTGCCTACCTCCATCCGGCACGCTGTAGCAATGTCTTGCCTGGTACACCCCGTCCAGGCTTTCAACCGGTGTACCCACTGCACCCTTCACCCGGTACGCCCCCCTGATCCCCTGAAGTTCAGTGCATCCTTTGCACCTTGCCCTGGCACACAGAGCCAACCCTGCCCGGTACACCCTTTGGCCACCCTGGCCTAGCGTGCTCCGCCCATGCCTTTAACCGACACACCCCTGCTTGCGCACTACCTGGGATACCTAGCCTATCGGGTCCGGCACACCCCAACATGCCTTCTCATCACCCGATGCACTCCCGACCTATCCAGCCCGACACACATGAGCCTGTCTTACCCGGCACGCCCTAGCCATCCCCTACCCAGTGCACCTGCAACTTGTTTTAGCTCTGTTCTGTCTGGCCTGATGACTCTTGGGTTTTTCGAAGTTCCTTGAAGGTGTTGTTGCCCTCGCACGCACCTTGACTTGTTGGGTCACGCCACTCCTTGTGGGCACATCCCCCTTACGCTCCCCTAGCATCCGGGTCAAGGGGAGATGCTACTGAATTTTTGCCAGGAATGACAACATGTTAAAAGATAAAAGGAAGTAACAAACAAATGAAACAAACAATGTCGAAACACTTTAACTAAGACAGGGGAGCCGTGAAAGACTTGAAGAGCTGAACTGAATATTACAGTGGCAGACTGCCGAACATGACTGTGGACTTAATCACATAATAAAGAGAGAGGGAGCTGATCAATTAAGAATCCTTCCCCTCATGCAACTCATGAATAGAGGCGGCTCCATTCCATACTCACCGCAATAATAGCAGCACACATGATAGTTCCCATTTCTCTTGTGTGCATGGACATTGAGCTTTCGGGACTAAGCAAGGAGGTTACCCTTATTGGCATGAGAGTGGGTTCTTCCTTTCAGATGCCAACAGTCCTTGACTGTGTGGCCAAACTTTCCACAGTGGAAGCAGCAAGGGGGGATTCTTCTTCCGATGGTCTTAGGATGCGTTGACCTGTCCTGAGGGGTATGTCGACGCATTAGGCCATCTTTGGACTTCTGAGCGTAAGCATGCTGAGCATGCTTTCTTCTAGAGTTGACCCGACTTTTGGCATTGCCATCTCCATTGCTTCTTCTGCTCTTACCTGCTCTTAATTCAACATTCCTCAAAACAAAACAGTTATGCACAACATGATTGTCCATACCACAATAAAAGTAGTGAACATTCAATTTATGAGAAGCATGGTATTTAGAATTGGACTTCTTATTGTGCATATTAGGACAAGCAAACTAATTTTTATTTTTATTTTGACCAGCATGCGGTTTTGAGGGACCATAAGAGGTGCTGGCTTCATTTGAGCCAGTGACGAAGGATGTGTGCACCTTGCTCCTGAAGGATTTTTTGTTTACAGGTTTATAGCCAAAACCCTCTCTTTGAAAATTGATCTTAGTCCCAAGAATCTTGTCCAAGTTTTCTTTACCCTACACAAAATTTGGTAGGGAGTCATTTAAGTCTTTGATATCATGTTCCAACGAGGAGATGTGTAGTTCAGAACTAGTCAAGTCCTCCTCACATGCAGCCAATTGCTCATTGAGCATGACATTCACAGTTTTAAGATTTTCTATTTCTTGTCCTAAGGCGTGCATCTTCTTGGAACCATGATTAGCAACTTCCTTGCCTTTTTCAAATGCAACTAGCTTCTCACACAGCACCTTGTTTTGTTCTTTCAAATTTTTAACTTCCTCGACATATTTTTCAACATTGGGCATTGAACTTAATTTCTCTTCTAGCTCCTCCTCCACTTGTTCAAGTTCTAATTTCTTATCCAGTAGGTCTTTATTTTCTTCTCTCAAAGAAGCAATTAGGTCTTTCTGCCATTCAAGATCAGAGTGGAAAGACCCAATTATGCATGCTCTAATCGACATGAGTGTTACGGCTCGTCTCGCCTAGATATTCCGCGTCGAGATGTGACAGTCTTTGTGGCATCAGAGCCAAGATTTCATAAACCCTAGGTTTCCTTTGATATAGGTTCCAGATGATGATCTAGAATTTTAGATAGAGTCATAAACCTTCCCGGTGAGACTGGGTAAAGCCATGGGCTGAGCTTTAAAGTAAGATAAATCAAGAAAATACACAAAAATGCTTAAGTTTGGTAGTTGTGGTTGTAGGCTTAATTCTCATCGATGGTTGCCGAGAGAGCTCAATGGCGCGAGATGCAAAGGATGGTCTAAGGAATAACCCAAGCTCTACAGCAGACAGCTTAAGGAGGAGCTAACTGAGGAGCGGGAGACTTGCAAGGAATTTCAAAAGTATAAACCCTCCCAAGTTTGCTGGGTCCACGGACCGGGATGAGAAAGAACACTGAGTGAAGAAAATCAAGAAGATTTTTCAAGTCATGTAATATGTTGATGAGTAGAAGGTCCTACTCGCTACTTTTCAACTAGAAAGGGATGCGAGTACTTAGTGGGAGTCGGTCGAAGCGACTCTATCACATGACCAGGTGTTGTGGGAAGAGTTTGTAGAACACTTCAACAATAACTATTTCTCCGATAGGGTGCAAGAAAGGAAGGCTGTCGAATTTGCTTCTTTGAAACAAAGAAGTTTGACGGTAGCAGAATATGAAGCCCAATTCGTGAGATTATCCCAGTATGCGCCACAACTTGTGGGTACCGAAAAGATGAAGGCAAGGAGATTCTTGAATGGCTTAAGGCCCCAGTATACTACTCAACTTGTCCCGATAGACATCTAAGTATATACTGATGCGGTGAAAAGAGCCCAACTCCTAGAATATGCAACGGAGATGCCTGATCGTATCCGAGGAAGAGATGCCAAGAAGGAGCAAGTTACAGGCTCTGGTAACTTCAACCCCTCCTTCAAGAAGAAGAGACCCAATGATGGGCGTAACTTCCTTAAGGATGGACGTAACTTTCAAAAGGAAAAAAAGTCAAGATGGAATGATAAACAAATTGTCCCAATTGCTACCTCATCTAAAGAACTATATAAAGCTGGCATCACTATCTATGAGATACCTGCTTTTGACATGCAGCAGAAAGCACATCAAATCCTTCACTAAAAGCTGCAGCATGCACCCATATCCATAACTGCCGATGTAAAGTGCAGAGGTTACCACCACTGTCAGAAACATGGTTCATTCTGACTTTTACATCGGCATTGTCTTTTGAAACTGGTCGCCACATATATACGACTGGAGCAACCAATTGGGGAGCACCAATATGATGGAGCTGAATGAGAAACCACAGTTACTAATCAATCAGCAGCAAAATAGATAAGGCATAGAAATTACTGATGCATCATTACAAAATGCTAACCAACCATGGCGCTTCCATAACACATTCCATGGAAAACAGGCTGAGAGATTCCTGCCAGAACTTCTGAAGATGATGGAACTAAGACTGTTCTTAGGACAGCCAATAGGGAATCCTGAGAATAAGTAAATCAACAAAGACTTACCAATAGACGAAGCAATTACCAAAAAGCAGAAAACAGCCAACTTTATCAGTACTTAATCAAGGGTTTGAAGTAAAAACATGAATTTGGCATTTCAGATGCAAATAACAAACCACATTACATAATTATAGTTCAAGTGTACTAAAAAATAATCAACACAGAATCTCAAGCTTCAATGATAGCCTTTACACTCTGAGCTTCATTTTTCCCAGAGGTAGAAAATAAGATATCCTCCCTTCCCAATGAGTGAGTAAATTTAGGAAGCCAAGTTTCAAGGAGAAATGAATGCTTGCCTCTGGACCCTCTAATTGGATAGGACAGCAGTAGCTTGAATCATGTAGAAGTACTCCAGAACTTAGACACTTCAAAACAGCCCTTGAACCTCGTCCTCTGCATCACAAAGAACCCCTAAGATGAGAAAGTACGGACTTGAATGGATAAAGTTGACAAAAATAGGCAGGCAATTAGGCATAAATAAAGCCACCAACTACAGCATGCATGAGCATTGTCCACACAATATAACCAAAGGATATTACTCTCTATGCAATTATTGGCCAATAGTTTTCATTTCTAATGAATTTTCTAATTTGCATGTGATTATTTATATTTTTTGATTTATTTCTGATTTTTCTCTTGCAATTTTTCATCGTTTGCATTAATATGTCTAGGGATTAGAATTTTCAGAGAGTTACCTTTTGGAGTGTCCATAGAATAGGGTGGAGTGGACTCTTCTTCGAAAAACTCCTGAACTTGCTTTCCCTTTTCTTCAGCACTTGCTCTTACTTTCCCTTTCTGTGGAGCACTGGATTTTGATTTCTTCGCTGCAGGAGAGGCTGTAGAGTCTTTCATTGCCCTTTTCTTGGAAAAGCTTTTCTTGCTGGCCGGTGGGTCGGGCCCCTTCACTTGCCACTTCCTCTGTGTAGACTTAGGTTGCAGCGCTTCTTGTTGAACAACACGAGGAGCATCATTCAAGGCTTTTGTTCTGGGCTCTATGGTGCGCTCAGCTTCAATAGGACTCGTTCGGTGAGGTGCATGCTTCTTTCCCTTGGATGCTGTCACCGGTGGAGCCATCACCATGGCATAGAGGGAAAGAGTGTTTGATATAAAGGAGAAAAATGACTGGAGAGGGGCACTACAGGGCCTCGTCGGTGGTGAGAATGGCACTCCGGAGATCGCTAGAGATAGGGGAGATGGAGAAGAATCACTAGAGAGGAGAAAAAGAGAGAGTACATCGAGTGAAATGCCCAAATACATTAATGCACTAGGGATCTTGAAAAGGGATTAATCGGGTGAACCAAAAAGAATGAAGCGAGTCGGGCAGTTTAAGCTGGGGACCCGACCGATGGCATCGACCCAAGAGGCAGGACGCGTCAGCACACCTTTTGTAGATAGGGGCAGTAGAATTGGCATTTTGAACAAGAGCGTCGACACAGAGGATCCGTGGCATCGACGCATTGAAAGATAGAAGCAAGGACATGGACCAAATGATCTCGGGAAGTTCAGAAACCCTTAAATTCGACATAATTCAGGACTCTCAGGGAGTATTAATCAATGGAAACTCATTCTAGCATAAAACTCATTATAAAACACTATTACTTTGGTTAATGGTTCGAGGAATATAAGCCTCAAGGAATTTGAAATTAAAAGCCTGAACCATAAAAACCTTCAAATTTAATAGGTATAAAATAGTCTTTTCAACAGGGACCCCTCCATTTCTTGCAGACTATACTTTAAGTGCAGTCGAATTGCTGACCATTATCACTCACAATCACCCGAGAGATGCCAAAATGACAAACGATCGACCTCCATGCGAAACTCCAAATTACCGCATCTGTAATTTTAGCGGTAGCCTCAACCTCGATCCATTTGGAAAAATAGTTGATGGCGACGATGATAAATTTCTTCTGAGCCTGGGCCCTGGGAAACAGGCCTAGGATGACAATTCCCCACCGAGCGAAGGGGTAAGGCTCGGTTAGGGTCACGAGTTCCAAGGCTGGCTGGTGGACTAGATGGCTGAACAGTTGACACCAGTCGCACTTTCGAACGTATGTCGAGCAATCATCCTGGAGGGTGGACCACCAATAGCCCCTTCGGAACAGGATCCTTGTAATCGACTGCCCCCCTTGGTGCGCCCCACAGATGCCTTCATGTACCTCCTCGATTGCTTGTCGCGCTTCTGGAGCATCAAGGCACTTGAGGAGGGGGCCAGCATAGGTTCTTCTATAAAGGGTTTCGTCTAGGAGTATGAAACATCAAGCTTGATACTTTAGTCTTCTAGCTTCCCGAGGGTCGGTGGGCTCTCGGGTGTCACGGAGCCAAGCCACATATGGAGTCCTCCAGTCGTCAGATGATGCTTGCACAATGGCTACGAGCTCGGTTTACACGCTTGGTCACTTTAATTCCTCAAGGAGAACTGATTGGGGTCCCCTTTGGGCTGATAGAGGAGGCCAAGCAAGAGAGGACATCTACTCGAAAATTTTCTTCCCGAGCTATTTGGATCACCTGAAAACTCTCTAAAAGTCAGGCTATCTCCTTCACCAGTTGAAGGTACTTGATCATCTATGGTTCCCAAGCTTCGTAGTCTCCGTTGATCTGACTGGCGACTAATTGGGAATCAATGTGAATTCTGACTTGCTCGGCTCCCAGGCACCGAGCCATCCGGGCCCCAGAAATTAGGGCCTCGTACTCGGAGATGTTATTTGACCACTTTTATTTTTATTTATGTCCTTACATAAATAGGTGTGCAATTATAGGACTTTAGTAGCCAAAGGGTCATTCTTTAGAAGTCTTTGGGTTTATTTGTAAAAAGTCCATTGGGGGTCCCAAGAGCCACCACTAGGCGGATCTGGTTGTACCCCGAAGCTGTCCATGAAAGATAGCATCTCATAGCCGGCAGTGTTATCTACTAGGATGTCTATGTATAGGAGAGGAAAATCATCCTTTGGGCAACCACGATTGAGGTCACGAAAATCTATACAGACTCAGACCCTACCATCCTTCTTCATGACAGGGATGATATTAGCTGCCCATTGTAGATACAAGACTACCCTGATGAACTTGGCCTTATAGAGCTTGTCAATTTCCTCTTTGACTTTAAGGGCGAGCTTTAGGTAAAGTCACCTCAATTTCTATTTGACAGCTCGAGCGTCGGGCTTTAGAACTAGACGATGTTCTACCAATGACGGATCTAGACCTGACATGTCCTCGTAGGACCAAGCAAAGGCATCGGGAAACTCCTTGAGAAAGCAAAGGCATTGGGAAACTCCTTGAGAATCGTCACAAGGGAAGCTTCTTCTTCTCTCTTCAAATTGGCACTTATCAATATGATCTTGGGGTTGTCCTCTGTGTCGAGATTAATTTTCTTGGTAGATTCGTCGACGGACACACTGGGTTCATCAAATCTTCTAGTTCTGTCAACAAAGGGAGCTATGGGATCGACGCGATCCTCTAGCGACTCTCCTTCTTCTTCTTCTAACATGTAGACTCCTAGGCCATCATCTACTGAAGATCCTTCTAGCTCAACTGCCCCTAGGGGAATGGGGGTGGATGTGAAATTGGAGACCTAACATAGCTGTGCATATTTCTCTACCAACTGGATGAGGTAACGCGTGAGAACCTGACGGACCCTAGATTGTTTGGAAGGAAAAGATGCTATGTATAGACCCTAACTCGAACTAGACTCTACCTTACTATGTATAGGGGGAGCTTGTAAAAGAGAGTTCCAGGTTTAAAGTGTCAGCCCTTGGCTGAGGGATCCGAGTTCCAGGGAGGAGGTTTCTTCAACAGTGAGCTCGCAAGCCCACATTTGAAAATTGGCATTTTTTTTGGTGGTCATGGGTGAATGTGCAGACAACATGGGTCGGTTGTCCCACGATCGGATAAGTAAGAAGCAGGGGAAATGGTGGATGGAACTGGAAGGGAATGACACAGACAAAAGTGGGCCTATCTAAAGCAAGGAACATGCCTGCCAGAGAGGCATTACCGGGAGGTTTATCGAGATGGAACAAGGAGAGAAGACCGAAGTCTTCTTCAAGCGGGGCATTAAACGAAACTTCTTCCTGGGGACTTTCAGAACTTTCCCTCGACTCCTGTCGAGTTCCAAGTTGCATTGGACCTTGGACAAAGAGACCATATATAGACTAGAGCCCTAGCTTGAGTGATCTTAGTTACTTTTTCAGCGGAATAACCTAAACATGTGTGACCCTTGGAGACCTTGCGTCTCATCCTATGAGTGGGACCTTGCTCATGTTGACCCAAACCTCTACCCATAGTAAAGTCCATCCTCGCCATCATCTCCCATCCTTTGCAGAACAGGATATTAGTGTGAGTGACTGGCCAAGGAAGAGTAGGAGAATTCGATGGACATAGGGTGGAGGGCCCTACAGTGCCTGCTATGGAAAGGATCGACTTCTTGCCCTTATTTGGAATGGTCATGAAGGGGATATCTTCGGAAGCGATAGCGCGAGAGTTTCCACCAATGGGATACTCTTGATTTTGATCACCCAACCATTGTAAGGGAATTTAAAACAGTAATGGGTCGTTGATGGGATCCCTAGGGTTTGCTCTATTCATGGTTGTCCTAGGTTGACCTTGTACGCGGGGTCAACCTCAAGGACGAAGAAGTCCAAGGACATAACCACGGGACCTAAACCGAGTTGCAAGGTCACTTTGCCCTTCGCGTACCATTTTGAATTGTCATATGCCGAGATTGTGGTGCACACCTTTTCCAAAGTTTCTTCCTACAGACCAATCTTTTGAATTATTTTCATTAGACACACATTGATTGATGCTCTCGTGTCGATGAGAGTGGAGTCAGCCTTGACTCCGTTGAGAGTGATAGTGAGGCACAATGGGAGTGACCTAGTTTCAGGTGGAGCGAGATCCTTATCGGAGAATGAAATGGATAGCCCATGAGTGAGGGCCATGATGGCATTAGTCACGCCACTTGTTGGAAGGTCCTCATTGACCATGATCTTCTGGAGAAATTGGAGCAAGATAGACTGGTGTGAAGGGGACCTCTTGATGAGTTCTAGAATGGAGACCTTAGTTGGTGTCATGTCTAAGTGTTAGGAGGATGTCGTACTCCGCATGGAGACTTTAAGAATTGACCCCTTCCTCGAGCTGAGATCACCTTTGGGACAAGGGGATAATGCGGTTGCGGAGTGTGACGTTTACTGAGACTTCCTTCGGTTCATCCGACTCCAAAGGTTTTGGATGGATTAATTGCAAAGGAGTGGGAGATCCGAAGATGAATGAAAGAGAAGTCGATCCCTCACTAGGAGTGCTAGGAGTAGGAGGAGGGATCGATTTTGGTTGTGGAGGCCTTAGAAGAACCAAGGGGTGGTCTTGGCCCGATTGAGCATTCAAAGGGACATGGGACTCTTGCCAAGATGATTAAGGGGGATTGATCAAGGTGAGAGACACTTGAGAGGCAACTGAGGATTGACTAGGGGGTGATGTTAAGGTCCAGGACCTAGGCTCCTGGGAGAACATGTTAATGTCCACCCATGGCTCGTTGGCTTCTACTTCCAATTTACCATACCACCTGGGAAAGCCTTCGACACTCCACATTTGCATCCTCTTGAGCACACGGGGTTCCATTCCAATCACTGTGTTCACTCGCTCATTTTGCCTCGAGCTTGAAGGATCCTTGTTTGGCTGATGAGCGGGTAACGGATTTTGCACAATGTCGAGGTCCTAGTTGGGTTTCTTGAGGTTGGCAATGGCTAGCTTAACATCGGACCAATTGATTCTCCCCTCGTCATTCATGTCATACACCTATTCTTTTTTTTTTCTTCGAACTCAAGTCATCAAGTGGCAAGAGAGAGAGTGCACCCCCATACCAGAGGTAGGGAATGGTCTTACTCCACCTCAGCCACTAAATGCTATTTTTATTGATTTATAAAAGAGATAACAGACATGGAGGGGCATCCGCCTGGAAAGACAAAAAAGAAACACAAATCCTATACAGTTGGAAAACTACAAAAAGCAACAGCAGCAAACACAAAAAAAAACTGTACGAAAACTGTAGCTCCGCAAGAGATGGCTCGCCCCATCAAGAACTAGCGCGCCGAACACGAAGGTTCGGCATACCAAGAGCGTCTGCCCTGGCATACCCTTGACCCCAGGTGCAGTGGCTTCGCCAACGTCCAGAGTAGAAGCGGGCGCCGGCTCCTCCACAGGAAGTAAAAAAAAAGGGAGACCAGTATCAAAGATCTTGTCTCATAAGGCGAGAAAGTCTCAGGTGGGACCGTCAGTAAGAATCTCTAACCGGTAGGTTGGCTGGACTCGGCCTAAGCAGCCACGAACACGGCCACGAACCTCTCGGCTTCAGCCCTCCTCCGCTCTAGCTCCTGCGGGCTGACCGCCTTGCCGGAGAACTTCACAGAGTGCGCCTCTTCTGCTTCGGCCGGGAGAAGAAAACACGCACCTCAGTCATGCACAAAGAATTTTTCCCGAAAAGTGGCTGGACCCTAAAAAGCGTCAGCATCCAAGAGTCTCACCTGCGGGACGGCTCGGCCCAGCCCAAGGCGCAGCAAACTTTGCAAAGGAAGGGATTGACAGAGGCGGGGAGGCTGAAGTCGTTCGAAAGACCGCCGCCCTCTTTCGCTCGACCACTTGTCGCGCAGTCGCCTTGGCAACGGCAAGCGCCTTCTCCACGGGTGACCTCTCCTGAGGCTCTACAGCAGCCCTGGGCGAAGGAGTGGGAGTGGATGGCAGCTCGGACCCGACCCAGGCTTCACCTACAGTAGGGATCGGTGAAGGTGGTGGCTCCTCCCTAGCTAATGAACATGAAAGACGTCCGGGTGTGAGCGGCCCGTGCTAAGACAAAGATAAACTCCACTTGAAAGACAACCTTAACAAGGGAAATCTCACCTGCGGCTTGGCTCGGTTCGGCCCGGCCAACCTTAAACTCCTCGAAGGATGGGATGGGAGGCGGTGGAGGAACGGTCTCTGTAGACTTGGCAGTCTCCGCCCTCCGGCGCTTAGCCTCCCACCATCCGGCGGCCTGCGCCTCGCCCAAAGCCTTCTTCACGGGGGACTTCACCCGGGGCCTCTTCGCAGGACGGGGTAACGGAGTCGTGGTCGGGGCCACTGGCGCCTCCTTAAAATAAGCCAGCTTCTCCGCTTGCCAGAGGAGATTGCGATACGTCACCAACTGGGTGCTGTCTGGGTGGTCTGTGACGGAAAGAAAATAAAGGGAGCAAGGAGTTAGTTACCCCCGGGGCTCAGTTTCCATGCCCACTTAACCCCAGTCGAGGTGGAAAACACTAGGGACCATTCCCTGGGTCCCAAAACACCAAAATGGAAGTAAATAAATGGCAAAACATTGATCGATCTAACGAAACCATCACACACCCTAAAATATGGGTTTTAACCCCTTACATGAAATAAACCTCGCTCAACTGACCACAGCCTACGAAACTCGTGGGAAATGGAATACATGAGCTAGGGAACCATCCCCCTACCTCCACTAAAGATTTCAGGCGCCGTAGATGGTGATTCATCATGAAATGCCTCGCGAAACCCTCGCCGACGCCCCGAACTTGCGACCGCCGCACTAAGCATTGTTAGAGAAATCTGATGGAGCAACTCTGAGATTTCTCAAAGGCTCTTGAATAGAGCTACATTGTCAATCTGTGCTTTCTTTTTCTTTTGCTGCTTCTCATTTTTACTTTTATTTCATGTTCTTGAACGTGCTTCATCACACGATTCAGGGTTGTGAGTAGTTGGGTGTTGCTCACTGGTTGCTCTGGGTGTCCAAAGTTTTGAGGAGTCATCCTCGGTTGCTACTGTGAGCAGCGGGCCTGTTCATGCTGGGTTGCACGATCAGGGGTGTGTACAGCTAGGTGTTGTACACAGTTACACTCTGGTGTTCAGGGTGTGGGAGGAGTTTGTTCCTCCAGGTTAAGCTGTAGTTTCAGCATTTGTAGCGGATTGTTTCCGCGGTCTTTTTGCTTGAGCAAGGAAGCCTCACCCTGATCAGGTGAGGGTGGACGTAGGTTGTTATGTAGCAACTGAACCACCTTAGCAATTTTTGTGCATTGTGGTTTGCCTTCCTTATCCTCTACCTCCATTCACTGAGCTCCTTTGTTGTGTCCAATGTGTTTTCAATTACCATTTATGCCAATCAAGTGTTCGTGAGCGGTGTTGTTCCAAAAAGAGTGTCTCACTCAATTCTTCAGTTGTTCATTTTGACAATTCATCAGATGCCATCCTAAGTATTAGTTTTTAATTTCTCTATTTGAGGGACTGATCTATTCACCCCCCACCCCCCTCTAGATACGATTAAACAGTTGGGGAGAGGATGGAAACGAAATATTGTGCTGACATACGTAACACTACACCCCAGTAAGCCACCCCGCTACCTGATTGGGTAACGGGGTGGTTACGGTCTCAGCCGCCGAAGGAGCCGTTCGGCAGCGGCTCGCGATAGCCCTGCTCCTTGGTCTTGGCCGCAGCAGCCTCGGCCTCGCCCCAGGTGCGAGCCGTGTCCTGGTAGATCTGCGCCGCCGCGAACACCTCCACGGCCTCCGGGGTGAGCACGAAGCCGGTCTTCTCCCGCAGGCGCTCCAGGAACCATGCGTTGTTGATGCTGGTGGCGTGGCCGCCCGGCACGCAGCCCTCCACCTCGCAGTCGTGGTCCTCGTCCGCCTCCAGCGTGTAGGTCTCCGCCTCGACGGCGGCGAGGGCTTCCACGGGCATGCCTTCCAGCGTCAGCGCGACGCCGACGAGGCAGTCGGCCTGGCCGTTGCGCACGTACATGCAGGACTTGTCCTGCTCGTCCGGAGGGAACCGCTCCGGGTCCAGTTTGTAGTTGTAGTCCGGGCCGCGCGTCTTGACGGCGTCCTGGACCATGCGCAGCGCGCGGGAAGCGTTGATCGTGACGGGTTCGGGGGTCGGGGTGGGGTTGCTCATACCAGGACTCCTGGGCAGGTGAACAGGGCGACGGACGCCCCGAGGGAGATGCCTGCGAGACCGGCACCGATGATCGCCCAGACTCGCAGTTGGGCCGACAGCGCCCGCCGCAGAGCGCGGCGGCGCCGGTCGATGTCCGCACGCAGCGGCGGGACCTTCGTGGGCGCCCACGCGAACGCGGGCTTCGTGCTCTCAGGCATTGCGCTCCTGCGAGCCCGCGCGCAGCAGCGCCTCCACCTCGGACTGCTTGTAGCGGCGGTGGCCGCCCAGAGTGCGGATGGTGGTCAACTTCCCGGCGTTCGCCCAGCGGGTGACCGTCTTCGCGTCGACCTTGAACTTGGCCGCGACCTCGGCCGGGGTGAGCAGCGGGTCGTTCTCGAACATGTCGTGCCTTTCGTGTTAGTTGTGCCCGGCCGCCGGGGTGGCGGCCGGGCGAGGTGTGGTTACTCCTCGGGCTGGCAGGCCCAGTGGTCCGGCGGGCACCAGGCATCCTTGTCGGACCCCGTTATGTTTTTCTTAGTGAATCATTAAACCAAATGAGTACGGGAAGACATTAAATGATCAATAAAACTTCATAGAATTTATCCAAGCTTCCATGAAAGGCAGCATGTTTTATAGCAGTTTTGATAAGGAAAGTAAATCGAGGAGGGTTGCTCTCTCTCTAGACTTCTCTAGAGAGAGAAACTCAGGTTTTTGGTGGGGAGTGAGTCCCATGGCACCCCCCAACATCGCCATGGAGGTGAACAGGGCCCCCCTCAGTGATGGAGATTGACGACTGGCGAATGGAGCGGCAGGGGGGAACAAGGTGTCCTGTGGAGTGCACAAGAATCCTCTTGTCTATTTCCATTGCTGGCGAGAAGGGCACACACAGAGGCTTTGCAAGTTAGGTGTGCAGAGTTGGGTGCAGACAGATTAGGAGGCGAGGGGAGGACACAGCCAGCTTGCTCCTATGCGGAGGTCGTCCCTCAAAAGGCGACTCCCACACGTCTACTGGGTGGGTGGAGGGACTGTCTAGACGTGGGCCCACTCCCGCCGGACCTTCTGAGAGGCCACATGGACTGGCTCCGGTGATGTTTGTGGATCGCACTGTGGAAGGCCAAGCTGATCTGACACTTACAAGGGCCTGCCTCGACGCACGTACGATGGGTGGTCATCGGTGGGAGGTTGCCAAGTGTCCAGGGCAGTTTTCTTGGTCATCGGTAGTGTGAAGCGGTGGCGGTGGAGGCGACGGAAGAAGGCTTCATAGTGGCTAACGAGAGTGTGCTTCTGGTGCAGGGATGGTCAATGGCAAGGGGAACATTTCCCTACCCTAGGGATCTTGTCAAATCTTCATGCCTCTAGGGGATCCCATTAGTTCTTTGTGATGAGGAGGAAATCTCCTCCTTGGTGAATTCCTTCGCTTCTGTGGTGGCCAGATCCCTGCATGTTGCTGCCGAGGGGACTCTAACGATGGCCCTGTTCTCGGCCAGGGTGTCCAACTTTGTCACAGTGCCGCCAACGATCACCTTCAGTGTTGGAGGGACCACGTTCTTGGTGTGAGTGCTGGCCGTGCCGCTCAGTCGCCGGCATGGATTAGGGCAATGCCCCAGTGGGACAAGGATGGCAACCTCCCAGTAGCGTCGGAGGTACTCGAAGCTGTCGGTCGCCTGGGAGGTCACCCTGGTGCCGCCACGCTGCCAGTCTGCATACTGCTCTGCAAACCGGATCCTCCAATCTGTGGCCTTCATCTGGCCACGGGTCTTTCGCCCAATCCCTCGCGGCTCTACCACCTCGATCCACTCCTGGTGGAGGCCGAGGGTCCTCATCACCAACTGGAGGCGCAGGGGCTCGATCTCATTCAGGCAATGGAGCCAAAGCTCACGCCCGAATAGAGGATGGCCTGCGGTCACCCAAGGCTGACCCTTCTCGGTCATGCCCTAGTACGATCTCCAGACCACCTGCATTCATATCACATCATCAATAGTTAGTTAGGCATGTACATCACATCATATGTAATTCATTCATTCATTTTTCATGAGTCATAAGGAAAGAGAAGCGCACCAGTGAGGGTGGGAAGTCCCTGAACTCCCAACGGAGTACATGTAACTCGAAGGCGTGTGGCGCTCCGCTTACATAAGGTAGCCACCTCCTAGCCAAGGGAAATGCGCCATCATTCCCCAGTCGGGTATCTACTCGTCTCATAGGCATGTACAAATGACTCCAAATCTACATTTTTAACTTGCATTAGTCAAGTCAAGACATTTGCATTCATAATCATTAAGAAGGACATGCATACTTGAAGAAAAGATGAAAAGCCACTGACGGTCGTCTCACGTCCTATCCCGGTGGACAAGTCGGCTATCAAATGCGCCAGCATAGCAGCTCCCCAGGCGTATCTCCCCACGCTCTCGAGGTCCTCCAGAATGCTCAGGAACCGGCAGTTCATGATATCACCCTTCGTCCCGAGCATCAGTCTACCCAACAAGAAGAATAGGAACCATCTCAAATCTATATCCACTCTCTCTCTCTGGGCTGGGTCATGACAGTAGGTGGCACGGGCTCTCTCTATCAACCTCGCCAACCACTCTGATAAGGTCTCCCTAGATCTCTGCCGGCAGTTCTCTAAACCCATAGCAGTGGTCAGGTCAGTCCTATAGATGGTCCTACACTCCCTCAACTATGGTCTCTAAGCCTAGCAAGCGCTCCGCTAACTCCCCATAGTCTGGTCCGGGCGGGTCCCACCCGGGGTCGCGCGAAGTGACCCCGGGAGGGTCCCACCCAGGATCGCGCGACCTCGGGCATGGCCGCCCAGCCTGCGCGTTGACCTATCCGGGGTCGGGAGACCCCGAGCGGGTCTCCCCGACCCCAAACGGGTCCTTCTACCCCCTTTTTGTTAAAAAATCCTCTCCCTGGGGACTTTTAGGCCTTGTTGTTGCAGCACGCCTCGTGGAGAGGAGAGAAGCGGGCCTTCTTGTTCATTGTTTGTCTTCTTCGTGCCGTGGGCCGTGAAGAGGGGATTTGTGCTTGTCCGAGTTACATGCAACACGTGCGTGGGACTTCTTCGGCGGTGTGTACACCATCCTTTGCATCTCCCTCCTTCTTGCTGCAAAGTTTTCTTTGATCATGTTGAGCACCCAAGGGATAAAAAGCTCCCCTTTTTAGAGTTTTACCCAGAACCATGTGATCCTGACAATCGTGGTGGTTTAATCCGGTTCCCGACCATCTCGCTTGCTGTGAGGAGTCTATAATTGCAGGAATATACAGGGTACAAAGTCCCAATGTGTGGAAATATTCCACGGAGTGGCGATACGCCGAATAGTGAACCCCGACCGACTCAACGGTAATATCTCAATTTATACGAGACAAATAATGGATGCAACACGGGTAATTTGACAGCCTACAGCTCGCCACGAGACCGCAACGGTCGGCTGGCGACACATTATTTGAGTGCATGGGCGGGCTTACTGTTGCCCGAATTATGTCAGACTGTCAGGATGGATAATCCCGCAGCTCGACTGATTTTTTCAATTTCGAAACCGCCCAGATCAGAGCCCCTCTGGGACAATTAACAGGTGCCAAAAAGCTGCTATCTTATATGCCCACCCAGGGGCAGCCGGGTAGAGACTCTGCTTGTGTGTCACATGATTATCGCCCTTTCGCCACCAAGGGCCCGACGGCTTGACTTATCATCTTCCACATCATTCTAGCCCCAATAGGACTTTTTATGATGATTGGTTGTGTTGCACGCGCCCAAGTGTTCATCTTTCGCAAGGGCACTACCACGTTCTTGGAACCTTATTATCCACACCGCTTTGCGCAAAATTTTGGATACAATAGAAAACCTCTGGGGCCTATCACTGAAGGAGTCCAAACCAATGAGCAGGTGCAAGCCGTTGCTTTCTCCTTCCCCAACCAGTCCTCTCCCCTACGCTTTTCACAAACCCCACGCAATCCTCAAATCTCCATGCCACAAAATAATCAACCTATTTTTCCCGCTCCACAAAACACCCAACCTACCTTCCCTACTCCACAGGCCGCCTTTCCCGCTCCCCAGCAACCATAACAACCTCCGCAATACCACAACGTCCCTCCACCCAATGACTATGCAAACAAGCGCCCGGCTCCAAAGAGGGCGCAGTATCCTCCTCTGCCCGAATCCCTCCAAGACATCTTCTCAGCTCTTATGTCCGTTGGTGCAATTCAACTTCCTCCAGAATGGCCTAACTGGAACCCGGTCGTTGACTAGTCCAAGCATTGCATGTTCCATAGATAGCCTAGGCACAATATTGAAGGTTGTTTTCAGTTCAGAGACATTGTATATGATCTGCATGAAGGGCAGCGTATTGATTGGGCTGAGATGCACAAGGCCATTATTGAAATTAAAGAAAAGAGAAGGCAAGTGCTGAGACAGCAAGCACCGCAGCTGCAGCCACAGCCACACCAATAGTAGCCTGTCCAGGACTTGGGGATTCACCAAAACTCCAAGCCAAATCATCCACCAGCTCCGCAACCCCAGCCACCAGCATCGGCTCAGGTTAACTGTGTTCAACACCCGGCTCCCGACACCGGATGGTCTTATGATGATGACAGCTCAGTCCAGTGGCTCATGGCCCTCCACCACACCTACCACAATCCTTCTCCACCTTCTACACCCGTCATCCCCCCGCTAAACTATCAAACCCCTATGCCCTTCGCATCTGCTAAACCCCTCATCCTACCATCAGCTCCCCCGTTGTTACACCTACCTTTATTCCCCATAAATACCCGCATCACCTATCGTCACCACACCATTACCCAACCCTTCACCGGTCATCCTCCCTCCACGGCCCACCATTACCCCCATTACCCCAACTATCTCCACTATACCACTCATCCACCCCATTGGGCCCTGTGATGCCCCAGAATTTTTATAAAATATTTTTTGAATATCACTCGTCGAACCAAACTTCTTGAATCATTCAGTGGTATGATATCTGTTTATCTATTTTTTTTAAGAAAAAGAGGGGAAAAAGGAAAATTTGTCTCCAGTTCTACCCCTATGATGGAGCTCCTAAAATCTAAATGAGAGCCTGAATGTTGAGCTGCTGCAACTCTCGTAGTCTCCATATGGGATAGAGTGCTCCATCCCCCTGCTCTTCCGCGTCCATTTGCTGCATGGCCCACGCATAATATACGGTCTGGATGGTATCCTGAACAAAATTTTCAGTAAAACGAAACGGGCATGAGTCAATAATAGTATGCTAGATTTCACAGAAACAACGACGGCTTTGGCAAAGACTAGATCGTGCCCAGCTCAAGCCCCAGACACACGATGGACAACACGTCCACAAGCAAAAAGTTGCACCAAACGTGTAGGCATACACGTGAATCATCCTTTTTGCACCTCCGGAAGCAAGCAAGCCCAAAGCTAGCCTCGTGTGTGAGATTATCAACTGGCATTCTACAAGTTGCAAACTTGTGCAGGTCAACAAATTGCGAATGCATGTGGAAGGTTTGACCCAAGTGTGAAATGAGGTGTGGACTGTGGAAGCACTCCCACACTGTGACATGCACACGTGGTAGTGCTTCGGATGCCACCTGAACAAGTGAATCCGGCTCACACACAATGGTTCTCAGCCACTGTCCCGTGGCTTTGTTAACCGCAATGCTTCTTTTATGTTCCACACACACAACGGTTATCACCCAATGTCCTGTGGCTCAGTTGGGCCATAACACTTGCCTGAAGCTGAAATAGTGCTACGGGAGACAGATATGCTAAATTCTCCAGGGGTTTCATCTTATAGCAGCGAGGGTCTACAATGACTGCCATAAGGGATCAGGTTTGCTTTCCTAAGTTATTCCTTTACCCCCTACCTGAGCATCACCACTACAACCATAAGTCTGTCTGTGTTGAATATTGAAATATCCAAAAGGAATACATGGACATGAAGATGTCATTTCATAGTTCTCCTTTTCCTTGTTTTCTTTTCACCACTTGATCATGATTTATAGCAGCAAACCCAGCAGCAATGTTTTATTCCTTCTCTCTCC
>JANBPO010007446.1:0-10256 GCA_024336825.1 Amorphophallus titanum | reverse complement strand
AATTTCTACTATTCCATCCACCAACATATGAAGGGCAAGCAGATCCAGATGCAGCCAAAGTGTGGCTAGATGCAACTAAATGTATGTTCCGTTCATTGGAATGCACTGAAGATGAAAAAGTGATGCTAGCTGCATTTCAACTGTAGGGAGCGGCACTCGCGTGGTGGACCACAGAGTGGGAAGTTACTTTCAGATCTCGTCCACTTCATCAAATAACTTGGAGAGAATTTGTCACGTCGTTCGAGCATACTTACAGTCCTACTTATCTCAGAGTGGACAAGATGTACCAGTTTATGGAATTGGCTCAGGGCAACATGACTGTTCTGTAATATCGTAACAAGTTCATGGAATTGGGTCAATATGCGCCTCATATTCTTGCCAATGAAGGTTTGAAAATCGAGCACTTTCTGCATGGGTTAAAAGTAGAATTAAGGCAGCCTTTGATTGCAACCATGGTAGCGGAGATGGATGCAGCATATCAGGCAGCTGCAACATTAGAACTTGATATGGCAAGATTACGAGGGCGTACCCAAGCTGAGTCAGTCCAGTCGAGTGTTAGCATTAGCAGGTCAGTCAACTGACTGTGACAGGAGTTCCATCTTCTGTTCCTACTGCTAGTGGCACTTCCTTTTCCAAATCTAAGTTCAAGCGGATGTTCAGGAAGTCTAAGAAGGGGTATGACCATCAAGCTTCTTCTGGTACTGTGCAGCAGCAAACAGCACCCTCTTCCTTTCAGTGACAGGGATCAACAGTAAGTCAGTCGAGAGCATGTCCGAGATGTGGTGGGAGTCATCCAGGCAGACTTTGTTCACTGCCGGTGGTTTGTTTTCGTTGTGATCAACCTAGACATGTGGTTCAAGATTGTCCTCAGAGGCCGAAACCTGTGCATTTCTCTCAATTTTCTCAACCACAGCCATCCCAGTTCAGACCTCCTCCAACACCACAATCTCAGTAGTATTCTCAAGCTTCAGTCTCTTCGTCTTACCAGTCTTCAGTAGCTGGTAAAAAGTAAAAAGGGAAGGTTTCGCATATAACTCGTGCTGAAGCTATGGCATCTCATCTCATGGAAGGTACAATTATGATTTATGATCATGCAGCTCATGTTTTATTTGATTCAGGTGCTTCTCATTCATTTATTTTTGAAGACTTTATTGCCTGCATTGAGGAGCCGACATCTGAGATGTCTTGTGAGTTGATAGTTGAGCTACCTTCTGGGGATTTCATGTTCACTCCTCTCTGTCTGGAGGAAACTCATATGGTGATTGGCAATTAGTAGTTGCTAGCTAAATTATATGCTTTATAGCTAGTGGATTATGATATTATTCTGGGCATGGATTGGTTGGATGAATATGAAGCCATGGTTGACTGTAGATCAAAGAAAGTCCATTTTCAGCCACATGGAAAACAGGCATTCTACTTCCAAGGTATTCGATCTTGTTCTTCTCACTTGCTTATTTATGCTATTCGAGCTTGTCGATTACTTAATGCAGGTTGTCAGGGATTCTTTGCTTATATGGTTGCTGTTAAGGCACCACAGTAAGACATCAATGATATTCCTGTGGTTTGTGAATTTCTTGATGTGTTTCCTGATGAGTTACCATGCTTACCTCCTCAGCGAGAGATAGAAATGGTGATTGAAGTGATTCCATGTACGGCACCTTTGGCAAAGGCACCTTATCGCATGGCTCCAGCTGAATTGAAAGAATTGCGAGCACATCTATTAGATTTATTAGAAAATGGTTATATCTGTCCTAGCTTTTCACCATGGGGTGCTCCAGTCTTATTTGTGAAAAAGAAAGATGGAAGCCTAAGACTATGTATTGATTACAGGCAGTTGAATCATGTGACTATCAAGACCAAGTATCCTCTGCCCTGGATCGATGATTTGTTTGATCAATTGCAGTCAGCTACTGCCTTTTCACGGATTGATCTTTGATCAGGTTATTACCAATTGAGGATTAAAGAATCTGATGTGGAAAAGACTACTTTTAGCATGTGTTATGGTCATTTTGAATTCTTGGTTATGCCGTTTGGGCTAACCAATGCTCTAGCAATTTTTATGGACCTAATGTAGCGTGTGTTTCGTTCGTATCTAGACTGGTTTGTGGTGATCTTTGTCGATGACATTCTTGTCTATTTTGCTTCTGAGGAAGAACATGTGCAGCATCTGAGGATTGTATTGCAGACTCTGCGAGATCACAAGCTATTTGCTAAATTCAGTAAGTGTGAGTTCTGGCTTCGGGAAATTCATTTTCTGGGCCATGTGATTTCTGGTGACGGAGTTGCAGTGGATCCAGCTAAGATTGAGGCTGTTCTTCAATGGCAGAGATCGAGAACTGTGACAAAGATCAGGAGTTTTCTGGGTCTTGCTGGCTATTATCAAAGATTCATTCACGACTTTGCACGGATTGCCGCACCGATGACTAGACTGACACGTAAAGATGAACCTTTTGTCTGGTCAGATCAGTGTGAGCAGAGCTTTGTTAAATTGAAAAGGCTTCTCACTTCTTATTCAGTGCTGGTGTTACCTTCTGGCTTGGGTGGATTCGTGGTTTGCACGGATGCTTCTCGAGTGGGTCTGGGTGCAGTGCTTATGCAACATGATAAAGTTATAGCTTATGCATCCTGGCAACTAAAACAGCACGAAGAGAATTATCCAACACATGACCTAGATCTTGCGGCGGTAATCTTTGCACAGAAAATCTAGAGACACTACCTGTATGGTGAGAAATTTGAGATCTTTACTGATCATCAAAACTTGCAGTATGTGTTTTCCGAAAAAGATTTGAATCTCCGGCATCGCAGATGGATGGAATATATGAAAGATTATGACTTTACTCTCTCCTATCAGCTAGGTAAAATGAATGTTGTGGATGATGCTCTGAGTAGGAAAGTACAAGTCAGGCATCTACTGATTCGTGAATGGAAATTGTGGGAACAGTTTCCTAGTGAAACATTCAGCGTGGACATTCCTTCGGATCTGATGACTGCTGTGTGCGCCAGTCTTGTTATGACTTTAGCTATTTATCAGCAGGTTAAGGAAGCTCAGCAGGTAGACTCTGATTTGTCCCGCATTGTAATGATACATGACATTGAATTTGATGATGAGTTGGTGGTCAGCTTCCGAGGCAGATTGTATGTTCCAGCTGTTGTTGAGTTGAGAAATGCAACTCTGAGTGAAGCCCATGGATCCCATTTTACTATTCACCCCGGCACTACCAAGATGTATCAAAATCTGAAAAGACAGTTCTGGTGGCTAGGTATGAAAAGAGATATGGTTGAGTTCGTAAATCTTTTCATCCCAAAAAAAAAACCAAAACTGTCACTAAAGAAAGTGCATTCGTTTTGTTGTTCCGTCGCCCGAGTATTTCCTGTTCTTTAATTCAAAACAAATAATTTTCTAAATGTTTATAAGCCTTCTCTGAAGTGAAGAGCTTAGCTTCACATATCGACAATTATAAGGGCTTCTTTGTTTCCTTTCGGTTACTTTACAAAAAACACATATTTTGGTCAGATTTATTTGAGCATGATTCAGAATTATTTTTAACTTCACAATCAAGAAGCATAATGAATCAAAAATACCAATTAACCAATAAAGATTACAAGTGGAAAGTCACATCACTTAAACATTGATTGGCTTGTAGGGCACCTAACACTGACACCTTGAACTTTGACAGGCATCTACGCATTATGTTCATGTCCTTTAACCTTTTAATTATATTCAGAAATATGAAATGAGCTACGACTTTAGACCCCCAACTCTTAACCTACTACAAACAGATTATTGGTCCCGATGATTTACCATTATCACCTTTTCGTTGAAATCGATTCTGCATTATAACTTATAGCAGCATCCTTCTATTTCTTGAATATTGTTGCTATTGTGCCCATCAAACTGCATGACCCATAAGCCACATAGAACATGTTCATGAAAACATGTGCGTGGTCACCTTCAAATGCTGTTTATAATACCCAAAATCTCAGATAAATGAGAAAAAGAAGATATCTAACACAAAGCAAAGCCTTTGGAGAGGAGGGTATCTTACCTAATCATACATGGCTAACAATGTCATAAGCCTCCCACAGCCGGACATCTCTAGCCTTTATCTTAATCTCCTATAACTCAGCTCTTCAATTCTTTATAAAACAATGACTGATTACATGTATTAATAGTTGCTCCACCACATAAGGAGTGTTTTTGACCAACCCATACAGTAGACCGCATAGTTCAAAATAATTGTTGTCAAGCAATATGTATGTTCTGGAAGTGAGGATACCTCATAACCTTAAAAATTGTAACACGTAATCTCATATGACTTTCTTATTGTTGTATTTTTTGTTGCATTATTTCAATGCATCATTGACTCAACTCAACTTGTTACCTCTCCCTGTGGGGCTTGAAAAAATGGGCTTGACCTGAGCACTGAGTGGTACTCGACATAGTTAGGCATGGGTAGAACATTGAACCATGAATCTGGTGCGGATCAGCTATGGCTCAAACTCAAACTGATCTGTCAAAGGATCAAACTAGGAGTAGCCTCCTCAAATGGTCAAGTCTGATCCCTATGTGGTCAAGAGGATAAAATGAAAGGAGTAAAAAGACGAGGAGCCAGCATTGATCCGATGTTTAGAGTTTGATGGTTGGCATCAGCAGCATGTGGTATACCAGCAGCAGCAACATCAACAACAAGGGAAAATGACTGAATGTAGTTGGACTCCCTCTTCCTCAATTCTCCTTTCTTTCAAAAAAAAAAGGCAGGATTAAGGGGGTGGGTTGCACTACCAATGTCATCTAAGATGACAGAGGTGATATATCAAAGACGTGAGAGGTGAGGTACCTCATGAAAAATGAAACAGGACACGGGGAAGTGACCAAAATAACATCGACAATATAACTTTCTCATGTAAATAAGGCACCTAACGTAGAAAACATATGGGTTAGTAGCCCCTCAAGGAAGACCCTTCATGAATAACCACGGCAGACACTCAATATGTCGGCATGAGTAACAGAGATCCAACTATACTGACTGAGCAAGGCTGCAGGAGCAAGGAATAAGCATCAATCTCACATGGATCTCCAAAGATATGAGCAGCTAAGATCATCCCCTGAGAAACAGTGTTCCACTAACAATTTACTTGAACATTCAAGGAAAAATCCTTAATTCAACGTGCAATGACAGTTGCCTTATCGACCAAAAACAAATTCTGCTTTGTGAATGGAGATATCAAGGAACCTGCTACGGACGATCCTAGCAGAAACGCCTGGGAGCGTGTAAATAATATGGTCCTTCCTAGATCTTACACTCTATACATAGAGATATTATTTCCTCTGTGCTATATGCTGATTCTGCTCACACAGTATGGATCGATCTCAAGGATCGTTTCTCCCCAGCTGATGGACCCAGGATTTTTAGTCTTGAACGATCTATTGCCACATTACAACAAAACAATGATTCAGTAGCCAGATATTTCAACACACTTAAAAGTTGTTGGGATGAATTGGCCCAATATGAGTCTGGGAGCTCCCATGGTATCTCTAATCAGCGACGCCAACTGATGCAGTTTTTGATGGGCCTCAACAATGTTTACTCCAATGTTAGGAGTCAAATTCTACTCATGGATCCTTTGCCTAGTGTCACACGGGCTTATTCCCTCATCCAGCAAGAAGAATCCCACAAACACATACAGACTTCTGAGATCATGAATGCTTCTGCAATGCTTGCAAACACAAGTCTACAACAAGGAGAACATGCAGGAGTTTCTTATCGTGGCCGACCAACAGATAGAAGATTCAAAACAAGGAGCGATGTGCTCATTGTCATGCTCTGGGGCATAACAAGGACAACTGTTACAAACTAGCTGGTGAAAGATGTAGCTATTGTCACATTTTGGGCCACCAGAAAGAGCAGTGTTACAAACTACATGGCTACCCCCACATTATCAAATTGCTAGACGTAATCAGTTGAAATCTACAGCTGCAGGCTCTCCAGCACCATCACAGCCACCCTTGACAGCATAACAATATGCTCAGCTCATACAACTTTTAAGCACAAACACCACTACACCACCTCATGTGAATATGGCAGGTAATGCTCCTTCGGCAAACAAGAGTTGGATACTTGATTCAGGTGCATCAGCACATATTGCTGCTTCACAACAACATTTGCAATTGATCTCTACTCCCCAAGCACCTTCCAACATTACCTTACCAACAGAAGCTCCAGTGCCAATTCAAGGCATCGGTTCATCTCAATCGAATGCAAAAATTTCACTCCATGTTGTATATCATTCTCCTTCATTTCATTTCAATCTTTTGTCTGTCAGCCGCCTAACCAAAGATTCAAATTGCTCCATCACTTTCTTTCCTTCCCACTGTGTGCTGCAGGACCTCTCGACGATGGAGTTGATTGGGCAGGGTCGTGAATACCATGGACTATACTACATCGACACAACACAACCAGCAACCTGTTTTGCCACCAGTGTCAACACTCTTCAACTTTGGCATCAATGTTTAGGCCACCCTTCCACCAACAAGCAACGACAGCTGGCGAAGCACATTCCTATTTTTTTACCAATCAGTCTTTTACTTGTTTACAATGTCCATTAGGCAAACAAACACGCCTTCCCTTCCCTCACAGCTCCACCTTCACAACAGAGCCTTTTTCTCTTCTTCACTGTGACCTTTGGGGTCCCTATGATGTTACATCTCACAGTGGAGCACATTTTTTTCTTACTATTGTGGACGATTTTACCCGGTTTACATGGGTATTCATGTTACGCTTTAAGTCTCAAACTTTTGATGTTTTCAGAGCATTTGCTTCTTATGTTCAAAGGTAATTTCCCTTTCATGTTAAACGAATTCGTATCGATAATGGTGGTGAATTTCTTAACAACTCATTTCATACTTTCCTCACTGAACAAGGTATTCTTCATGACCATACCTGCCCTACTACGTCCCAACAAAACGGTATTGTTGAGAGAAAGCACCGGCATATTCTTAACATCGCTCGCATCCTTCATTTTCAATCACATTTACCAAAATAATTCTGGAGTGATTGCATTCTCACAGCTACTTACTTAATTAACAGACATCCCTCTACTGTGCCCCATGGCAAAACACCATACTAAGCCCTTTTTGGCACACCACCGTCCTTCCTTCATTTGCGAACTTTTGGTTGCCTCTATTACGCTTCCACTTCTCATCTTGATCCAAATAAATTTAATGCCCGTGCTCGCCGTTGTCTGTTTCTTGGCTACCGTCCATCGCAGAAAACCTATGGATTATTAGACTTAGAAGATCGCCACATTTTTACAAGCAGGGATGTCACCTTTTATGAACATATATTCCCTTTGGCACCAACCCAACCACCCACAGACACTTTCACAGTTTGTCCCCTACCTGCCACCGACTTCATCCCATCACCACCCATCAATGCTCCCTTGGCCCCACCATTCCCAATCACCACTTCACCCACTCCTGCACCCAGTTCATCACCAATCCCCACCGCACATACCCGCCCTACCAGGACAAAACGCCCACCACCTTATTTGTCTGACTTTATAACTGGATTCACCACAACTGCCTCAACTCCATTGCTGAAAATGCCCAAGGTATACTATCCTCATTCCCGCACTCTTCACTACTCACGTTTTTCCACATCTCACACTGCCTTCCTTTCCATAATAGCTCAGCACAAAGAACCCGCCACCTTTACTGAAGCCTCCCAAGATGCTCATTGGCAGACTGTATGGCAGACGAACTCCAGGCTCTTGCAGTGAATAAGACTTGAATCATCACCACTCTTCCCCCCGGGAAGCATGCTATAGGGAGTAAATGGGTCTACAAGATAAAGTACAACTCCAATGGATCAATTGCTTGGTTCAAAGCTCGTCTTGTTGCAACAGGGTATACTCAAACCGAAGGCTTAGACTATGGAGAAACATTTGTGTCCGTCGCCAAACTTGTCACAGCGTTGTATCCTTTCTCTTGCTGCCACCAACCATTGGCCACTGCATCAATTAGATGTGAATAGCGCGTTCCTTCATGGCGATCTCCACGAAGAGGTATATATGCAGCTCCCACCGGGGCTCCGCAAATAGGGGGAGTCTTCTGTCTGTCGCCTTTTAAAGTCACTCTACGGCCTTAAGCAAAATTGGTTTCAGAAGTTCACATCTGCCTTATTGACGGTAGGTTTCTCACAGTCCCAAGCTGATTATTCCCTCTTTACTGCTCGAAGAAATTCTTTACTCACAGTTGTTATTGTTTATGTGGACGATATTCTTATTACTGGAGACGATACCATCCTCATCATTCTTCTGAAGAAATTCTTACATCTCAGATTCCATTTAAAGAACCTGGGACATCCAAAATATTTTCTTGGGATAGAGCTTGCTCGATCCCAGCAGGGCATTTTTCTCAATCAAAGAAAATATGCTCTTGATATCATTCATGATGTCGGTCTTCAAGGTGCCAAACCTGTTACCAACCCCTTGGAAACATGACATTCTCTTTACTCTGCCACTATTTCACCAATGACTGATCCTTCTCCTTACCGGCGGCTAATTGGCAGATTGTTATACTTAACAGTTACCAGACCAGACATCACTTTTTCAGTCAATCTTCTCAGCCAATATATGTCTGCACCCACCGATGCACACTGGCAAGCAGCACTTCGAGTTGTCCGGTACCTCAAGCATACACCTGGTAGTGGTGTCTTCTACAGCTCTTCCAGCCCCATGCAATTAAATGTCTATGCAGATGCTGATTGGGCCTCTTACCCAACAACCAGACGATCTGTCACTGGCTATATTACATTCCTTGGCACTAATCCAATTTCTTGGAGAACAAAAAAGCAATACACTGTCTCCGATTCATCCGCAGAATCGGAATATAGGGCCATGGCCGCTGCCTCCTGCGAAAACCAATGGCTTCACTCACTACTACAGGATCTGTACATCAACATTGGACCTGCCATGCTATATTGTGATAATAATGCTGCTCTACACATTACTGCAAATTTGGTTTTCCATGAACGAACGAAGCATATCGAACTTGACTGCCATTTCATTCGAGAACGCATTCAGTCCAAGCTTATACAAACATCACATATTTCCTCTGAAGCGCAACTAGCGGACATTCTCACAAAACCTCTGAGCAACGATCATTTTTCTGCTCTCAGTTCCAAGCTGGTTCGACATTACCACTCACCACCTTGAGGGGGAGTGTTAATCATTGTAATTATTGTAACAAACCTTGTACCTCTAAGAATATTCCATCAATCATTGGCGTCAGGTGCTCCTCCCAACAGAATTCGCACATTCTGGATGAGACCTGAGCCTTCTAGATGTATCCATTCCTTTCTATATAAACAGAGCACAGGGTCCGAGCGTGAATCACCGGAGCTCATTCATTTTCTGCTCTTCCTTTTTCTCTCTCGCATTCTCGCCTTCTTCTGGCATTCTCAACTTGGTATCAGAGCGGGTGCATCTCTACGGCATCTGTCATTCGCCTTCATCGAAATGGCGGGCAACCCAACGTCTGATGTATCTGCTTCAACAGCAATAGAAGCGGCAGCCTCTGCTGCAATGATTCCGTCATCCACTCCTGCGGTAGAAGCAACGGCACTTGATGGACTCGAGAACCCCTTCTTTCTCCATTCTTCAGATAACCCAGGTGTTGTTCTCTTATCAGCTTTACTCACTGGAGAAAACTATACCTCTTGGCAACGTGCAATGACAGTTGCTTTATCGGCCAAGAATAAATTCGGTTTTGTGAATGGAAATATCAAGGAACCTGCTACAGATGATCCTAGTAGAAACGCCTGGGAGCGTGTAAATAATATGGTCTTTTCCTGGATCTTAAACTCTATACATAGAGATATTGTTTCCTCTATGCTATATGCTGATTCTACTCACACAGTATGGATCGATCTCACGAATCGTTTCTCCCCAGCTGATGGACCCAAGATTTTTAGTCTTGAACGATCTATTGCCACATTGCAACAACACAATGATTCAGTAGCGAGATATTTCAACACACTAAAAAGTTATTGGGATGAATTGGCCCAATATGAGTCTGGGAGCTCCCATGGTATCTCTAATCAGCGATGCCAACTGATGCAGTTTTTGATGGGCCTCAACGATGTTTACTCCAATGTTAGGAGTCAAATTCTTCTCATGGATCCTTTGCCTAGTGTCACATGGGTTTATTCCCTCATTCAGCAAGAAGAATCCCACAAACACATACAGTCTTCTGA
>JANBPO010007440.1:0-23106 GCA_024336825.1 Amorphophallus titanum | reverse complement strand
ATATTCGGTGTAATAGTTAGCATCTTGAACCTGGTTCTTATGTGTTTGCTCCTGAACGGAGACAAGAGCGTGTGTGTGTGTTTGGGTGGCCCAGCTTGGCTTCCGTGTGTGTGTTGGCTATTATATACAGCGTGTGTGGCTCACATCTTAGTGGAGCGTTAATCCTCACTCGGTGAGGGGTGGACGTAGGGGACAGGTTTGTGAACCCGAACCACCTAAAAATCCTGTGCTCCTTTGTGGTTCGCTTCATCGCATACTTTTACGAGTGGGCCCTACGCTAAGTTGAGTGGACTTTCCTTTCTATATTGTTCCACTACATTCATCTACTCGTGTTCATGAGAGAGATCATGTTTGCGTAAGAGTGAGTGCTTGTATGCTTAAAATTTATTCAAATGTGCAGTCAACATTTTTAACTAGCACCTCGTCAATTGAAGATTTCTTTTGGAGCAATCAATTCACCCCTCCCCTCTTGATTGCCACTTGTCCAGGCATAACAATTGGTATCAGAGCTTTGGTCTCTGATTGAGTTGACCACACGATCGCAGAGCGAGATCCTAGAGAATGGCAAACAGGGGGATGATGCCCGAAGGGCATTCGGTACATAGGCCTCCATTTTTCGATGGAACAAACTACCCTTATTGAAAAAATAGAATGTATGTTTTCCTGCGTGCTCAAGAGTATGATGTGTGGATTATGATTAATACAGATCCTTATGAATTACCTGCAAATGAGGATGATTGGGATGATGAACATATCAAGAATTGTGCAGCTAACTTTTAAGCCATGAATATAAATCAATGTGCTATACATCCCAATGAATATTCACGAATCTCTATGTATGCCTCTACCCAAGAAATGTGGAACAAGTTACGCTTAATTTATGAAGGAACATCTGAAGTCAAGGAGATAAAGAAAAATCTATTGGTATGAGATTATGAGTTGTTTATGATGAAGCCGGAAGAATCTATTTCTAAGATGTTCGCAAGGCTGATGGAGATTATAAATGGTTTGAAAGCTCTAAGCGAGGAGTACTCAAACCAAGATCTTGTAAGGAAGGTACTGAGATCACTATCACCACAGTGGCATACAAAGGCCACTGTATGCTGGGAACTTTGGCCTTGTGTTAAGAATCCATGAGAACACCTTGGCAATGACCGAAACATCCGAAGCTCTGGCTTATGTTGAATTGGATCTATCGGCTCCACGCAAAGAGCGCCTATGGATTGAATTGGATGGCAATGGTTTTTGGCAGTCGGTTAATTACCACCGGATTCCTCATCTATGCTCTTTCTGCCATAAGCTTGGACATGTAGTTGCTGACTGTAAGAAGAAATTAAACAAGGACAATAGTTGCTGCATTGCTCCAAATCCTATTCTAGGGAACAATTGTCAGGTCTCCAGGCCTCGAAAACCAGGCGCTCCTCCTGTTCGACCAAATGCCACTGACACAAACAGATTTGAAATTCTACAATAGTTTGATGAGGATTTGGAAGCGGATCACCATGACATTCCCTCCTCTGAGAAAGGAAAGTCAGTTGATGCTTCAGCAGGGATTAGTTCAATACAACCGACTGGTAACCATATTGTTTTACACCCTCATGAATCTAAGGCTCCGAAAGAGGTCCAGATACTTGCAGTTGGTTCTAAACTACAAGAGGCCTTGGAACATACTACCCTCAACAACCCACATTCTATTACTTCTACTACTTTTCCTATCTGTGATGGCCACGAGGGTGAGCAAATATCAATTTCTAATGACAGTTTGGCTCAATCTGTGAATCACACTGGCAATGCTTTGATGCAAGTTATTGCGGAACATTCTAAACTCCCTTCAATCCAAAATGCCTCTGATCGTGTCCTTGGTGCTTCTTCAGAAAGTCAGTTTATGACTAAGGGAGTTGAGCAATTTAGTGTTGGGGAGCCACCAACTTTGCAGCAACATATCCCTCAATTAATGCAGAAAGAATTTCAACAACGATGCAAGGAAATAGCCATTCAAGCAGAGATAAGCAATATCACCTCTATACATAAAGAGCGTATGGGAGTTATTACCAGAGGCATGAAAAGGACTGGCTCCACAGGTAATATTCACTTTAAATCAAAAGATCAATGACTTTTATCATTTGGAACATTAGAGGAATTGGGAATGTTCTATCCCTTGGTCGTGTTAAACTTTTAATCAAGGAGTATAAAGTGGATTGCGCTCTGGGTTCCCAGAGGTCTATCATGTCATGGTATGTTCTCCTAGAAGCTCTTCTCATTGAGTGGAACATGAATGCCACCCAGGTGGCGACATTGGGCACCCTCATCTCACAGTTTCAACCCTTAGATCACTAGGACCCTTAGCAGGCTTACCCTCAGGGTTCACGCATCCAATCTAGGTCACGAGATCGCCGCATGCGGCCTCTCAACATTCATTGGCTTACTCTGGATTTCCCCATGTGTAAGTCCGATTGTTGATTGTAAAATCTCCAGATTAAGGGGAGATGCTGCCCAAATTTTTCCAGACTTTTGCTCATTTTTGTTTGATTTATTTAACCATTTTTTATGCTTGTCCACATTCCGTTTAAAGTTAACATTACATTTAAGTGATGCTGTGTGCATGGCCTGAATGGCCCCATTTTCAGTTTACAGTCTTATAGACGTTATTAACCTGTGCTCGAGTGGGAACCTCACACAGATGATGGAATGTAAAATTAAAAGTATGATGAATAAGGATTTTTAAACGCAATAAATTTGATAGCTCCATTTTCATCCATGCAAACCCATCTCATATGCCAGTGATGCTTCTCCAAACCTTTCCCATGTGGTCATTCTGACCCCCAAATCCTTGAATAGTCTTCTCAGACATTCCTAATCCAAATTAGACTCCCTTGCATTGACCTCAGGTCACCCAAATGCCTTTTAATGGCCCAAAGGGGTTAGATTCTTTTGAAGTCCTCCTGATTCGGCACCATCATCCCCACATGTGGAATGAGTCGGTGGCAGCCCCATTGAGTCGGTGTCATGGCCACCGACCCATCTCCTGTCAGACCGACTCCCCCATTCTTGAGCTCCAAAGGTGTCGATGTAGTCCCCATGGCACCAATACACTCTACACCTCCTCTCTATTGGTGCTGACTCACCTTGCATGTGGCCCGGGTCGACCTTATACGAACCCTGGGGCGACTCCTGTCCTGGTCAAACCCCTGAAAAGCCCCTTAAATGCTTGATTTAAGGCTATCCTTTTGGGTAAATAATGAACAAATAACTCAGACCTTCTTTTGATGTTTGTTCTTTCCACGATCATATATCTACTAGTGCACCCTACAGACTGCCCACCAATCTTTATTCTTGAACGATGAATAACGTGAATAATGCACTTGCTAGGTTTGTACAACCAAAATGAATGGCTCATAGGAATTCAATTTGGATCTATGTTTGACATCGACAATCCCATATATTGCATCATTTTGAACTGAACTAGGATCAAACCAATGACACTTAAAAAGGAATATATGGTTATCTTGTCTGAAATATTGTAATTCTATGACCTCTTCAAGAATACCTTAATAATCAAGATCATTTTCATTGTATGTACTACCTTTCATGCATACGTCGCTACTCATCGTAGACTTATTTCGTCCATAATCGCTGGTGTGAAATCTATAACCATTCACAAAAAATCCTGGATAGGCATGGCAACCTTCAAAGGTCCATAACTTATCACCTGGACTCTTTCATCAGTAACATAACCTTCTTCAACCTATGAATACAAACCACGTTACTTTAAATTGAACTTGCATACACCTCAAGCTTTGTAGAATTGGTAGATTGGCACTTACTTGACCTTTAAGCCATCTGGCAAAAGATCTCTCTCGTTCATTTTAAACCTCCATGTCATTGAGACGTGGACATTGAGTAATTAATTCTAAATCAAATTGCCTGCAATGATGAATGCAGCATCACCGTAAATGGGAGGAAGAACGTCAAGATGCTTATAAATTTTAGCACTTGCGGAGTTGAGGACTCACTCAACATAAGGTTCAATCTTAGCATAGTTCAGGAGAACATATATCTCTACGGCCAACAACTCTTTGTCCTCTAATATGCGATTCAAACAACGTCCGAATGCACGTCCTGGATACTTAAATATGGACAACCAGTCGGATGGACCCACCTCTCCTCCATCATCATTACATGGAGGTCGATTGTGCCTAGTTTGAATTTCAGGTTTGAAATACATCGAACAGAAGTTTGAAATTTCTTCAAAAATATATACCTCGGTAATTAAACCCTCTAATTTAGCCTTGTTGCGAACCTTCATTTTCAGATCATGCATACACCTATGACAATAAATCATATGACAATGACATACAGTGACAATGATAGATACATGTAACTACTATCAAATAATCAGTAAATTATCTATATTTTTCACGCTCTGTCTATTGTGTCGAATACATTTATGCTCTGATTGACATGATTGATATAACTCGTCACGTATACCTAGTTCCTTCCGCGCTCGGGACGTGACAGTTTTTGTGGTAATAGAGCCTAGGATATTCAACTCCTAGGAAACCAAGTCCAAGGATAGGGTTATACCTTTACCAGTGAGATTGGGTAGAGCCAAGGGTTAAGTTAACTTAGGGACTTAGACTCTTGGTTAATCACATGTTAATATAGTTATTTAAAAATCTTGTAGGATTATGGCCTTCGAACGTGCCCAGTGGTGTGTTATGTAACGCACTATTCAGGGGCATACTCAGGTGCTACAATAAGTGGCACGGGGAGGAGCCAATCGTGGAGTGGGAGATCTCCACTGACGTTTTTGGAATATGAACCCATCAAAGTTTATTTGCTCATCTGATCCCGATGATGTCGAACACTAGGCCAGGAAAGTAGAAAGGATATTCTGTGTGATGCAATGCACGAGCGAAGAGAAGGTGCTACTAGCAACATTCCAATTGGAAAGGGATGCCCGTTTTTGGTGGGAGTCCATGGAAGCTACATTGGCACATGAACATATTACATGGGCAGAATTTGTTGAGCACTTTAATAGCAAGTATTTCTCCGGTCGTGTACAAGAGAAGAAGGCCGCGGAATTCACCACACTCAAACAATGAACTCTATCGGTAGCCAAGTATGAGGCCCAATTCTCTAGATTATCAAGGTATGCACCACATTTGGTGGGTACCAAGAAGATGAAGGCCCGGAGGTTTCTCAAAGGGCTTCGGCCGCATTACATCACTCAGTTAGCGCCGATGGACATTCAAGTCTACTCGAAGAAGGTGCGAAGTGCCCAATTATTAAAAGATGCCACGGAGCTGTCCGACTGGATTCGTGAAAAAGATAAGAAGGAGCATGTTACCAGCTCAGGTACTTTCAAGCCAACCTTTATGACGCGGAATGAGCGCGAGCATAGGAATGGCGACGGCGGCGTCCGATACGAACCTGTGAATACAGCCTTATGGCACTACGCTCCACGCAGGGAGGGGATCACAGGGACGGGATTGATCAATACAAATGGTAACAAACGGGCTCATATGGAAGACAAATGAGTGGCTAAGTGTGACAAATAGGGCCTCAAGGGTGGCAAATAGAGCACTAGCGGTGAAAAATAGCCAATAGTGATGACTGAGGAAGACAAATGGCCAAGGGTGAAAAAGTGGTGTTGACTCCACAAGCTATTAGAGTCGACTCAGTGGTAGGTTGGCAAGGAGAGGCAGAAGCTCTTAATAGCAGTGAAAAATAGCGCCTTAATGGAGACAAATAGACCCTTAAGGGTGAAAAATAGCTCACTAACGGTGAGAAATGGCACCTTAACGGTGACAGATAGATTTTAGCGATGAAAAAAGACTGACAAAGCAGGGAACAAGAAGGTTGCATTGATGCAGCCTACTTCCTGCGTTGACATGATGAAGGTTCTGCCTGTGCTTTAATAGCAGCAAAGAGTGGAGCATAACAGTGAAAAATAGCGCCTTAAGGGTGACAAATAGCCCCTTAAGGGTGAAAAATAGCTCACTAATGGTGACAAATGCCGCCCTAAGGGTGATAAATAGATAGAATAGCAATGGCTTGAGGAGGACAGAGGGGAGCGCCATTGAAATCATGAAGAACAAAAGGGATAGAGTCGACTCCAAAGTAATTTGGAGTCGATGCAGCGACATCTTGACAAGGCAAATGGCAACACCTAGCAGCATTGAGAAGTAGAAGTTAGAGGTGAAAAATGTCACTCAACGGTGACAAATAGCACCTTAATGGTGACAAATAGGAGCCTAGGGGTTAATAATAGGCCCCTAAGGGTGAAAAATTGGTAACAAGGCCAACAACGTGAAAAGAGAAGAAGAGGAGTCGACTCCATGAGGCTTTGGAGTAGACTTCATCTTCAATGAAATCCAAGACTGCAGAAGAAGAGCAACCACAACGGCTGGCGAGTGGCGAAGGGTGAAAAATGCATAGCTAAGTGTGACAAATGGACCCCTAAGGGTGAAAAATTAGTAACGGCGAGGCTGACGAAGGCAAAGGGGAAACCAACATTGGAATGAGCCTCACCTGACTGACCTTGAATGATCAAGTAGAGAGCAGCACAATAGACCTCTTCTTTTCATTATTGTTGCCAAGATGCCTATGTCCTCCCCATGGCCTTTCTCCATGTGGGCCTTCGATATTATTGGACCTCTTGGTGATCCCAACCTCCTTGCCAAGACCAAATCTTTCATACTCACGGCCACGGAGTACTTCACCCAGTGGGCAGAAGCAGAAGCCTATGTGGAGATTAAAGCGTCAACAGTCTGCAAATTCATAATGAAGAACATCATCGCAAGGTTTGACATTCCAAGTACCATCATCACCGACAATGGACCACAATTCATCTCTCAAGAGCTTCAGGACCTCTGCAATAGGTATAACATTGCATTGCATCATTCGCCTCCTTATTATCCATAGGGCAATGGTCAAGCGAAGGATACAAATAAAACTCTAATTAAAATTATCAAGAAAACCTATGAACCTAACAAATTTACAGACTAGCCAGAGAAGCTGGTTGAAGCTCTATGGGCCTACCGTACTTCCATTCGTACACCTACTGGGCAAACCCCATTCGCCCTTACTTTTGGAGTGGAGGCGGTGGTTCCTTATGAAATCTTTATTCCCTCTCTCAGAGTTCAATTGGACAAGGAGTTCTATATTGATGAATGCCGTGAATCTCTCCTTGCATAATTGGAACTCTTAGATGAAAGACGTCTGGCCGCCACTAAACATGTAAGAGTTTATCAAAATAGGCTTTCACGATTCTATCTAAAGAAAGTAATTGAGACGAAATTTAAAGTTGGTGAAATGATAATCAAAAGATGCATAGTTATGATAGGCAGATCTAGAGGGAAGGGGTGAATAGATCAGCCCCTTCATTGCGAAAATAACAGCTAGATAAAAACTTATACAAGTAAAGTAGGAACACACACAAGCTAGTGGGCTAGATGCAAGGAAAAAGATCAAGGCATTCCTAAGCAAGCATCTAGCTACAGGACATGATAGAAGGCAAACCACAAGAACATAAGATTTTAAGGTGGTTTGATCTCTATCCAGAGACCTACGTCGACCCCTCACTTTAACCAAGTGAGGCTTCACTAATGCAAAGGCACTACTGCTGATTCATAGATTCTAACAGAGAGACAAACTCTCTCAACTCCACTACCGAACAGCTTGAGGGTACACAACCCAAAACCCCCAGGTATATAATGGACTAAGATCTCCCCGTTACATACCATAACAGACCAGGGCAGGACTGCTATGCTTAACAGAACTCACATAAATCCACAGGTAAATCAGACTATAACGCACCAGGGCAGGCGCGCTATAGGACTATAACGCACGGGAGCAGGGACGTTAAAGTCAACAGGCACATAACACAATTGAAAAGGGCTATAACGCACCAAGGGTGGGGCATTATAGGAACATAACGCACTTCCCATGGGCCGCTATGCCTACCAGAACGTTCAGAATCCACAGTCAAACACGGAATATAATGCACCTACCTAGGGGCGTCGTATGAACTTAACACGCAGGGACAGGGGCGTTAAAGGCAATAGACCTTTAACTCAACACGCAGGGGCTATAACGCACCATGTAAGATGCGTTAAAGCCACCCGAACATGAAAATCCATAGAAAACTCAGTTCACAGATGATATAACGCACCTATAGGGGTGCGCCAAAGGAGTATAACGCACCGGGGGTGGCGCGTTATGTCACCTGGGTTTCGTGACTCTGGAGGTCAGAATCGAAACCCCCTCCTGACCGATCGAAATCGATGGGGGACACGGGAAAATACAAAACCAAATCAACCTGCCATACCATACCGACATTCCCCGCCTACACATGCCACTAGAATTAAAATACGATGCCCATAGAGATAATTCCAAGCATTGGAGATAATTTTAGGCATTAAAAGATTAAAAAAAGAACTAATTAGGAACATGTAATTTTAGGCATTAAAAGATTAAAAAAAGAACTAATTAGGAATATGTATGAAATATAGGGCAAAGGGCATCAAACCACGGTGCAAGTGGTACTGACGGTGTCCTAACGAGGTAAAGAATCCATCCCCCAACCTGGATGACGACGAAAACGGTGATTCGGTGCCGATCCGGCGAGAGGGCGACGCGGCGCCTCCCAGCCCGGCTCAGCTCCACGCTCCGCAGATCGAGGAAAGGTGGGCGTCAATGCGATCCTCGCAACGCGACCAATCCAATGGTACCTCCCGTGCTTCGATCAGCGACCGTCTGGACCAGAAATCGAGAGAGGCATGTAAACGAGAAATTAACCCCAAAGGAGCATGAAACCTATCATGATTGCTACACAAAATAACCAAAATCATGAATATAAGGTCATAATTAAGAATAAAACCTAATTACCTAAGCTTAACATATAATTATAAGGTTTGATCTGCAATCTATTTGGAGTTAACATGAAACAAAAAATAGATAGAAGAAATTGCTCTAGCTAGAACTACTTCTTGAAATAGCAGTCAGTCTGGAACCGCTAATTGACAGTAGCGATCTCTGAGAGACCACCTTCTGCTTGTAATAGGCAGAAGGTAATTAGGGCATGCAAGGCCTTTCCTAAGGCAAATAATGTGTGAAACTCATGGTAACTAAAAGATAAAAGCATGCTAAAACATGATTGGGACATAGGGACGCATGTATTTACATGTTTGAAGTCAAACTTCCCTTCTTTTTAATTAAGGGTATAGGGCTATGCATGCAGTAAAAATCTAAATGTGCAGTCATGATAAAACATGAAATACTATACATACGGTGCTTGAAACTTCAAGGAAAGAGAGGGATTTTACTTTTAACTTGTTGTTTGAGCCTTTCATGAGATAACCTACCCTTGATTCATTCCCTAGACTTGGAATTTGTTGCTGAAAGAAGGTCCTCATTCCTGCGCGTTCGGCGTGGAACCCACAACTTCTAGCGGCTCTATCTCCCTGACCTCTTGACCTAAATTCATGAGATTTGGAGGGTGATTAGAAGATATAAAGGGGAGCAAATAATGGTAAAGGATTGACCTAAAAATACCTCAGTTAGGGTTCCAAATCCTCAGGTCTATCTAAGATGGACACGCTTGTTCCTATGTGGTCTACAGAGAACCAACGACTTCCGGGGCTTCTACGTTCTCAAGGTCTTGATCTCCTAACATGAAATTTGGAGAGGGGTTAGTTAATACTAAAAGGAACAAAAGGGGTTAGTTAATACTAAAAGGAACAAAAGGTTCTAAAAACTTTACCTTAGTTGATGACATCTTACCTTCAAACCATGTTCGCCAAAAGTAAGGTTTGTCTAGGTCAAATCTAGGCTGTATTTATAGAGTTGGCCTAGATTTTAAGAGATTAGATCAAATTAGAGTCCTAATTTGGAGTATGATCGATCTGATTCTAGTAGTAACCACAGCTTCAATCCATTTTGTGAAGTAGTCGATGGCGATGATGATGAACTTCTTCTGGGCCTGAGCGGTAGGAAATGGCCCCAGGATGTCGATTCCCCACCGAGCAAAGGGGTATGGCTCGGTAAGAGTAATGAGTTCTGAGGCAAGCTTGTAAACCAGATGGTCAAAGCGTTGACATTGGTCGCACTTCCATACATAGGTCGAACAGTCGCACTGAAGAGTGGGCCACCAGTAACCTTGCCGAAACAAGATCCTAGCGAGAGATCTTCCTCCCTGGTGCGTGCCACAGATGCCTTCGTGCACTTCTTGAATTGCTCGGCTGGCTTCATCGACGCTAAGGCACTTATGGAGTGGTCCAGAGAAAGACCTTCGGTACAGGGCGTCATCAAAGATGATGAAACGTCAGACTTGATACTTCAATCTCTGAGCTTCCAGGATATGTAAGGGGTCCGCCAGTCATTTGGGGTAGTCAGGTCAATGATCATGAGTTCAGACTCGATGCTTGGTTGTTCTATCTCTTCGAGGAAGACCGATCGGGTACCTTTTGGGCCGAGGGTGGAGGCCAGGAGAGAGAGGGCATCCCCACGGGAGTTTTTCCCCCGAGCTATTCAGACTACCTCAAAGCTCTCGAATAGCTGGGCTAACCCTCGGACCATTTGGGCCTTCATGAGCTTCGTAATCGCCATTGACCTAGCTAGCGACTAGCTGAGAGTCAGTATGGATTCTGACTCACCCGGCCCCTAGTAGTCGGGCCATCCTGGCCCCTGAAATGAGGGCTTCATACTCAGAGGCGGTATTGGATGCCTGCAAGTTGAACTTCAAGGCGTACTGTAACTCAGCTCCTTCGGGCGACTTGAGGAGGGCGCCAGCACCACTACCAGCCGAGTTGGATGATCCATCCACGAACAAGTCCCAGATGGGTCCTCGCACGAACGAAGGTTCTTCCTCGAGCGGGACCATGCTCTCTACGATGAAGTTCGCTAGGGCCTATCCCTTGATGGCCACGCGGGGGTGCTAGGAGATGTCATAAGCCCCGAGCATGATGGCCCACTTGATGAGGCACCCTGAGGCTTCAGGGTGAGAGAGGATCTTCTTTAAAGGTTCGTCGATCAGCACGATGATGGAATGGCCTTGGAAGTAGGGTCGAAGGCTCTTGGCCGAGGTAACCAGTGCTAGCACGAGTTTCTCGATTGAAGGGTGCCTTCTTTCAGCCTCGTTGAGCACCTTGCTAGTGTAATAGACCGACCTCTTGACTCCCGCATCGTTTCAAACTAGGGCCGAACTTACAGTGGAGGGAGTTGCTGAGAGATACAATTGCAGTACTTCACCCAGAATCGGCTTTGATAATACCAGGCGAGGTCAGGAACTCCTTGAGCTCCTCAAAAGTCTTATGACATTCCTCGTCCCAGGTGAACGTAGCAGATGTCATTTTGGGTCCCCTTAACAATTTGAAGAAGGGTAGGCATCGTTCGGCCGCCCAAGAGAGGAAGCGATTGAGTGTGGCGATGCACCCTGTAAGACGCTGGACGTCTTTGATGCAAGTGGGTGGCCGCATGCCCAATATGGCCTGGACTTTGTTGGGGTTTGCCTCAATCCCAAGTTGAGTCACCAGGAAGTCAAGGAATTTTCTCGATCTGACTCCGAAGGTGCACTTGGCGGGGTTGAGCTTCATGTCATACTTGAGGAGGGTGCCGAAGGTCTCGACCAGGTCGATAAGATGATCTTCAGCCTTCGGTGTCTTAACAATCATGTTGTTGATGTAGACCTCGATATTCTGACCGAGTTGTCCCTCGAAGATTTGGTTGACCAGCCTCTGATATGTTGCCCCGGCATTCTTTAACCCGAAAGGCATCCGGGTATAGTAGTGCATGTTGAGGTCGGTGATGAAAGCGGTCTTCTCGATATCCTCTGGGTCCATCCGGATCTAGTGGTAGCCAGAATAGGCATCCAGGAAGCTGAGTATCTCATTGTCGGAGGTTGAATTGACAAGCTGGTCGATGCTCGGCAGCGAGTAACAGTCTTTCGGGGTAGCCTTGTTAAGGTCGGTGAAGTCCACGCACATTCATAATTTTCCCAAAGCTTTAGGTACCAGAACGACATTGGCGAGCCACGCCGGGTAGAGGACCATATGGAAGAGACCAGCCTCCTTCCCCTTCGTGAGTTGCTCCTTGATGATCGTCTATTTCTCTGGGGCATGCTTTCTTTGGCGCTATTGGATGGGTTTCACCGTGGGGTCGAGGTTGAGCTTGTGCATTACAATCTCTCTGGGAATTCCTGGAAGTTGCTCATCAGACCACGTAAAGACACGAATGTACTCAGAAAGGAAATTTTTATATTGCTCTTGAACATCAGATGGGAGATCTGCTCTAATCTTGACTACTAAGGTAGGGTTATCCTTTAGGAAGACCGTTATCAACTTGCCACCAAGCTCGGATGTTGCCGATCCTTCCTCGGTTCCCCTGATCCCCTTGTTCTTCCCTTCCGGCCTTATGGTTTTGACCGAGATATTATAGCAGCTTCTAGCCAGTGCCTAGTTACCTCGGACTTCCCCCACGCCATTTTTGGTGGGAAACTTCACTTTCTGGTGATAGGTGGAGGGCACCGCCTTCGTCCAGCTGAGCATGCCTCTATCGAAGATAGCATTGTATGCCGTCATTTCCTTGATCACGATGAAGTCTACCATAACCGTAATGGTTTTGGGTGGGGTGCCGATGGTAACTGACAGGCTTAGTGCTCCCTCGGGATAGGTTGCCAGGCCGTTGAACCCACAAAGCGAGGTTCGGATCGGGACGAGTCTAGATGGATTCACACCCATCTTGAGGAAACAATCATAGGAAAGTACATCAGGGGCACTACCGTTGTTGACTAATATCCTGTCTACGTTACAATGATTTATAGTGGCTGATACAACTAGGGCATCATTGTGCGGGGTTGTTAACCCTTCCAGGTCCTGGTCGGAGAATACTAGGGCCTACGGTTCGCTTGCCGGCAAGGCCGTAGGGGGCTCGACAGCTCGTCTCGCCTACTCGGCATGACACTTCCTTCCTTGGCTACTATCTCCTCCTAATGTAGCTCCAACAGCATTGACGTTAATGAGGACCCCGTGGGGAATGTTGTCAATTCCCATGGACGGCACCAAATGAAGAGGGGTTATCTCGCGCTGTGCCTGAGCTGAAGACGATGACCACCATGCTAAACTACAAGAAGGGGAAACAGGTCAGAGGTGCCCAGGGATGAATCCCCAGGGTAAACCCTCCGATGCCTAAGTCAGTGAAATTCAGTGAAATATAGAAATGCAATTAACAACAAAACCCATTGGTCTCATACTGACAATTCTCAAGGGCACTTTGATAGATACACCTTCCTACATCAGAAAAGGTTCATGAGGAATCCCATAAATAATTCACAATGCATGCAGAACAAATATTCCTCTATTAATGCTTATGCAAGACCAAGCCCAATGTCTAATAATTTCAAAACTGTCAATGCTGAAAACAAGAATTTCAACATAAATCAGAACAAAATAGCTAGATAGGTTTAGATTCCAACGAATTTTTGGAAAGGATTGAATGATGCTTCTGGACCTAACTTCTCTTGGGTTCCAAAATTTTCTGCATGAATTGCTTGCAGGTTAGCTTGACAGCTATGAGCAATAGGTGGTACCTAGATAGTGGCTCTTCCAGGCACATGACTGGAGATCGAACCAAGTTCAGCAAGTTGGAACTAAAGATAGGAGGAATGGTAAAGTTTGGAGGGAAGAACAAAGGTAAGATCATTGGATTCGGTACAATTGGTAAGTACCCCTCCAACACAGTTGAAAATGTTTTGCTTGTAGATGGGTTAGAACACAATCTCTTGAGTATCAGCCAACTTTGTGACAAGGGTCACAAGGTTATTTTTGATGACCATGCATACAAAATATTTGAGAAAAATTTAGAATCAGTAAAATTTCTTGGTCACAGAGTCAATAATGTGTACATAGTAGACTTAGAAGATAATTCTGAATCCAATTTATGTTTGTCTGCTAGTTCTGATAATAATGTTTTCAATTGGCATAGAAGACTAGGACATGTCAGCTATAACACCCTAAATAAACTAGTCAGGCATGACTTAGTCAAGGGTATGCCTAAAATTCAATTCAAAATTGATACAAGAATATGTGATGCATGTGCCTTGGGTAAGCAAACTAGGAAGTCTTTCAAGGTGAGACAAGAACCCCTATCATCAAAGCCATTGGAATTCCTACATATGGACCTTTTTGGTCCAACTTGGACTCTAAGTCTCAGTGGCAAAAGGTATGGCTATGTCATTGTAGATGACTTCACTTGGTTTGCATGGGTTTTCTTCCTAGTCCACAAAAATAAAACATTTGGCTATGGTGACCAGGACGTGGGCCTAGATAACCCTCTTTTGCATAGGGCGGACGGCATAACCCCAACATCCTCAGGTAAATGATCTACTTTTCCAAACACCGCCCCTCAGTATACTACTATGCTTCTCATCTCTTACTTCATTAAAACTTCCTGTTGTGTACAGTGGGGCATACTGAGGAGGGGGCGACACCTCTTTTGGCCCATGACGACGATGTCATGGGGGCAGCGGTGTCCGAGACGGCTCGTAGAGGGGAAACAGTGGAGGAGCCCATTTCCTTAGGTGAGCTTGCTTCCCTTATATTTCTGAATAAATATCTTATTCCACCTTTGACTATAGTCACAAGCGCAACTATGACCCTTCTTTTCTTGTCTTTCCCTTCTTTCGCAGCCTTGCATGAAAAATGGGCATCGAGTACAGATCATGGCGGAGAGAGGACAACATTATTACTTGACTTCCCAACCCATGGGGTTCAATGGCCTGAAGGCCCTCAACCTGTATCTTTCTTGGGGGCCAAGTTCATGCTGAGTACTTTGACGAGTGGAGCCCGAGCATTGTTTCAACAAGAGCCTCTTCCTTCAATTGACGTCGTACAGGATTCCCTGCAGAGTGGCACGCGAGCCTACCATGCCCTAGGGCTCCCGAGAGACGTCTGAATGACGGCCATGGACAGCACATGGGCAGAATTTCGGGGCCTATATGAGGCTTCAACTTGGAAGAGCCACAACTTAGAAATCCAAGAACTTAGAAGAGGTATCGCAGCCCTAACAGATGAGGCCGACTCGCTACATTCAGAAGTTGAGTCCTTGAAAGACAGTCGTGTTACTTTGGAGGGACAGGCAGCAGAGCACAGAAAACATGCCTTGCAATTTCAAGAAGTTGCTCAAGTCCTGATGGCCAAGGTTTAAGATTCAATGTCCCTGGCTGACGTAAGCTTAAAAGAGGCACAGTAATTGTAGGTCAAAGAAGCAACTTTAAATAAAAAGGAGTCGGACCTTCAACATGAGATTGAGAAAATGGAGGCCCAAGTGACTCATTTAATGAAGGGAATGCCTCGCCAAATTTGACCTGGCAGGTTAGGCTTCTTCCTTGGTTACCTTGCTCAGAACAAATGCAAGCAAGTTATGTCAAACATTTAAACTTCCATGCAAACATATGGTGACTCATCGTGTCTGCTATCATCAAAACCATAGGGGCACAACACCTTGGACTCAAAGAAGTGAAGCTCAGATTGCATGTAGCTCAGACTCCATATTGCACTAAGCTCGGCAAAGCTCAGACCAAGCTCAGCAAAGCTCGACAAAGCTCAGAATTCTATGAAAACCATGCTCGCGAATCAATGCATTCATGCTTGGGAGCCTATGGCAAGCATGCTCGGGAGTCGATGCATTCATGGTCGAGAGCTTATGGTAATCATGCTCGGGAGTCGATGCAACGCTTGAGTAAAATCATGTGGATTCGAATTTAATCATTGGCATGTGATCCTAGGTCACCTGACACTCATTCTAGAAGGCTCCTGGAGGAGAATATTCTTACCAATGGGATTCTAGATCTGAGGATAATATTAATCAGAATATTCCAAATTCTCGCCCTCTATTTAACGCCTTTCTTCATTCGAGAAGGGCTACTACAATAGCTGGTACTGCTAAGAGAAGAAAGGCCGCCAGAGAGAGAGGGAGAGCATTTTCTTGAAGCTATATCTAAATCCTGCCTCTCCTGGAGCGATCTTAAGTGGATTTAGCTATTTGCTGATCCGTCTTTGCGTGTACCTACTAGATTGTGGTTGAATATGTGTGGAAAAGCTTCCCGACCGCGAACTGCTATAAGATCATCTCTGAGTTCATGCTGAGCCAGAAAAATTTGTCCAAGGCCACTGCGGATCAGGGATATCATCTTGATTATGATTTCCAATTTCTTTTAATTAGTGAATTCTTGCTAGACTGCTATTTTGGGCTTGTGTTGAACATCTTGTTTATTTCTGAACTCAGAGAAACTCTATGTGTGTGACTGTCTACGCATGGTCGTGTGGAGCTTGCTGCATATTTGGCAGTGTGTGTGTGTGTGGAGGTAACACTCCATGTACGCTCTGGTTGGAGTGAGTGGATCCTCACCGATTTGGTGAGGGGTGGATTTAGGAGGATGTGAAAGTCCTACCGAACCACCTAAAAATTCTCTCGCACTGGGTGATTGCATCTTGTGGATTGCTTCGAACGGCATTGACGAGCCGTCTTGTGGACCCTTGTTAAATATGTGCACATTTCTTTTTCAAAAAAATTTCTGAAAATCAGAATCTTGTGAAAATACTTTATGGGGTCAACATGCGGTCCCATTTGACTTACCCGATAAAGCCTCGGGATCAAGAGAAGCACAACGACCGCCCGATAGGATATCCACACCCTCAGACCCTGTAACCTGTCCCGATAGAGCATCCACGGGCCCGAAACCAGGTCCGGGTGACCGGGATAGTTCTTCTTCTCGACCCGAGAAGCCACTAGACCACGAGGCATCGCAGACCTCAGCTCGCGAACCCTGCTTCGCCAGTGATGACGTCCTGGAGCCACACAAGAAATCTTGAGAACCCCTAGAGGCAATGTCCTTCGTGCTGCAGGCCACAAGCTCATCTTCCCGAGACTGTGAGTTGGGTCTTGGAACTGAGCCTGCAGCAGACTGCAAGAAGGCTTTCCTTGGGAGCCGAACGGGCCTACCCTCTGATCGGTTCCCATCAACAGCCCTGATCTAACTTGGGCGAGTCGAGTGACTCAGAACCTTCGGAGGCCCGGTCCTCAGCTCAGCTTCACAGCTCATGCTATTCGTCTTCTCCTCCGGCTCACCTGATGAAGCGGAACTATTGTGCTGGAGCTTCCTGAAGCATGAAGCAACCTCAGCCCATGTCCAGTCCATGGAATCCCTATGGTTCAGCGGTGTTTCATCCTCAAGCTCCACACTGAAATAGACCCAGAACTTCTTCTCCCCTACTCTGATCACCACCCCGTTGGGTATCTGCAGCAGAGAATCTACCTCTCCCAGTAATCTAGCCTGTCTCAGATCATCACCATCAAGTTTCTGCTTATCTACTCTCCTCAAATACCCAAATGAAGGTAGGATTGGTGAGTTCCCTAGTGCCTATTTGGCTCTCCCTCTTACCCCGGGCTCCCTTCGGTGTGCAGATTGGCTTCCTATCATTCAAATATATGAGTCCAGGTTGGTTGGTTGGAAGGTGAGAGTATTATCCTATGGGGGCAGATTGATACTGTGCAGGTCGGTCTGGGATAGTCTCCCTACTTCTTATCTATGTTTCAGATCTCGCGGTAGTGCTCCTTGGGTTAGGATTCTCCAAGTGGGAAGGCGAGGGTTGGGAATCATCCAGGGTTGGGCTTCACCCTTGAAGAATATTATTACAATGGGCGTTATGAGGTGGACACCATCTCCAGTTTCTATCCTACAGAGGATGACCCACTGGGGGCAACCTTTAATGAATACCAAGTAGAAGCTGAATATATTGAACCGGCTCAACCAAGAGACCAAGAAGTAGAGACCATGACTCCTTGCCGATGTTGGGAACAGGTCTATCCTGAAGAAGTGGCCCTTCAAGCCAGATTCGACATGGCTAGCAGTAGCAAAGCCGAAGATGTTGAAGAAGCAGGGATGTCTCATCCCAATGGACCTCTGCTAATAATGAACTCAACACCCCTCGTACCAATCGGGAAGCTTCTGCTGAAACTGATCAAGAGGTACATGTTGGTAAGAAGGAAAAGGCCACCTCAACCGAGGATATGGCAATCCAAGAGGGCGAGAGCTCCTCACCTTCTACTACGAAGTTGCAATGCTGCCTCGACCCAGTAATATGTGACCACCAGTCTGCCATGGTTGCAAACCTATCTATGGGGGATGAAGTCGTTAGCTCACCCCTCGAAGCTACAGCGGCAGTGGATTTATTGGTAGAATAATTCACACAGCCACTACTGGCTGAGGCAGAAAGTCCTGCTGAAGCCCTAATGAAACCAAATGAAGGAATCGAGGTCCTTGACCATGAAGATGATATTCCAGATTTTGTCGACCTTCAGCCAGCGCCCCCGAAAATAGAAGACGGAGGCCAAGCTATAGTCGATGAGCTAATAGAAGTCAATCTGGGAAGTGAGGATGACCCTATGCCGACCTTCCTCAGTGCCTAGCTATCTGCTGAGGAAAAGAAGCTACACATCCAGCTACTGCAAGAATACCAGGATTGCTTTGCCTGGACCTACAAGGAGATGCTAGGACTAAGCCCCGCAGTCTCATAGCATGAGCTAGCCATAAGTCTTGAAGCCGAGCCGGTGAAGCAACCATTGTGGCGCATGAGGCCAGAGCTCATTACTCAAATATGCAAGGAAGTGGACAAGCTCATTGATGTGGGTTTTGTCGAAGAAGCCAAAATTGGCGTGTATGGCAAGTAAGAGGGGGTGGGCCCCACCTCCCAAAATTTTCCCAAAAAAACAGAAGAAAACTTGCTGCACCCCGATGGGGGTGTAATTAGGGGTGGGGGTGCAGCAAGCATTACTCTTTCTAAGATCATCCACTACTTATATGAGTGTTTTATACAAATTAGTCTTACACGATCAGCATGATGTATTTCATAGAGCTTCACATATCATTATCTTGGATGTCTTCTTTCTTTTCCTGCTATTGCATTTTTTCTGTTTATGGTGATTTATGGGAGATAACACATCCCTCAAGTGTCTACACTCTCAGCCAGGCATTTGAGGCTGGAGTGTGAGCTGGTCGGGCCGCTTGCCTCTTGCATTTAACTATGTAGGTGGAATGCATGGAAAAATCTCATAGCATGTGCTCAGAAATGTAGGGAATAGAGCTCACAGACACAATGCTTGGTAAATGAAAGGTCTCGCCTACCAGACAGGAATAGGGCTCATACAGACAATGGTTTGCTCTCTTGCTAGCAGCAGCCTCTAGGTTTATCACCAAACACTTGCCTAGCCAAACCCCCTCCCCGTACTTAAGTTACACTGGAAGTGCCACTCACCAATTTGCACATAACACACTGGCTAGTTATATTCTACTCTTCTCCTGACTTGCTCATGGCATGCTGTTTGACTACCATGTGGTATGGTTTTCTGCAAATATCTTTCTGCTGCGTGAGATACTTTGAACTATCGGTCAGTTGGGTTCATAATGTCACTTTCCCTGCTCAGGCAAGTGGCTGAACATGATGACACACAGCCTGTTTAATGTAGCGGGTCCGCCATACCGATAAATGAAGATATCTGATGTAATCCACCTACTACAGGATGTAATCTGCCCCTTCTATCTAGATTGCTCTTGATGCTTTTAGAAATCAATGATACTGTTTTTGTCCTCTTCTCTGACTCCTTTCCCGAAGTCCAATCGAGACGGGACCAAGTTGAGGATGTCTGTGGATGAATCTTATTCGATCGACAGCCAGGGGGAGCACCAGACGATGTCGGGGCAGAGAGGAGGAGCCCATTGAGTGGGGAGGGGTCAGGTCAGGTCCACTATTTCATTGGTGCGCATCTGTTCTATCCGACGCTAATTCTTTCTAGTTTTAAAACGCTATACATCAGCCTGGTACGTTTACAGATACACAAGCTTACTTTTCATTTCTTATTAGAGGCATGGAGAGTAGCACTTTGATTTTTACGTAGGTTTTTGAAAAATCAAGGACATGAAGGTGTGGAGACAAATACAAGGATTCTAGCAATGTGCTCATATAAATTTTATTAAACATGATTTAATAGTTATTAAAGTTTAAACATGAGTTAATTATTTAAATCGCAGAAAGAATTCGCATCAGGGGTCACGGACGTGTATTAATTCACGTCTAAGAGGCAGATGCTAATTCAAGAATTAGCGTCCTTCTAGAAAGACGCCAATTAAGACGCGTCCATTGTTCTAGTCACGAATTCTTGATTAAATAGAAACGTCTAAAATGCTTAAAACAAATCATGCAGGACACTAGACTAGCTTGAATCATGGATCAGGGGAGAGTTAATACGATGATCAAGTGGGTTACATGCATGCAAGCTTGATTTAACGTAAGGAATTAAATATTTATGCTCAAGAGATAACCTACCTTTTCGTGAAGGAAGGAAATGAACGTCTACGGGGGAAGAAGAACGAAGCAGGGAGCAGAGGAAGAAGAAAGGGATGACGACATCGACGCAGCATGGGAAACGGAAGAAGACAATGACAGAGGAAGAAGATGCTCTTATTCCTGCAAGCTAGCAATAGTACGTACAAGCCCCCCTTCGATTTCAGCAACAGCAACAACAACCCTTGTTGCATGCGCAGGGTCTTATTTATAATGGTCTGGGCTTCGTAGAGACCTAATACGTGCATGAATCCTAGTCTAAGTGAAACCTGATGGTCTAGGTGCGCCGGATTCAGAGGGGGGGTGAATGAATTTTCCTTTTAAAAAACTAATCCCCAATTAAAAATAGCTTCTAATCACGCCTAAATAATGTCATTAGACAGATACACATGCGAAAGCAATCTGGGCAAGCGACTAGAGCAACTTGAAAACTCCCAACATTGAACAGGTGGAGAATTGACGGTCTGAAGCTCACTGAACAACAGAACAACTAGACAACTGAATTAAATCTTTATGTGATGTGAACACTTCCAAAAACGTACACTTCCAACACGTAAAGCTCATTTTTAGTTCATATAAATTTATTTGGTCATCATCAAAATCTATAAGGCATAATACATGAGGAGGGGGTTCAACAGAAAGCTCCTCGAGCTAAAGAAATGGCCCTGGCCCTTCAATTTGTAGTGCCGAGGGCCAAATCAGCATAAACCTGAGCAACCCGGTCAGGGCACACATTAAGCCCGAAAGGCACGTAGGAGGCCAAAGAGCTGCCCAATGAAAGCGAAAATACTTTGGGTGGTTGCTCACTCAATGAAGACACTCAGGGAGCAGGGTTAAGGGCACGACTCATAGTGCCGAAAGCCGAAGCAGGTAGAAACCTGAGTAATCTAACATGGGTTCGGCACGTGCTGAAAATCACTCGGAATCGTAAATTGAGGCCTAGAGGCCTCAAAATGGACACCCCGAAGGTGGTGCATCAAAGCTAAGGCATTACTAGAGGTCAAGCATTTGTCTGAGCTACTTTGGAGCTGAGACAAAACCTCCTTTGCCTAAACTGACGTGGCCTGCCCCTTTGCTGTTAAACTAGCGTAGCCTACCCCTTGCCTGTCAAATCGGCGTGGCCTACCCCTTGCCTGTCAAATCGGCATGGCCTGCCCCTTGCCTGTCAAATCGGCACGCGCCCCACTTGATTGCTAAATCGAAGTGCAAAGTCTCCCTTAACCATCTAAACTGGCATGGTCTAAATCGACGCACCCCTGACTGCGTCGATTTAACCAAAGGCAGTCCCATCCACACTCTGACACTCTATTTTCCTATGAATCTCATGTGAAGAAGTAGGGAAGAGAGCATTCAATGCCCATCACATAGCCAGGAAAGATCCAGGGGTCTATCTACACCTCAAGTCAACAACGCAATGGCAAGCTGGGACGCTGGCAGCAACAGCATAACCCTCGGGTAATCCGTTGACATTCGATCGTCAGATAGGTGCCAGTGTCCTGCGTAAATTAGAAGAAGCCAGCACAACAGGTCAACCCCTGAAACCCTTGTGAACAAGAAGAAGATGGCTGGAATTTTTCTTCGAAGGAAAGGTCACCCGTTCTATATACAGGATGCCGGGCAAGTTGTACCCTAAAACCAGAACCCACGGACTCATTTTGATTCATGTTTTGGGCCAATCCAATGTCTGGGCTGTTCTGAACCCCTAGCTGCCCACCTTGAGACCGCTAAGAGAACCTTTGCGGCCCATGGCTAGACCGCTAGTCCTTCCTTAGCCTGGTTAGAACTAGGCTTGGGTCAGTCAAATTCTTCTTGAACCCAGTCAACTCTAACCTAACCAAGTCCTCTCAATTGACTTTGGCTTCGTGGGCTGAACTCTGGTTTGGACCCTTTCTGTCTTAGGCTGAATTGAGGACCTTCTTTGTCCAATTGAAAGCCTTGTAATACTCAACCTTAAGCGATCTAGGGCTAGACCGTCAGACTCACCCTAGTAGCCCAATTATTGACCACTAGCCTCAAGATTGAACGTGTTTTTCGTGATCTTGTTCTGATAGCAGTCGTATCAAGGAAGGCCTTGGACTGCGAAGTCTTGCTTGGATTCATGTGCACTTAGACTTTCCAGTCATTCCACATGACATCTACTCCAATGTTCCTTGGAATTTCTCTTGATCTTAGAAGTAGGTTTCATGAGCTTAACCCTTAGAATTCTTGGCCATTTAATATGGTGAATGTCTAGATTGGGATTTATGATCCAACCTTTCAATGTCAAAGCATCATAAGGGGCTGGTTTGGTCTTGGGAGGAGCGCCCGAAAGTACTTGTGTCCCGGAGAGTTTTGTAATGACAAGGTGTGGCATTGCACCGAAGTGCATGACTAGCGTGATTTGGTCTATGACATTCTACTTCACTCAGTTACTTGAAATTCTTGTGTGACATGACATGCGTGCTTATTATGGCTGTTGCACCCGTAATTTGTCATACCAAATTTTGGGATGCTAGTTCCACATGTGACAAGGTTTCGGTATGGTGTATCACCATCCGATAGGGTATTCCAACACGGGGTTCATTATTTGGCGTATCGCCGTCCCGCTGGGTATTCCTAAGTTTACGACTTTTATAGCTCATATGTGGTTACAATCCAAACCCCTCAGAGGGTGGCCACAAGCCAAGTTTAAGCTACAACGATTGTCAGGATCGCATAGTTTCATTAA
>JANBPO010007433.1:0-199449 GCA_024336825.1 Amorphophallus titanum | reverse complement strand
AACTCCTTTCTTTATTCATTTAGTCGGTGCTGGGTCTGAACTATTACAAATGCCACGGCAGTGCGGGTTCAATTCTTTTCGTGTCTTCCATAGTTCTTTCTTTTATTTGTTTGTTGCTTCCTTTTATTTCTTTTATTCTGGCAAAGATTCGACAACATCTCCCCTTGACCCGGGTGCCGGGGGGTAAAGTGGGTGCTGGTCCACAAGGAGTGACGTGCCCCAAAAGTAGAGGTGCGTACAGAAGCGGCAACACCTGAAACCGTCACATCAAAACACGGTGCGAAGTCGAGCGAATGGGTAGACAAAGCACGAAGGCAGACGCTGCCATATCAAGTGGCGAGAAGGCCACCGTATCATTAAAGGTGGCAAGGCCACCGTATCAAGTGGAGGTGGCAAGGCCACCATATTAGGTGAAGGTGGGCAGGCCACCGTATCAGGTGAAGGTGGGCAGGCCACCGTATCAAGTGCGTGGGGATGCCACCGTATCAAGGTGGTAGGGATGCCTCCGTATCAAGGATACAAGGTGGGCAGAGCCACCGTATCAAGGACAAAGGTGGGCAGGGCCACCGTACCAGAAGTAAAGGTGGGCAGGGCCACCGTATCGAAGACAAAGGTGGGCAGGGCCTATACTAGAAGCAAAGGTGGGCAAGGCCATCGTATTAGAAGGCGGTGGAGGAAATCGGACCAAGGGGGGGTGAGCCACCGGATGACGAGGCCAAGAGGGCCACTGGTTCAAGCAGAGAAAGGCCACCAGTTCACGGGCTGAGAAGAGCCACCGGATGAGGGTGGTTTGTGCCACCGGATGGGGTGTAGGAGGTGGCTGAATGCAGAGTCACTGAAAAGGGAGTCCACAGCGGCTCCTAGAGTGAGGGAAAACACACGAAGAAGGAGGAATGGAACGAGCTAAGAGGTGGGATAACAGCGGGATATCGTCAAGAAATAAGGAGTCTAAGGGAGGAGGAGCGACGTATACTAAACAGACTTGAGGGCATGAACCCCGTGGTGCTCAGAGTGGCGATGCCATTCATGGAGTCTAGAGACGTAGCTTTGGATACCGACCCCATTGAGAACCACATTGCCAGCTTGAAGGAAATAATCCACTGCGTATCATAAACGATGGAAGAGGCAGGAAGGGTAAAAGACAGCGGCAAATGCCGAAGTGGAGAAGCTAGAGACACATGCATGAACACTTAGCGAGCTAGCATCTCTATTCCTTGCAAAAGGGAGTACAGAAGCCAATACGTCGAGCAAAAGAAACAGGAGGGGAAGAAGGAACGGGACCAAACACAGTGGGGGGGAGACAGAGCATGGGCTCCTCCCCCTCTGGACCTCTCCTCTCTGCTTTTCCCCTCACTCTTTTAACTCTCTTCTTCTCTTTTTACCTTCTTCTCTTCCCTCAATGCCTTCTCTTCCTCTCTTCTTCTATTCCTATGGTTTTTCTCTGGGCCTCCTTCCTGTTCACTCCTCTCTGGGCGTCTTCTTCTCTTCTCCCTCTTCTTTTATATGGAAGGTTCCCTTTCGACGCTTGCGTTGGCTGCAAAGTAGTCAACGGGCGTATCTTCGAAACATCTCGCCACTGTATTTTCACTCTGTTGCGTTTGCCATCCATTTTCCCCATATAGAGCCTGCAGGACGTTGTTGGTTGGACGAGGACGTTTTAGAAGGTTGCCCAGATCGTGATAACTCGATCCGAGGCCATTGCGCGCCAAGGTGAAGACCATTGGACATGGGTAATACCCAGCGGTTCTTGAAAAAGAGCTGCCTGCTGTTTTCATCAAAGTGAAACAGAGCCTCGTCGCCGGAGCCACCGGATGGGATGCTGGAGTGAGCCGCCGGATGAACGTGCAGTCGCTTCCACTGGATGACGAAGGAAATGAACGCTACCGGATGAAGGGGGCCAGCGGGTGCTACAGTACTGCTCACCGGTTATGAGCCCTTCGGAGCCACCGGTTATGCCAGCATAAAGGGCCACCGTTTATAAGCTCCCCGGATGGACGACCAACTGCTGCCACCGGATGATGGCCTTGTACATGCCACCGATTCACATGGGCTTGGGTGCCACCGTATCACTTGGGCACTTGGGTGCCACCGGATGAATGAGCATGTCACCGGATCAATAGCCTTCCCACCGTTTATATTACTTAAAAGGAGCCACCGGTTAAGCTGATCGCAGCCTTTCCTCGTGATCCTCCTGCGGAAGCTAGTAAAACGGGAGGGGGTGCTTGTAGTTTGACTCTGTGTTTGCTGTGTCCACGCGTTGGGATGCTGCAATGTTTGCTCAGCGGTTGGCCTTCTCAGTGGATCGTAGGAGCAAAGTCTCAGGATTAAATCAATTGCTTCTGAGCTAGCATTGGGAACGGCATCCCAAAGGTTGGCTGGCTTTGTCTAAAAGAACTGAAAATTAATTGATTGTGACAGGTTAATCCCGTAGATTCATGCATTCTTCCCCGAAATAAAACTGTCTATTCATTTTCTTTATGGCAAGGATGTCATTGGTTTCTCGATTTAGTGCCCCGTAAACACTTCCACAGGTTCCATCTCCGAGCTCTTCGATAAGTATATATTTTTCCATCATCACATCTTTATGCAATGAGCTAACAATTTGTCAACGTGATAAATGGAGCACGGGCATGACTCCATATGCCAGCTATGCAGTGTATTTCACTTGCCCAGGTGTGAAGAATGCTGCTAGATAGTAGCAAGAAATATTGGAAGCCCAGGCCCAATTCTCATCGTACGAGTGCTTAAGCATCACCCAAGCCAAGATTGAAAAGCATGATTGCAGCCTCTTCAAGCTGTTTTAGTTTGAGGAAAACCCCAAAAGATGGTTGCGAACATCCTTTACCAGGACTTCCATCCATCTGTCACAACCATCGGGAAGGAAGCATTGATGCAGAGCGAAGGGGCGATCCGCATGAAGGCAATCTCCGCGAGCAAGGGTAGAAGTAATGATCTGAAGAAGAAGAAGAAGAAGAAGGAGCGACTGTCATCCGGTGGGAGGTTTGTAATGTCAGGTTGTAAGCGGATGTGCTGATCCGGTGAGAGGTGGAGATGGGTTGATCCGGTGGGAAAGGAGGGAGGCCATCCAGCGGAGGCCGTGGGTGGTGGTCCGGTGGGAAGTGAAGGAAGGCCATCCGGTGGAGGGTGGAGGTGTGCCATCCGGTGGAGGTGAAGGCGGGTGATCCGGTGGAGGAAGTGGAGTGTGATCCGGTGGAGGATGTGGGTGATCCGGTGGAGTGGAGAGCCACGGGATGAAAAGGAAAAGGGTCACCCGTTATCTTTTATATAGGGTTGGGGGATCCAAAATCTAAAATACCGTGGACGCATTTTTTGACGTGCTTCTTTTTCGTGTGTTCCTTATTTGTTTTATTATGTGGATTTATTTATTTATTAAGTGCGTGGGCGTGCCAGTCACAAAGTGACGATTTGTTCAGGCTTCGTGGAAGCCCTAGTGCGCCATCTGACTGCTTAGACGATTGTATGGTTCGTGTCAGGACCAAAATTAGTCGCGCCGTAAAGGCCACAGCGTCATTTGCATCTCTCCGGAAGAGAGAACACTCTTGATTAGTCGCTGAAAAAAGAGGGCCCTATGGCCTAAAGAGTCGTAAATTAAATGAGATTAAAAAAGCCTAGAATTATACTAAAAGGATCTCATGTTAACGGTGTAAACAGTAAAAATGTGTCGGTCACTCATGGACCATTTGGTGTTCGGACGGACGTCGGTCTCAAAAAATGCGATAAAAGCGGGAATAAATCCGTACAGATGTCTGTCAAAGATACGGCAAGTTTAATATTTAATTTGAGAGTGGGTCGGATTGTAGGAGGATCTTGGCTCAGGTGGGACCAGCCTATGGCCATGCCGGGAAATAATCCTCGTGGTCCATAGTTGGCCGGCAAGGCGGCGTTGATATTCCCTCCACGGGGTCAAGGGGAGAGGAGATCTCCGAATAGTTTTATTTTGTTAGTTTAGTTCCGCTTATGTGTGAATTTTATTCCATTTATATGTTCTTTAACACTTCCTCATTTGGGTAGCAATGCAGGAAGGCCTGAGGTCGACACAGAAAGTCATAACGGGTGAGTTCACATTAAGGGTGTGTTACCTGGAGGGTCTGTCTACACGAGACTGTAGGCACCCAGATTTTCACGACCAACGGTCGAATTTCAACTCTGGCGACGGTGGGACCGCATTCTATACACATCACCGTGCCATCATGAATTTACGTTCCAAGAGATGAATTAATACGAAAATTGAGTGGGGTCCTGACACCCTCAAAAATATAGTCCGGGTTGTGAACACTCGAACGACAAAAAGAAGAAGAAGAAAAGAATAAAGAAAGAAGAAAATAGAAAGAAATAAAAAAGAGGGAATAAAAAATAGAATAGAAGAAATTCGTTGCTGTCATTTATTTTTGTCCGTGGCTATCGCTGATCCTGGCGGGCGTAGCTTGGCATTACGGACGAAATCATGGGGCGATCGACACTCTGAGAGAGAAGTGCGGCTGCGATTGCTTTGGTCCCCTTCGGGAGCTTGGCGAGTTGAGGCTGCGAAGCAAGCGCCCGAGCGAGCGGAGTGTTGTTGCGGATTGAACTGTTGAGCGCGGAAATCTCTTTTCGCGTCAGAAGCTCACCGATCTTTCTGGCCACAGTACCCGCAGCCGCAATAGGAACGGTAGCGCCGCCAGAGCCAATCCCAGCCCCCGCATGAAGCATCAACGAAAGACCGTCGCTCACACCGAGCTTACCGACCTTGCGAAGAGCATTGCGAACTGAGGACCCTTCAACAATCCTGTCTTTCTGCGCTTGCTGTTCTGGCGTAAGCCCGCGCGGATTGAGTTTATCAACCTCCTGCCGAAGTGCGTTCTCCATATTGGAGCCGCTACCGGTACGAGCCGCGCGATGGTCGGCAGTCATAGTCCGGTAGTCGAGCGCATCTGCCTGCTTGGAGGCAGCGTAGTTCGCGTGAGCTTCCTTCAATTTCGGCGAGAGGCCATCCAGAAAATTGTCAATCTTTTCGATGGCGGATTTGGCTGCCGCGGCGTCTGGAGTTGCCTTGAAATCCGGGCCAACCTGTTTTGCCGTTTGCGCAAATGCCCGGCGAGCGGCCCGCAAATCATCAACGCCGACCGAAGTAACCGTTGGGTCCGGCGTCATGCGACTGATTTCAGAGAACGTGCCTGGTGCGCTTCCGGTGGACGGGCGGAAACCACGCTGAACGAGATCGTTCTGAATGCCACCCGTCAAGTTTACAACATCATTTGGCGCGATCTGAATGCCCTTGATTGCCGGGCTGTTGTAAACATCAGTAGCGGCGGCTTTGAGCTGCGTGGCTGATGGCGCAACGGGCGTCACGCCTTTTGGCGTCACCCCCCGGGGCGCAAGTGCCATCATTGCGGTGTCTACGCCACCCTTTGAAGCTTCATAGACTTCGCGCGGGTCTTCCTTGCGTGCCGCCTCTGGATTGATCGCGTGGCCAGCCAGCCGAGTTGCGTCGGAATACACACACACACACACACACACACACTTACTCTCCACAAAATAAATGGCTTTTTCTCATTGCTTTGTGACTCAACTGATAAATTTAGAATTCTTTCAGTAGAAGTATTATACAAGTTCTAACGTATGGGATACTCAGGCAGGAACTCAGGGCAACCTCCTCTTCTTTAGAATGGCATCTTACTGTCAAAGGATGTGCTGCAGGCAGATATTTAGGTCATCCTTAGGAATGGACAGCAGATCCAATTCTATAAGGACAAGCAGTGTGGATCTAGACCCTTAAGGTGGAACACTCACAGCTGTACAGTGTTGCTATTGTGGCAGACATGTCTGAGCGTATTCCACGGTATTTGGATGGATCCCTGCTTTTAGGAAACCTGAAAGAGGAGATTGCTGGGGAATTCATTATTATTACACCTGGAGCAGTGGGCAATGGACGAGCACAGAGGAGAAAACTGTCTCCTTAAAAATTAGGCAATTGACCTCCCATAAATGCAAAAAGCTCCCCTCTTTTACTTTTAATACATCAGTGGTACCACCCACTTCCAAAAAAAATAAATGCAAAAAACTCCAATTTTTTTGCAACACATTTCATGAACCATGATAGGGTGTTTGGTTGCTCTTTTTTGACTCTTTTTGCTCTCAAAATAAAATTTAGGAATAGGAACCCCACTTAACCCCATTTGGTAAGCCCTCTATTATTTTTTAGGATGGAATCCCATCCTTTGATGATCTCTCCTAAAATAAAAACAACACCAACCCAGTTTTGTTTTTTTTGAGAAACCACCACCTAATGATCGCAAACTCAACCCGACTTCAAACTTCCTCCCGAGTTCTCCTCCAGGTTCATGTTCTTCCTCCTCTCCTCCATCATCTTCTTCCAGTCTTGCTAACTTGCCTGAAACGATTGCAGCCGGTAGCCTCTCCATCCTGCCCGTATCGGCAACACTGCCTGTCCTCCCCTACGCCCTCCCTGCACTGCACCAGCAACGCCCCCCGCCCCCAATCCTCCCGTGTGTCCGCCCCGCCCAGGCAACACGCGCGCCCGCCGCCCCGGCCCCCCCCCCCCCCCCCCCCCCCCGGGGCGCCCCCGCGGGGTTTCATGAAGACCTTATTGACCAGATCTATCATAAACCTCACGGTCAACCCATGTTCTCAAGAAACTCCTCTTTCTGCCCTGTCTATCCCTGACCTGAACCAGCAGCTTCTAAATTCAGTCACGGCCAGCATAGAAGATTTAAAATTCCTTCTCCAACTGGGGTTGAAGCGCTCTGAGCGAGCTTTCCAATGGTACTAGTCACGCATCAATCCGACGTCGGGACTGATCGCAGCAACCATTCTCGTCGGGTCGCACGTAGCAGAATAGAAGTTACAACTTGTGGACGAAAATCCCGATCACCCCCGGGCCAGCCGACTCACCGTCCACAAGGTGAACCAGCACCTCACCTTCACTAGGGTCATCCCTCCAGGAACCACCGTTGCTGCATTACCACTCCCGGCTCACTCGGACCGCCAACGAGGACGAGGGCCCCATGGTTGCCGACGCTCGCCATCACCGGAGCGGTCCAAAGTGCTACCCGCCAACCCAAGTTTGGTGCTCCCGGAGTCGTGTGTAGCCTATTACCTCCCTGTGTGGAGTGGGCCATCATTTTTATTGTTGTAATTAATTTTTACTATTGTACCGGGAGTTACTGTCTTGGCCGGGATCGTCTTCCCCATGCCCGGAGTGTGGAGGTAAACTCGCCACCCCCTAGTAGTCGTAGTTGCTTTGCTTTCCTAGTATATGCTTGTTTGTCGCTACTAGAAAGCATGTGTTAGGGCCATTAGCTCGATATATTTACTTCACTATTGCGAGAGAGAGCGAGACCGTCCCGTGATCCGACCCGGGCACGAGAGTGAGTAGACCACCCTTGACTCACTGCCAATTTCTCAACCGTGTAGGTCCGGACGCTTCCCTCATTAAGGGACGAACACGAGCTTGCTAGAGTCCTAGGTGTGCATCTCAAATTGGCGCCGAGTCAGCGTCTCATCCCTCATCAAATTGGTATCAGAGCTAGTCGAGTCTAGGGTAGTCCTCACATTTGTCTTTGCATAAACCAAAATCACAAAAAGGGTATCAAATTATAGTCTAAGTCGAGTCTAGGATCATCATTATTTTCAAAACAAAAAAAGGTGTTTAAAATTACATTGCATCCCAATTGTGTGGTTGATTTTATTTCCATTTTTCTTTTTGTGCAAAGGGGATATTAATCTTAAGTAGGCAATTCCTCACGTATACGAAGAGAATGCCACCATCCCATGTGCATACATGTGGTAAGAAATCCACCAAAATTTAGAAGCATTCATGATCTTAACCATGAATTCATGACATTTGCAGCAAATGGAAGAGCCCTTCAAATAGCCAAGGAAACTCACAGGTAGCAGCTGCCTCTCCTGCCCGTCAAAGGCAGTTAGCAAATATGATTCTCGCCAACATGTGGAAGACTGGGATTGCTTGTATGTGTTACGTCGATTTTCATCTAAAACAGAAACCTTCTTCCCAGACCTCATCAGAATCCCCTTCAGAGAACCTGCAGAAGCAAAGACAATATTTATGATATAACAGGAAAATGAAACAACAAATTACACTGCAGTAAACAGTCAATAAAAAATACCTGATTCCTGATTTCTGTTTGACCTGTCAGCCATCCAGTTACAGCTTTCACTGTTACGAAGTCCATGGTTAGCCCGAGCAGATGCATCAACTGATCCAGGCTTATCCAAAGAAAACCCTTTTCTTGTTAAATCAGGAGAACAGTTAGACCACAATGTGCTTTCTCCAGCATTAGCAAGAGTTGCACCCGAAGAGAAATCTGAACTAGCATGCTCAGGAGGTCTTCCCACTGCCCTTTTGGTTGTATTCTTGCTGGGTGGTCTACCTCTTCTAACAACTTTTGGTTCTGGTTCGTCATCGTCACTGCTTTCTTGCCTTAGATTCTCAAAGTTCTTTTTAGCCAGCTCTTGAATGGATCGAGCCTGGGGAAGGAAATGGAGGAAAAATTTTCCACATCCATTAAATGCAGATTCTATACACTCCACCAGCTATAACCAGTGATCATCAAGAAGGTTAAAGCAAAAATGTGGCAAGACTAAAGAGTCACCTGCCGAAAGTAAATGGTGTCCGGTGCATTGTATCGCATTGCATTTGAGCAGATTAAGAAAACATCTTCCTGCACATCATGCAAAGTTGGATTCAACAAGCATAATAAGGACAAACTCATGTACCATATACTTCTTCCATGCAACGGAATACTACAAAAGTAGATCGAGCAATCCTCTTCTAGAGTGGGCCAATAGAAACCTAGCCTAAGAATCTTCTTAGCTAACATCTGGCTATTAACATGGCCACCACACACTCCTGAATGTGCCTCTTCCACAATCTTCCAAGATTCATCATCATCAAGGCACCTAAGAAGAACACTAGTAAGACCCCTTCTATAAAGCACGCCCCCAACCAAGGTATATCTCTAAGCCACTCTTCTAATGGCCTTCTTTTCTTCTGCAGTGGCTTCTTTAGGATAGGACTAGTCATGACAATACCTAGAAATCTCATAGTACTATGGTTTCTCTTCGTCAGCCAGCTCTTCTTCTCAATTCATTAGCATGACTTCCTTATCCCTGACAGCTTCTCCTTCCTTAACCTTCTTAAGCACCTTTTCCTTAACACTAAGAAATGCAAGATCCTTGATGGCGGGAGTATGGCACTTGTGAATAAGAGCGGTATGGAAGTCCCGTTTGGGAAGAAAGACCAAGGCGGAGGCAAGCGAAGCAAGGGCGTCAGCTAATATGTTCTGGCTACGAGGGACATGGACAAAGATTAGCTTGGTGAAAAGCTTAGCATATGCAGACACATGTTCCTGGTAGGGTTTGAGTTTGGGATAGAGTGTGCAACATTTGACGAAGACTTGGCGCAGAATGAGCTGACTATCACCAACAATGCACAACTGGGTAGCGCCATATTCATGAGCGGTCTGCAGTCCAGTCAGAAGAGCCTCATACTCAGCTATATTATTTGTGACAAGGAAAGCAAGCTGAGTAGCAAATGGAATGACGATACCCTTAGGTGTTAAAAGGACCATGCCGATCTCTCTTCCATGGCAGTTCAAAGCTCCATTAAAATGCAATGTCCACATCTCATCTGAAGGTTGATTGACGGACATCAATTCTTCATCTGGGAATTCTAAAAGAACAGGATCAAATCGGGGGATGGGATGATGAGCAAGATGTTCTGTAATGGCATAGCCCTTGATTGCCTTCTGCTGAATAAAAGTGATGTCAAAATGGGAAAGGAAACTTTTTCATCATGCTAATCGATCAGTGAGGATGGATTTTTCAAGAAGGAACTTGATAGGATTCATGCATCTAAGGCCCCTAAGGTTGGTCATGACCTAGTTAGGCGCCTTGACTCCATAAATATCGGTGAGCTAAGCAGAGAGGTTGCTGAGGGTACCTCTGTTGACGTCACTATCACACCCAAGGAGTCCCAAGTCTCAGTCCCAACTGAAGTCCCGACAATATTGCAGGACTTCCAAGACATCGTCCCCGAGAACTTGCCTTCTCAACTCCCTCCCACGCGTGATGTACAACACGCTATTGAGCTTGTCCTCGGGTCCACCCTACCCAACCTTCCCCTCGAGTCTAGAATGTCTAAGTCAGCTGAAGAGTTTGCACAGCACGTCAGGAGTCTGCATGAGTTAACTGATTCGCATAGATGTCCCCATGAATTTCAAGAAGGTGACTTGGTTATGGTACGGGTCCGACCCGAACAACTCCCCTCGGGAGCCGTTAAAAAGTTACAAGCCCGTAGTGATGGTCTCTTCCCAATCTTGCGGAAGATTAGCGCCAACGCTTATGTTGTGGACTTACCTCCTGAATATGGGATTAGCTCTACATTTAATGTGGCAGACCTACTGACCTACAAGGAACCCACAGCGATTCCTAGTGACCCGTTCGAGCCTTCTCCTCCCATTGAGAGTGAGCCCACCCCTGTGCATCCCCCAGTCTCGAGAGTACCGCACGAGCAAATTGAGAGGATACTGGATGAATAGGTGACCATTACACGGAGCAGGGTGTACCAACGCTATCTTGTCCGCTGGCGGGACTGTCCACCTTCTGATGATTCTTGGATCAGCCGGGAAGATCTCTAGTGCCTCGATCCAGATCTGCTAGAGCACTACCACAGCAGTGTCCCCCCTTACTCGACGGAGTCGAGTTCCAGCCGCCCCGGGAGGCTTGGTGGGGACACCGGGCCCACTACTGGACCCACTACTCGGAGCCGACACCGCACCGTCCCGACTGTACCGAGCTTATGGTTCGGAGATTCAGCTTCTTGAAGACTCGGCATATTTATGTGTATTGAGTATGTATTTGTGTAAGTAAATACGTATATTTTTACATGTATGTTTCCTTTCGTCCTATTAGGCTAGTCAAAAAGACATGTGTGTATTTTGTGTATTTTATTTTGGGAGTTAAGCCCCCCTAACGTCACTCTCCCCCGAGGTATGCCCACAAAACCCCTAGCTACGTGATCTCAATGTGGGCCCACTACGTGGCGCAAGCCTGAGAGACGGATGAATGAAGAATGGAAAAAAGGGCAGTGAATGATGGAGTCAATGAAGGAACCACTGTCATAGTAGTCAAGGCTGTCGATTTCTGACGAAATTTCGACAGAGTTTCCCCTAGGCCGGAGGCGTAAGGGGAAATACGGATGCGTGCCCACAAGGAGTGATGGCCCCAACAAAGTAGTGGTGGGCCCCGCAGGGCAACACCATAAGTCTTCTGCCTAAGCTCAGAATCCCTCAGCGGTACGCCCATGCCTCAAGCGTTCGCCGGTACACCCTTGCGAAGTTTCGTCGGCACACTCCTCGAAGCGTTCACCGGTACGCCCAGTGCAGCTTCGCCGGCACGCCCGTGCACGCGCTCGCCGGCACACCCGTGCACGCGCTCACCGGCACACTCGTGTGCTCACTCATCGGCACACCCGTGCGCTCGCTCACCGGCACACTCATGCTCTAGCGCTCACCGACACACTCCCCTAACGCGCTCACCGGCATACTAACTGTGCGTTCCCCGGCACACCCCATGCTCTCTTCCCCGGCACGGTCCCGGTGCCCTTCCTCGGCACGCGCCCTTTGGAGCCCTCACTGACACACTCGCGCTCGCCTTTGCCGGCACACCCGTGCCCTCGTTCGCCGGCACACCCGTGCCCCCGTTCACTGGCACACCCGTGCCGCCGTTCGCCGGCACACCCGTGCGCTCCGCTCACCGGCACACCCGTGCGCACTGCTCACCGGCGCACTCATGTCACTCCCTCACTGGCACAATCGTGCCCACTCGCTCACCGGCACACCCCCCCTTTTTCGTTTCCTTCCCCGGCGCACTCGGTAAAACCCTCAACGGTACGCCCGACGCCCCGTCAGCGGCACACCCCCCCCGGCAGCCATCCCTGACGCCGGAGAGGAGAAAGAAGAAGAAGGAGGGGAGGAGGAAGGAAAGAAGAGAGAGGGAGAGGAAATGAGGGAGAGAGGGAGAGCCCTAGGGCTCCGTCCCTCCGTCGAACAAGAAGAATGTGCTCCGACTTGGTGAAAGAGACTTAATGCATATGCTCTGACCTTAAATGCATGCTACAAAATGTGCACAGATTTCAGAAAGCATGATGCAATATGTGCGTAGACCTTAGAATGCTATATGTAAATGTGCACAGACCTGAAGTATGCAACTTGCATTGACCTTGGACCAGTTCAGACTTGAATAAGCCCAGACCTAAAAATGTGCGTAGACCTTCTATATGCATGATCAAAAATGTGCACCGACCCTGACAATGCATGTATGTAGACCTTACACTGCATGTTGAGAAATGTGCTTCGACCTTAGTGTGGCTAAGGCAAAACATGCGTCAACCTTAGTATGGCTAAGGCAAAACATGCACCGACCTTAGTATGCATGAACAGTAACTAGCGTCGACCTTAGTATGTCTAAGGCAAGACATGCATTGGCCTTAGTATGGCTAAGGCAAAACATGCACCGACCTTAGTATGCATGAACAGTAACTAGCGTCGACCTTAGAATGGCTAAGGCAAGACATGCATCGACTTTAGTATGGCTAAGGCAAAACATGCACCGACCTTAGTATGCATGAACAGTAACTAGTGTCGACTTTAGTATGGCTAAGGCAAGGCATGCATCGACCTTAGTATGGCTAAGGCAAAACATGCACTGACTTTAGTATGCATGAACAGTAACTAGCTTCAACCTTTGTATGATTAAGGTGGATGTGCTCTGACCTTGAATATGCATGAACAGTAATGTGCATAGTCCTTCTAAATGTTACTCAACCTGCTCTGACCTTATAGGTCATGCGAGAAAACATGCACCGACCTTATAAAGGAATTACAAGGATGAAGGTCGACCTGAGTAACCACTAGATGCAATGTGCACTGACCTTGTATGTGGCTAAGGCAAAACATGCATCGACCTTAGAGAGTGCTCAGACCTAAAGACTACATGTGCGTAGACCTTTATTATGAACATAGTCTATTATGCTTCGACCTAAGTATGAAGTGCATGCACATGAAGCTATAAGATGCCAACAATGTTGCCCTGATAAAAATAGATTCAGAATTTTAAAATCGAAGAACTGAAAACACAATGTATTGTTGCCAATCACCCGAACTCAAGTTGCGCGGAAGGGCCCTACGATAACCAGCCTAAAAATCGTCTCTCTTGGGTCACGCTCACCACCACTCCCAAGTGGGTCCGCACATGCGTGCGCAGGAAAGCTACGACTAGTGGGGGCTAACTAAATGTGAACACTGAAAGCTACGTACTCACCAATTGCAAGTAATGCGGAGTAATAGGTGGCTCGGAGCCACTCGACTCTAGACAACCCACTAGACCTAATAAACTCAACGCTCTTTTAGTCACACGACTCGGGTCAAGACCGTTGCACGTGACGGCACATCGCCGTCAATCTGGCCTAATCCCTAGGTTTGAAATCACGATGACACGATTTCCAAGGCAGCTCACAAGTCGCCGAGTTAATCCCTCGTCCAAGGGACACACAAGAAACCTCCAGCCCCAGGCTGGTTAACTGGACTCACAGTCCAAGGCCATACATATAGCCCACTCGGAAACCACCTTTTGGAGAAACCCACATCGTGTGGGGAAGACCCACCGCACTTATGCTGTCTCATGGTGACTCGATCTAGCGAAAGCACGAAAGCCCGGAACACATGGGGTCACACGGACCCTCCAAACACACGGGCACACTAATCGAGGCAACTTGACACCTCCGGACACCCCAAAATACGAACACAGAACTCACGGGTGTCCGGGACATCCACGAGGCCTAGGGTCGACCACTGGGTCACAACTGGGTCGACCGGGGCCCAAGACAACTCGAATAAAACAGGGGAAACGAGGAGTGAGAACGCGCCCACTCCCGGTGTCGCGACCAAGAACGCGACCCCCATGAGGGTCGCGATCTATAGGAACGCGACCAACACTGCTGTCGCGTCAACGGTCAGAATGTGGTCTCTCATACGACCGTGGCAATAGTCGCGGTCTGTTCCTTGACCGTGACTTGCGACGCAAGACACAAAGCAACGCGGTTGTTTTCCCAACCGTGACCTGAACGCGACCTCCGCGACGTCCGCGACCGGTTGATAGGGCGCGATCTCAACTGCCCTACTGTTCATCTTCTCCGATGAACGCGACCACACGATACACTGCGTTCTAGAAGAATGCGGCCCCTACTACGACTGCGATACACAACTAACCCCGAAAACGGCGAACCACGCGGTAAATGCCATTCCATGCCCCAATCACCCCCAGGTGACGGGGAAAACAAGGGGAAATCATTCCCCAACCTCTCTAGCACCGCTACATCGAAAGGACCCATTTAAACCCCAAAAGCTCGATCAAAATGCGAAATCCGGCTCACACTCGAAAATCACACGTTTTAACCCCGGCGGGAAAATAAACCCTCTCGCCTCACCTCGGGCTACCAAACTCGCAAGAAATGAAGTATTCGAGCTAGGGAACCATCCCCCTACGTCCACCGAAGATTCCGCGCGCCGAGTACGCCGATCTGCCAAGAAAACGCTGTTTAAACCCTCGTCAGCTCGCGATCCCACGAACCACCTCCACCATCGCGATCCTCGTCCCGTCCGCGCTGCTCCTTACCCCATGAGCATTGCCGCCCCGCTCTCGCTGCCTCCGTCGGCCGCCCGGAGTGAGAGGTGGAGAGGGGAGAACGTGAGAGAAAAGAGAGGGAGAGGGAGAGAGAGAAAAAAAGGGTTGGGTTTAAATAGAAAATTCAAAAATTCTGAAAAATATCAAAAATAGGAAAAAATACTCCCCATGATCCTTGGAAAACGCACAACGCACTGGTAACATTTCGGAGTTGGAGACCGCAACGGTTCACCCTGTTCAGGGTTCCGAAGGCTCGTAAGAGAAAAACACGTGTAAATCGCAAAACGCTGTCCGAGACTCCCGAAAGCGATCCAAAACCCATTGATCCTGATCCGAAGAATATCCAAAAAATCTGGGGCATTACAGCCCTCCCCCCTTATAAAAATTTCGCCCTCGAAATTCAGGAAAAGCACCAAGCCACAAGAGGAGAACGCCTGAACCAACTGACAATTCCATCAGAGCCCCAGCCAGACCTCGATATTTGCAAAAATCACGATCCTGAGGGACGCAACCAGACAATGATCACTGACAACGCCTTGCTTACAATCCAACACACATCGATCATCAGAGCAGGCACATGCAAAGGAGGTACTGTCTGGCATCGCCTCAGCCAACCCGAAAACCAACCACGGCATCACCGCCACCATCTCGCTCACCGAGGAGACGCAATCCTCGCTACGAGAGCTAGCCACCGGTCAACGCCCATGCTCGGCGGACCAACCAAACGTCAGCTTCACAACTCGCTGACCGATCTCACGCCCTACACCAGGGGCAACCAACACTGAGCTTCCACCAGCTCACACCTGGCAAGTCGAACACTTACAACAGCACTGGACCAGCTCTACCAGAAGACAAATTTCTGGTAAATCCCAGATCCAATTTCGAGAAAAGCACATCTCATAATCGGCCACCCAAAGCCTCGCTGGCACACGACTCTCACCATTCTTGAGTCCCAAGAACCAGCATCTTCTGTCTGTGAAAGACCATCCACCGGTCATCAGATACTCGTCAACGGGAAACCCTTGACCTACTCAATTTCTTCCTTCTTTCCTGGTCCTTCACCTGATCCAAAGAGCACATTCCAAATCTCGACAGGCCACCCGTTGACTCCCGCATAGACCTTTATCACATCTCAAGCCCAATCTCGCTCGGACACCGCATCCGATCTCGAGCCTCACGCCAACTCTACCCTCTCAGGGGAGCACGGCGAAACCACATAACAGGATTCCACGGTCCTCGCTCCTCATGTCACTCGACTCAGGCTTACCTGGAAATTCTCCCTTGCTGGTCACAGACCAGGGATCACCATATCTAACGCCAACGTCTCTTCAGAGACCACCAAACACAGACATCGTTCGATTGCTACCCAATCACAACTTATCTCAACCATCTCCAAACAGACGCCTGTCAATCTCGGTTCCGCTCTTACCACAGAGCCACGGGACACAACCTCTTACAATCTGCGACACACTTCTCCAGAACCGACAAGTGCCGCCTGCTATCACAGCGAGCTGGTCGACGATGCCGCGACCAAAGCACACGGGTCCCCAGACAATACACATCTTACCGTGGTCGACCACTCGGTCAGCCTTGCTAACTGCTCACGGCTAGTAACCGGGACCCATAATCTCTCAGAGATCACTTCTCCAAAACACGATCTCATTCGAGGATGCAACTTCCAACACAAGAGGCCCTTTTAGTATTCGGCTTTGATTGGAATCTCTTAATTGTCAAACTACAATCAAGGCTTCTAGTCAAGTCACGCGACTGTCTGTGCGGCCCTGTGGTGGCCAATATTGGCCGGTTTGCATATTGCGACTGCCGTATATGCAGGTTTTACAGCCTGCATGGATGCGGAAGACCACCTTATACGAGCACCAATTCCGCCGGATGTCTCATGTTGTTGAGCTTATTCCATGCATCCGATCGGGTGCATGTCTTCCGAGATATCGTCATTGTGACGGCCGCAAAGATGTGAATAGCAGCTGCAGCAAAACCTTCCCCGTTGCTGTCCAAAGCTACCAGAGCTCTGCACTAGTTTCTTCGTCATGAATGTCTGTATGGGGCTTGGGCGTGATCTATCAATGTTATTATCCTTCTTCATGTGTATGGGTGGGACGTATGCATCTCTTCCTGTACGTGTATCTTTGAAGGTTATTGGAAGTTGCCATCTTCTTCTTACTAAAAGAACAAACAAAGACCTTGTTCTCCTTGTGGAGCTGCTGTAGATCCAAACTTTGAGGAGGTCCACTGCTTCCTTGGAGGGAGGTTCCCCGTTGGAGTCCTCGGGTCACACCACGAGGTCGACCACGGGAGTTTCTAGGATCGACCCCTCACAAGACCCGCGAGTAGACATCCAGGAAATTTGTGTTGTACACTTCGAATTTTCTTTAACTGCTGTGGAGCATGGGACTGAGGGGAGGGGATTATTCTGGGATTCACCAGATAACACCAACTACCTACAACGTGGATGAGATTCTTGTGCGGGGCTACCGAGTACTAGCTAGCGTCCTTCGAAACTGGGCCACACGAAGTTTCCAAGTAACTCAAGAACCCTTGTGACCCTCTCTCTCTCTCTCTAGCCCTCCAAGCTCATCTTCTTCTCCAAGCTTTTAACTTTCGTTTTTTTTTTCGGGAGACAGGGGCTCCCTCGCTTTGGGCCGATATCCTGGCTTCACCGATCTTGTCTCTTTTTCGAACCGGCTTCCATCCGAGCCATCATTAAAATTGCCGAACGACCGGCAGATATTTGAATGCGATACCCCGATTTTCACCATGCTTCTGTTACGGACTCTCGTCCGCATGTGAAAGGGTCCGTGTGTGACCGACATGTATGGCTGTCCGTGCCCCGGCATGGATTCAAAGAGAGAATGAGGAGAGAGAGAGAGGGGGTGAGGGTTATATTTATAGTGAAAAATTTAAGATTTTTAAAATTTAAAATATATAAAAATTGAGAAAAATACACAATGCACCTACAACATCTTGGAGCCCGACAACGCATCGGTTCACCCTACATTGGGTTCCGAATGCTCGACAGAGAAAAGTATGCATAAGTAGTAAAACACACTCCGGGACTCACCAAGGCACTCCGAACTCACAGATTCAGATCCGAAAAAATCTGAGGTGTTATAGTCCTCCCCTCCTTACAAAAATTTCATCCTCAAAATTTAAGGCAACCACAACTCAAGGGTAAGAATAACACAACCAGCTGGCAATGCTCCCAGAGCTCCAGCCAAAATCTCGATACTCGCAAAAACACAGACCCTGAGGGACACAACCAGACCTTGATCACGAACAGAATGCCTCGCTCCACACACCATACACACATCGATCATCAGAGCAGGTGTCACACGAAAGAGTATAAGTTTGGGATCACCTTAGCCACAATGAGAATCCAACCATGGCATCGCTTCCACCATCTCACTCACCGAGGAGATGCAATCCTCGTCACGAGAAATAGGCACTGATAAAATCTCAAGCTCAGTGGACCAATCGATCACCAACTTTGCTACCAGCTGATTGGTCTCACGCCCTGCGCCAGGGACAACCATCACCGAGCCTTGACCAGCTCACACAATCACCCCAATGAACAATGACAAATCTGTCAGCTCCACGCCATGAACCATCTCACACCTGGCAAGCCGAACGCTCATAACAGCACTGGAGCAACTCTGTCAGAACACAAATTTCTAGCAAATCCCAGATCTAGTCTGGGAAGAGACACATCATAGAATCGGCCACCCAAGGCCTCACTAGCACATGGCTCTTGCCATTCTCGAGTTGCAACAACCAACATCTTCTGTCTGTGGAAGACCATTCACCAGTCACTGTCTATTCGTCAACGAAAAATCTTGACTTGCTCAGCTTCTTCCTTCCTTCCTAGCCCTTCACTAGATCCGATGAGCATAATCTAGCTCTCACCAGGCCAACCGTTGACTCACGCACAGGCCATCACTACATCTCAAATAGTTTAAGAATAGCTAACTATGATGCTAATTAATTTAAACACGAGAGTAAGTAAATATACCAATAGAATAAACTTCAGTATTTTCAAGTGACAGGAGAGAGAGAAAGAAGACCACCAGAAGAAAGAAACCAGATGCATCTACTGATGGCTTACACTACGTCTCAAGCATCTACACAAACCTAGATTGCGAAAAGTGAGATGCATAACAGTACCAGAAATAAGAACTAGTTAGGGTAACACTCGTCAGTGTCAGTCCAAGCCCCTGACCACATGTGAACACACAAGCTCAATGCCTTGAGCTAGGCCTCTAGCTAGTTTTCCCCCCCAGTAGGACGCTACTGCTGAGCAAGGGGGCCCACGGGAACTAGCTTAAAAATCGTAAATCAGGAACTGCCCCGCCACCACTCCCAGGTGGGCCGACACTTGAGGTTGTTGGGCTACGACTAGTGATTCCATCACAAGGAAAGAGCATGTAACTATATTAGGATATAAAAATGAGCCACAGTTTCTAAAATAATTTAAACATGGCGATGAATAAGCTTGAATTAAGATTCTACAGGAGATGAACAGTCAACTAAGGGCCGCTTCATTCTTACATGGTCGCACGATAGGCAGCTCAAGGGATTTAAATGGTCACCGTGAAGCTGTTCAACTCCACAGCCCTGTAGAGTTCTAAAGGATACACGGTCAAGGTTTGGCCATTCAGTGGTATGGGCGTCCATCTATTGGTCGCTCAATGGGATGAATGGTCTCCTGGGCGGTCCCACGACTAACCATTCCATGGACTGAACGGACCCATGTTGGGCCGTGCCATCTAAGATGCCTTACTGTTTAAAGGTTTTACACGATCAAGGGTCTGCCGCTCAAGTCCATACACGGTCCCATAATGGGCCATGCAAAGGGTCAGAATGGTCTAGGGAAGATCGTGAATTCAGAACGGTCCCTTGTAGGGCCGTTTAATCACCGGGAAATCGAGAACGGGGTAGACCCCATGGAATCCCCTCCCGACTGATCCAAATCGACGGGAAAACAATTTCTAACCTAAACCTGCCTTGCCACAACCCATCTCACAACATCCAAACCATCAAAAACTTAAAGACTTCCCCCCTTAAACAAATTTCATCCTCGAAATTAAGAACGATGCATAGAGCTCAAGGGGAAGAACACACCCCACGGGCAACACTTCTAGATAGCAACACAATAGCCTTACACCACAAGACTCCTTCGAGGGACAACTCCAGACCAAAGCAACCAACAAGGTCCTCTCGCAACCTTGCGCCAATCCAAACCAAATACTTGGACCACCCGAGGCCTACACAAAGGGACGAGTCTGACCTCATCTCAGCCTCTCAAAGCCATGAGGTACGAATAACATCAGATATGCTCCAATCAAGGAGGAAAACACCCAATTCTGGCCACAACATCATCTAATATTGGGGAAGACCTCACCCAGTAGTCCTCTCAGGATAATGGCCTCCTCGACTATCAAACATCGAAGACACCTCACATGGAGCACAATCACATCTTGACCTCGAGCAAAATTCTAACACCTATCATTGCCGACTGTGACATATCTAACAACTCCACTTGGTCAGCAACGGATACCTCAAGAGCCAAATCTCACCTTGCTAACACCACTTGTCACAATGCTCTTGATGGCTCTATACAAACAATGGCTCTCACCTGGAAAGATGAACAAATCCAATGCTCACCGATTATCACCGATCCCAATGCCAAGTCCTCACCAGCCTCAGCCAATGCTCGTGGGACACCCACCATTAATCGTTTGAGATCTCACCGACGACAAATCGCCTCATGCTCAGACCAACTCAAGGAATAACACACACGTTAAGGAAGTCATCCACCGGCCATTGGTCTCACGCCAACCAAGAAATCTTTGAATCAGTCTTCCCCTTAGGTCCTCTGTAGGATCGACAATCAAACTCTGGATGTCCGACCACATCCACCGGCCTATACACCTGCTATCTTTGCACCTGGGCCGCACACCAAACAAACACCATTCCAATCTTCCCTGGCTATCCAGCCAATACAACTTCTCATGAGGGGAGGAGGAGAATAATAACAAGGTCTATAATGACCCGAGATCCGGATACCGAGAAGACCCGATACCATTCGAATCCTGGCCCACCGCCCACGAGCTGGAAGGCTCGGAAGGGCTAAAAGGATAGGTGTGGTGTACACACTATCCCATCATTTTATATCTGAAATATCATGGATGAAACATCAGCATTTCTCTCTAGCATATTACAATGAGGGCATATTTAAGATATATACACTCCCACGTAAAACATAAACATAGAATATCACCTTCCGTGCATCATTTTATTTGAAAGATGAAAAATGAGATATCAACTTACCTCTTTGGCTCCTGACCATGAAATGTTCTCTGAACCAGCAAGATCAACAAGACTAAGCTTTCCACATCTGATCACTTCTTCTCCCTCAGGTGTATATTCTTTGATATGAATTGTAATAGAAAAAATGGAGTGGGATCTGCTACTTTGCTTGTTAAGCAGAGTCTTAGTAGTATGCCTTTTAGAAGATCCTTTATCTAAAATCTTGTATAGCAGGAGCAGTTGCGACGAGGCGACAGGTAGGTGGCCAAGGGAACTAGAATCCTTCCCACCAGGATGAGCAAGACACCAAACGTGCTTGGCCTCAGTCGGATCCGGGATGACGATAGTATCGCCACCAACAGGGCCACCATAAGGGCCCCCTACCACCAGCAGCAGCCGGGAACGTAGGAGGCAACCCAAAATTGGATCCCAGACTGGCACCACAAGCAGTAGGGGCAGCCGAAGGCAGAAGACCAGTAGAGGAAGCAGTGCTAACCAAAGAGGCAACCCTAGCGGCTGGGACGACGGGTGCGGCGACAGACTCCAGCCCAGTAGTGAGGACGACGGGCGCTGCTACAGACTTGAGCCCAGTAGTCGGGGCGGCGACAGATAGGGCACCGCCCTCCAGAGGGGAAAGAGGAAGAAGAGGGGAAGGGGGAGGCGGGAGCCCCCCCTGTGCCAGCCATGGCCGATGACCTACCATATGCAGGCAGGAACGAGACGGTGTGAGCACAGGAATGGGGGGAAACAGGACGATCCTTTGGTCGAATGGGGCAGGATCTTCCATGTGCACAGAAGGCGGTGTAGGGCAGCGGCTGCGGGGTTGCAGCAGGCGGAGCAGGGCAAAGGCGGTGGCGATGATGACCTCGCCTTGATGCGAGATGAGAGATAGGGGTGGCGGAAGGAGGCACGAGTGAGGTGGTGGGGCAGCACCGATCAATGAGGCTTCTATTGGCCTACCATGTACGTGGACTGCATCCAGTACGCCCGTACATGCCATCAATGCCAAGCCTTTGGCCTAGTACCCAGAAGGTCTCCTAACCCCCTGCGTCCTACAGCCCCCACCTGGCCATTCGCCGAGTGGGGTATGGACATCGCGGGACCTTTCCCGCCATCATCTAAGGGCTACAAGTACATCTTGGCCGCAACTGATTACTTCTCTCGCTAGACAGAAGCCCTTCCCCTACGTGAAGTTACCGGCGAGGTGGTCGTCAGGTTCGTCTGACAAATCATCATCTATCGATTCGGTACTCCCAGTCGCATAATCTCCGACAATGGAACACCCTTCAAGAATAGGGTCGTATACCAACTGTCGGCCAAATTCCACATCGACTAGAGAACCTCTTCGGTCTACAACCCACAGGCCAACGGTTTAGCCGAAGCCTTCAATAAGACTCTCTGCAAGCTCCTGGCTAAGATTGTTAGCCACCGAAAATGTGATTGGGGTGAAAAGATCTTCGAGACATTATGGGCCTATCGGACCATCTGTAAAACCCCTACAGGGTGTTTGCCGTTCTCCCTTGTCTACAGCACGGAAGCCATCATCCCCATTGAAATCTAGTTAGCGTTGTACTGCGTGGCGGTGCACACTGGCTTGGCTGGTCCTGATGAAAATGAATACCAGAGAAGGCTGGAAGAGCTCGCCGGTCTGGAAGGCAAATGGCTTGAAGCCTATAGGCACTTACAAGTATACCAGGCCCGCATGGGACAGGTCTATGATAAGCTCATCAAGCAACGAGCCTTCAAGCAAGGCGACTTTGTCATGATCAAGGAAAAAGAAGTCATGGTAGGTCACTCTAGTGGCAAGCTTCAGTCGAATTGGCGGGGCCTGTACATCATTTGCGATGCCTATGAGGGTGGGGCCTACACGGTCGTTGATCACAAGGGTCACAAACCCTTCCCGCCTCTCAACAACAAGCACATAAAGCTATATTATGCACCAGAGCATGAATTCAGTACACCCAAGATGGGCTTCGTCTCTGGTCGCATAGTGGCTATCTCTTGACTGTTGGGCTTTCCCCTGGCAGTTGACTGACGAGTTGCCTCCTTCTATTGTCAACATATGACTTCTGCCTTGACTGAGCTATCTTGAGTGTATCCCGGATGAGTTGAACCTTCTCGTTTGTATTTCTGACAATATCTAGACCTAGTATTTATCTTTCACCGATTTCCTCCCAGGATATTGGAGGTCGACAATTCCTGCCATAAAGTGCTTCAAATGGAGCCATTTGAATACTGGCCTGGTAGCTGTTGTTGTAAGCAAACTCGGCCAGGGGTAAGTGGTCATGCCAACTTCCACCGAAGTCAATGACACATGCTCTTAGCATGTCTTCAACAATTTGATTGATCCTTTCTGTCTGACCATCTGTTTGGGGATGAAATGCAGTACTGAAGTTGAGTTTTATCCCCAAAGAGTGTTATAGACCCTTCCAAAAGTGAGAGGTGAAATACGGGTCTCGGTCAGACACAATAAACACAAGTACACCATGCAATCTCACAATCTCCTTGATGTACAATGCAGCTAGGATATCAATCGACCAACGGCTCTTGATAGGTAGGATGTGAGGCGACTTGGTGAGATGGTCGATTATAACCCAGATACCATCCTGTCTGCCTCGTGATTTAGGCAAGCCCATGATGAAGTCCATTCCAATATCTTTCCATTTTCACTTGGGATTGTCAAGAGGATGTAACTTTCCAGCAGGTTTTTAGTGTTCTGCCTTCACTTGCTGGCACGTGAGATAGCGAGATACGAAATCTGCTACCTCCCTCTTCATGTTAGGCCATCAAAATGTCCTTTTTAAGTCCTTGTACATCTTGGTCGCTCCAGGGTGAATAGTGTACCTAAAGGGGTGAGCTTCTTCTAGAATCCTCTTGTTTAATTCAAGACAGTCTAGTACACATGTCCTCTCGTGGAATAGCAATCTGCCATCAACTGTTGACTTGAAGTTAGGTCTCTCGCCTAGCTTATCTTTTATATCCACAAGTGTACGGTCTTCTTCTTGTAGTCTCTTGATCTCTGAAAGTAGGTCCGGATGCAAACTCATGTGTGCCAGAGTAATGCACCTTTCCTCCTTATTCATGCTTATATCTAGCTCAGAAAATTTCTCTAATATCTTCCATTCCTGAATCATAAGATTGGCTTGTTGAGTCGGCGGGTCACCAGCCTGACACTGTGTCATGGTCGAGGCGGCGGAGACCAGCGGACTACGCTCCACCACCACCTTCACTTGCGGGGCGGGGGGCGGGCGGCGAGGGTGGGGACTGGCGGAGGGGGAGAGATCGGAGGGGTTCATCGTTCACGCCTCAATTTCACTATTCGTCCAAAAAAAAATTAAAAAACGAAAAATGAGTCAGTCATCATCTATGCCGTACCGTGTAGTGGGGGAGCAGAGACACCCCAATCTGGTGGCGCAAGGCGTACCCTGATTTTATCTTTTGAGCCCAAAAAAACTGAACTTTTCACAACCACTCCTAAACTTGCATACGCAGACAACAGTACCATGCGCACACACTCCTCGGAGTCCTCTGGAAATCGACGTATAACTCTTCTTGCCCAGCCTCTTCAAAAAAAAAAAAACTCTTCTTGTAGCGTTGTAGTTGTTTGCAGTTTGAGGTGAAGGGACAACAGAGGTCCTCTTCTCCTGGGTTTCCTCATCTGGTTGAGAGCGGGAGATGAGATGGGAGGAGACGGCACTGCCCACAAGGGCGTCCCGTCACAATAGCACCGGCGTGAAAATCTTTCAGCAGCAGCAGCAGCAGGTATTGGGCCACCACCACCACCACCACCCATCAAACGTGACGATTCTGGTCTCAGTGGCCTTACCCATCATCATGGAAGCCCGGAAAAGATAAGCAAACCCCACCCAGCTCATCCTGCTGAAAAGGCAAAAGGGTGACGAGGCAAAAGCACTACCTGGGAATTCCAGAGCCTCAAGTGCACAGAGGCATCAGCTGGTGAGAGCCCATGCCTGTTCTTTTCCATGTGGCTTTCCCCCTTTCTCCTTGCCCTCTTGATGGCTCGTAATGGGGTTTTGCATACTTTTGACCATCCGTCACACAGGCTGTGCACGACCCTTCACTCGAAATCCACAGGAGAAACTCGGGCTTGAGTAAAAAAGATTCCTTGCAACAAGTTTGGGTTTTCGAGTGTTTGTGTAAATGTTTGTATAATATAAATATTACTGTTTATATTTATGGGTTTGTGATCGTTTTTTATGAAGTTGTTTTAATATTTAAGATGTCGTCATTTAGTTCTAAGTCTAAAATCACTGAAATCACATAAATGCAAATCTGCACATGTTGTTCTTCATGTTTTCCACCTTTTAAAATGATTTTCAGACTATAATTATTTTACAAATTATGTTTCAGGTTGCTCACATTTGATGACTTTGATAGAAGAAAAAGATTTCAAGAAGAGGATTCGAGGTTGGAGCCAACTCCAACTTATATGCTTTCTAATGTTTTCAGCAGAAAAAGTCATTTGGAGTCAACTTCAGAAGCCAATAGAGTTGACTCGAGCTCACCTGCCAGCTAAAGAAATTAAGGGTGACAAAATGCTTCATATGGCTGACAAATAAGCCTTAAGGGTGACAAATGTCTTTACACGGGTGACAAATAACTAATGAGGCTAAAAAATGAATGAAGGTGTTAAAGGCATGAAGAATGATGAAGTCGAGTCGACTCCTGATGAAACAAGAGTAGACTCCATTCAAGCTTAACTTCAAATCGAGTCAAGTTGACCCCAGTCAAAGATCAACTCTAGTTCACAAGGGCTCTATCACTTTAGTAGAAAGGCTGCCTGTCTTCACATTTATCTGGAGCTTCATTGAGTGTAAATAACTCTGATTTAACTCCTTTCAATATCAAAGGAAGCGAGCACTCTCGAGCACTCTTGAGCACTTCTGAGCACTCGCAAGCACGTTCGAGCACTCGCGAGCACTTCCGAGCACTCCCATCTGAGCACTTCTGAGCACTTCCGAGCACTTATGAGCACACTCAGAGACAGAAGGTTCAAACAGGAACCCAGTTCGTTCAAGTGAAGGAGATAGAAGAAGAAGAGAAGCCATTTCAGTAGTAGTTATGTGAGCTAATGGTGAAAAATACCTCACAAGACTGACAAATAGGCCAACTGTGGTGAAAAATAGAAGATAGTGGCAACAAATGGGCAGCTTGTAGTGAAAAATAGGTCGCAAGGCGACGGCTCTCAAAGCAAGAGACAAAAAGCTCAAAGGCGATGGCTCAAGCTAACAAGGGTGACAAATAAGTCTGTAAGGCTGACAAATGGCTGTTAAGGGTGTAAAATATGTTGTCAAGGGTGAAAAATGGCTATGCATGTGGAAAACTATAAGACCCTCCTAAAACATGTTAAGAATGTCGTCATATGAGTAGGAGGGGTAGAATGGTAAAATTTTAAGGCCAAAAGGATAAGATCCAACAAGTTTCCCAACTTCCATGCCGGAAAGGGTAGACCCATGGGGTCGACCCCAAAGGTCGACCCCTTCCCTGTAGGGTTTGATAACTACATTTAAAGCCCCATTAAGCCAATAATCTCCAATGGGATGAATGAGACCAAAGTCCCTTTGATTCCAGAGGGTTCATACTGAAGATTTAAACCTGAAAAAAATATAAGAATACCAAGTTAGTATTGATTTGAAATTCAATTAACCCTCTCCCTTGTAACTAGCAATACTTGAATGAGAATGAACCATATGGCATGCAAATCAAGCCGAAACACTATCATCTCAAATGCCATGATCTCAAGAGTGAAAATGTGACTTCAAAACATATAGAACTTGCACAAATACAAAACCACCAATATCACATTTCACACACCCATGCAAGTTCACTCAAATTGCCACTAACAAAAGATGAATAACATTTACACCAAGACACACATAGTAATGACATTTACTACCTGTTTGAATATGTAGACCTCAAGATACTCATTCAAGCATACATTTGTGTTCCACATTTTGTCCTCCATAGATTTGTTCCTGCAATGCACGATAACCACTCCTTACGCATCAATGGACATTCTCCACAACACATGCACACACGATTTGTCATCATCAAAACTTAAACACCAAAATCAACTCGGGGATCCAACAACACTCACCAAGTGTTCCGTTGGACCACATTCACAGCATGTCCCGATGCACCATCATTGCAATTCCTCGAGCTATAGCATGCCACACCTCGAGCACTGGCTCTACTGATCGCCAGCCACATTCTGCCACAGCGGTTGAGCTAGCCACTGCCACACGCTCCTTACCTACGCCTGCCTCTGACCTCGGAACCATCCACACACCAAAGCACTTGTCAAGGAGCGAAGAAACCAGAAAAAGATGCCAGGCTCGTTGACTGCTACACCTCTAGCCACCAGACGATATTCCCTCGAATCCATCTATACTAACACCAATCTATTCTCGACTCTCGGCTCCTTAAAATATCCATGTCCTGGGCTGCCGCCACACGGACCACCACGCCAAGAGCCGCAACACGAACCATACTCGGCACCTATCGATGCTCATCTCGAGTCCCGAACTCACCGTGGAATCTTCATATCTCATCTGCTACCTCGAATGGCGCATCCCAGGTGGTGCATAATGGCGCCAAATCTCACCATCTGAGCCACAAACATAGCCACCGCCATACAATCTCGAACCAATTCCAGGACTAACTCAGTCCATTCACACGTAGAAGCGTAGGACTTAGAGCACGCTGGGACATCTCTGCCCAATCCTACCTCGAAATCCACAAAAATAATCAGGACCGACACGTTATCTCTGGCGCCGCACATTACGATGAGAGAATCAAGCTTGAAAATTAGCAGCTCAAAAAGAAGATCCTCTGCTCATCCGAGCACCACTCTCGACCAGAGCACCCACTCTGGTACCTCAAACCACGATCTCAACGCCTCAGGGGCTGGATAAACCGCAAGCTGGGGTGGCCAAAATGACAATAACTACCTCGGAGCATACTCTTGGCCACTTAACCACAAGCAATCCTCACCAGTCACCTGACCTCGCTGCATATTCCTCGAACGCAGCACCGCAGCGACACACCTGTCGACAACCTTACCTCAACTCAGCACAACCGGGGCCACCATCACAAGGGAAAAAAAATCTATCAATCTCGATCCTCAAGCCCCACGCCAGCACTCCGATGAGAATAGTAATCACTTCCTCAACACCAAGCCGTGCACTCAAGCTCTCACGCGGGAAACAAAGTGGAAACCAAACACAAAACCCCATACCGACTATCGACTGTACTGAACCTTATGGACTCTGATCACTGCGATATCTCTAATCCCCATGTACATCCATAACCACCGCTCTGATACCACCTGTAATGACCCAACATCTAGATACCGGGAATAACCTGATACCATTCGAATCCTAGACCACCGCCCACGAGCCGGAGGGCTCAGAAGGGCTAAAAGGAGGATGTGGTGTACATAGAAATAAGAAATAAAGTAGGAACTACAGCAATATAATAATTAAAATATAACTACAACATAGTCCAATCCAAATAAAGTATAATCTAAGTTAGGGAAGCGTACCTAACGTCAAGTGAACACTCGGCCTGACGAGCTGGCAACTAAGAACCTCTACGTCGCACTTCCAAACCTCGAGGATGAACTACCACACTTGAAAAGCAAGGAGTGAGTCTCATCTCACTAGCTCAGTAGGGGTCCCGCGGAACCCCAACTGTAAACAACGGTAGTAACAAGCAGTGCTAGCATGAGCAGCAACAATGATGGTAGAAGTAGAACCCATGGTGGCCGCAAGAACCTCGACTCTACAGCTACTCCTACTGGTAACGAGGAAAGAACTCACGATTTCACAATCGGGGACCGAACCACCTAACACCACAGCTACCGAGGGAAAACATAAAGTAACACCGTTGTGGGGTCTGTCTTACCGACGGGGCCTAACCAGGACCACGCGGTCCACGAGTACCGTCATGACCTCATTGTCGTGAACCTGCCCCAGCCAAGGGGTGGTGCCCCAGGTAACCCTATCGGGCGCCCCTGGCCTCAACCTTGGGAAAACACATAGAAATAGTTTGGGAAACCATGCCTCACGGTCGAAAAATAGAATCTCGGGTCACGAGAAACACACGTCACACGACGAGAGCAACTGCACACTAAAAATAAGCCTAGAAGCGTCCACTGATGACTTAGTCCGTGCCTCAGGTGTCTCCCCATCGCCCCAGGCAGAAACTGAGACACCACACAATCAACCACAGAAATAAGGGTCTAGTCGTGGTTGTAAGCTTTCGACCAGAATGCGCAGTAGAAAACATCGAAACCTTAGATTGCATATTGTTGTCGATTTTTCAAAATCGAACAAGATCAATAATCTCGCGGTATAAAGAATGATTCTTTACCTTTACGGGGTTGAGAGTCTCCCAAAACCTCAAAGATGAATGAGAGGAAGATCCCGGGGTCGTGAGCCATTCAAGCGTCTGGCCTCTAGACGTATCCACACGTGTAGTGGAAGCAGACAGGATCTCCTCCATGATCTCCACACGTCGACCCGATCTCAACACAACCATCCACCGGGGAGGAAGGAGAGAGAAAGAGGGAGGTGCACCCCTAGGAGAGAGAGAGAGGAGAGAGGGCGGCCAGCGTCCTACCACTCTCACTAGCAGCGATGACACGAACTATACTAGAAAAGCGGTAAACTAGCTACGGGGATGAGACCTCTTACATCTCCCATGAGTGTGCCCCGTCTTACGGGCCACTCATCCAAGGTTGCTTGAGTAACCTTCTTTACCCCTCCTTTGATGGGTCTTTCCATGTACATTCTTCAGGGTCTTCTTCTTCTTCATTAGGTCAGGTCAGTCAGATAATGGGTCAAGGGTCGTACCCAAAAGGAAATCCAAGGGTAGGCAAATCCCTCGTCGGTTCCTCCTAGACCTAGCCAACAAATGCCAAGCATGTCTGGAGATTCCTCAACTGCTAGAAAATCCCATCCAACTACCAGAAATAGAATGTGAGGAGAATTACACAATTGATGAAAGGTATGGGGTCTATAAGATCACAGATAAAGAATACCCAATCGTAGAAGAGGATGAAGAGTATGAGGACATAGCTGACACTTATGCTAGTGGGATGAGGAGATTCAACGAACTGTCAGCCGCTGTAGAAGAGTCAACCAAAGAAATAAACTTGGGAACCGAGGAAGACCCTAGGATCGTCCTCATAAGCGATAATTTACCATCTTTGGAAGAAAAGGCATTAATCAAGGTTCTCAAGGAGTACAAGGACGCGTTTGCATGGAGCTATGAGGATATGCTGGGATTGGATCCCACCTTGGTCGAACACTGATTAACTCTAAAACCAGGATCTATCTCTATAAAGTAATAGTTAAGGTGTTTCCACCCTTAGATGGCTTTGAAAATGAAGGAAGAGGTTGATAAGCTCCACAAAGCCAGGTTTATTAGAGTCGTCCTTTATTCTCAATGTGATGTGAAACAGTCTAGGTATGGCAGCCACTAGGCCAATGCTCCTTGGACCTAAGAAGCAAGCACAATTCGCAAGATTAATGGACTGACGTTGGCGGCCACTCACCCGACGCTCACCTAAAATTGGGGGTAACTCAGTGATGCCGAGCCGAGGATGTGAGGGTTGGACCCTTTCTGGTGGAGGGTGTTGAATATGGACTGAATAGATCTAGAGGGGGGGTGAATAGATCTTTCCCCCTTCCCCTTCCTTTTTTTTTTTTAATTTGGTCCCCAAATTCAATATGTGATTGATAAGGAGAGTATACTAATAATTGAATAGTTTTGGGAATCGTTTGCGCATTGCTTCTTCTATTTCCGAAGTTGCCTCGTGTGGCCAAGATTTGTTCCATTTGACTTTGACCATAGGAATAGTTTTATTCCTCAGTTGACGTACCTATTGTTCAATTATTTTGGTTGGCTTTTGCTCGTATGTTAGATCTTTTCCAATCTCCAGGTTGTCATAAGTTATGACATGAAATGGATCAGGGACATACCTTTTAAGCATGGACACATGAAATACGTCATGGATACCAGATAATTGTGGAGATAATGCTAGTCGATAAGCGACCTCGCCCACTCTTTCAAGAATTTTGAAAGGGCCGATAAATCTTGGAGTGAGCTTGCCTTTAATGCCAAACCTTCGAATATCTCGACCCGGAGAAATCTTGAGAAACACATGGTCACCTACTTTGAATTTCAGATCACGTCTTCGGTTGTCAGCATATGATTTCTGCCAATCTTGTGCCACATGGAGTCTTTCTCGAACAAACTTTATCTTTTTAGTGGTATCTCGAATGATTTCTGAGCCTAGGAGTTGTCTTTCTCCAACTTCACTCCAGCAAATAGGTGAGCGACAGCTTCTCCCATATAATGTCCTGAATAGTGCCATTTGGATGCTAGATTGGTAGGTATTGTTGTAGGCAAATTTCACTAGAGATAGATGTTCATGTCAACTCCCACTGAAATCAATGACACAAGCCCTGAGCATATCTTTCACTACCTAATTTGTCCTTTCAATTTGACCATCAGTTTGTGGATGGAAAGTAGTGCTGAAATTTAGTTAGGTCCCCAATGAATGTTGTAGTCCCTTCCAGAATTGAGATGTGAATCGAGGGTCTCGATCAGAAATAATAGTCACAAGGACACCGTGTAGCTTGACAATCTCCTTCATGTATAAGGCAGCCAGGATATCTACAGACCATCAGCTTTTCATAGATAAAAAATGAGTCAATTTTGTTAAACGGTCAATGATTACCCATATACCGTCATGTCCACCTCTTATCTTGGGCAGACCCATGATGAAATCTATCCCTATACTTTCTCATAGCCTCAATCTTGTAATGGTTGGGACTCTCAGCCTGATATTCCTTCCGTCGGACTAGGACCACTGTTATGAGACCTTCGTGAGTCCCCTTGAGCCTTGGATTCCCACCAGGACGTCAGGCGGGTTGTACCCAAAGGACCTGAACCCATGAACGTGTTAGATTCGTGTTTGGGCCAGTCTAAAATCTGGACTATTCTGAACCCTGGTGGCCCAACCTGAGACCGCTAAGTGAACATGGCGACCCAGGGTTAAACCGCTAGTCTTTCCTTCGGCTTGGATAGTAATGGGCTCAGGTTTAGTCAGATCCTTTTGAGCCTAGTCAGTTCTAACTTTGCCGAATCCATTTTGTTAGACTTTAACTTCGTGGGCTGAACTCTAGTTTGGACCCATTCTGATTCAGACTTAAATGAGGACCCTTTTGGCTCACATTAAAAGACTGTTATACTAAAGTATACGCGGTCTAATGTTAGACTGTCAATGTCACCTTAGCGGCCCAATTATTGACCGCTAAAATCAAGATTTAATATGATTTTTCATTTTTGTTGGGGTGATAGCAGTCAAATCAAAGTTGGCCTTAAACTGTGAAATCTTGCTTGATCCTTGACTTCTAGTCATATCCATTCCAACTTTTATTGGGAATTCCCTTAAAAGTAAGTTCTAAGCCTAATCCTTGGAACTCTTGGCCATTATTATTCGTGGATGTCTAGATTTCGTGGGATCTGCGATCCAAACAAATCAATGTCAAGGCAGTCATTTTAAGGGCCCAGTCTGGTCCTGGGAGGAGCACCCAAAGTGTATTTGTATCCCCGGGGAGGTGAAATGACTAAGTGTGGCATTGTCACCGAGTACTATCTAGCGTGTAAGTCTATGACATTCCACATTCTCGTGAAACTTGCTATTCATGCTTGAAAGCGTGAAGTACTTACTTGGGTGAGATGAGTCGACTCGACTTAACTTGAAATGACCATTTATTGGAAAATTCTTGTTAATTGTGCTTGATATTCTGACTTGAAATATTCCTTTCCATTCATCTATAGATTAACTCATGATCTTGCTGGTTACTTAGTTTTGTTTAATTGAGTTTCTCGCATTATTCAAGCAGTCTTGGAGAAAAACTTTATAGGTTTGTCATTGTAGGTGATTACTCGAGATTCACTAGGGTATTATTTTTAACCCATAAGAATGATACTTTACAGGAGTTCATAGATCTTTGTAGGAATTTACAAAATGATAAAGGGGTATTGATGCGGGACGGATGCGCGACTCGACTCCAATTGGATATGTGATCCTTGGACTCTAAGGAAGCTCGTGATCGCCCGTAATGAGGGAAGCGTACGGACGTGCACAATTGAGAAACCGATAGTGAGCTTGGGTGGTCGGCTCTCTCTTGTGCCTGGATCGGGTCACGGGATGGACACGCTCTCTCACTTGCAGCAGTGAATAATAATAAATATCGAGCTAGATTACCCTGTCATGCTCTCTAGCGGTGGCATAAACAAGTATATATGAAATAAAGTAAAATGTCGAGTAAGGAGCGAATGCGATACCTCCACGCTCTCGGCGTGGGGAAGGCGACCCCCGGCCGAATCGGTACTCCCAGAATAGTTATTACACAAATATTACAGCAAATAAATTACTGCCCACTCCACGTAGGGAGGTAAAGGGTGACACACGGGACTCGGGAGTAGCGGTTTCGGGTTGACGGGCAGCTTCTTGTGTAGCTTCGGTGGCACACGTACTCGTGACTGTGGGACCCGCGTGCTGGCCGGTGGGTCTGTGTGAGACTGAGATAGCACCGCTGTAGTGGGGACACCTGGAGGGGCGCTCCCTAGGATGGTGGCACGCTGGTTCGCAGGTCGGAGGCTGGGCAGCTCTGATCGTCACCCACCGAGTTTGCTTCTCACGGGTCTGCACTTGCTGTTTCACAGCGCGTGATCTGACAAAAACCTCTACTGTGATCAGCCCTGACATCAGATCGATGTGTGGTGGGTGACGTTGGAAAGCCCTTTTGAAGTACTTCAATATAGACCTAGAGAGATTAATTGGATCTGCATGGATCTGGTCTTAAACTATTTTTGAAGCTGCTATTGGACAGTTCCCAGAATCTCAGAATAGCAGGGCAGTTTCCTGAGAACTGCCATTGACCGTAGGGAAGATCTCCGATTTAGATCTTGAGCCCGCCCTTCTTCAAAATTGTAGAGGGACTTGATTATGCCTCAGCCTATCGTGCACAATACAAAACCTACACCGAGATGATATGCACAAAGTAAATAGTGCATAGACTATGCACGGACTTGATATAAAGAGCAAACAAATGTGCACGGACCTTACGTACAAGGTACAAGAGTTTGCACTAACCTAACTTTCAACAAATACTAAAACATGCACAGACCTGTGAAAAACAAGTACTAATAATGAAATGACTAAGCGTGATTTTGTGTGAAGATCTACCATGCATCAAAATTCATCAAAATACCTAATATTACCATGGTTAATATGATGACACCAAAGTCAACATTCTTAGTCAGTCTGGTCAACACCACTATTGCCAATCATTCAAAACATATTCAGCTCACAACAGTGTACATACTGTTGAACAACTCCAGAGGAGACCCAACACATGCTTGATTGGCCATTTCCAGTTATACTATGTTCATATTCTCTTACCCTCTTTATTCTGTCATTTATCATATCGTCATTTCTTTTCTTTCTCGTGCAACATAAATGCAATTGGTTGATTACTTAAACTTGCCTGTTATTACCTACTGAGCATTCGCTCACCCAGTTGTTCCCCCCTTTTTCAGGTAGCTCAGGTGAGGAGTCTCAAACTGATGGGGATGGGTAGGAGTGAAGTCCCTAGAGCGAGCCAGCTAGAGAACCTTGCTCAGATGTTTCTAGAGAACCTAGTCAAGATAGTTGTTTTGTCTTTTACTTCAGAGTTGTATGTTGATGAGTTGTATTTCGTCAGTGTTAGTGGTTATGTAACTATGTCCAGTTGAAGAATATTTTAAATTTTTGGGTACTTATCTAGTTGGAAGTGATGAGACTCGGTATGTTGATCGGTATTCATGGTTATTGATGGAATTATTTCTTGCCTTATTATTGTACCAAATGTTTGGATTCTCTAGCTCAAGTCATAGCATGTCTAGAAATCAACATATTATTATTAACTCTTTCTACTGCTGTGTTTCGATATTCTGCATCGGGGCGTGACACCGTGAGAAAAAAGCTACCCACCCCCTTCATAAAGAAAAAGAAAAATTGATGATACTGATAAGTGGAATGTGAATGCAAGCAGCTGGATTAATTATCAAAAGTTCTCAATTTTATGTAGGACCGAGATTAATATGAAAAACTTGTATAATTAAGTATATTTAAGCCCATAAATAATGAGTGTGACATGAATAAATATACAAAAATGTGTAATTATTAGTTGGTCGACCGATTCTGGCTGGAGTAAAGGGGAGGGATTCCCCTGGGTTCGGTCGACCAAACCCCTGAGTTCGATCGACCGACCTAGGATGAGTCAACCTGCCCTGTGAGGACAGGTCGACCTGTCCACATGGGTTTTCATCCCTAGGAAATTCGGTCGACTGACTTGCTTGGGCCGGTCGACCGAACCTCCTAGACCTACTGCTGCTAATGGCCAAAGTGGCCTCGGAAGCATGGTTTGTCGACCGCTACCCCAAATATGCAGGGACACCTCATGGTTGGGAGATCACAAATAGTTGTAGTTTTTCGAGATTACAACCTCAGCTGCCCTTGTGCCTTATGAATTTCACCTCGTACTCCATGCAACGTGCATGTGTCTATGACCGATTATGTGTTGGGGATTTCACCATGGGCCCCTACTTAAAGTGACCTTTCCTCACTAGTCGTAGCTTGCCTGGGCAAGTGTGTGCCGACCCACTAGGCAGTAGTGGAGAGCTAGACCCGAGAGACACAGTTTTAGGCTAGTTTCCATAGAGCCTCCCACTGTGTTGGCTCGAGTCCAGACTGGGAGGAAAACCAGCTAGAGGGCCTAACATAGTGCAGTCAATTAGTGTGTGCACACGTGGTCGGGGACTTCAAACTCGTGCTAACGAGCACGGCCACAACTAGACCCTTGTCTTGTGTTCTGTGTATGGTATCTCAGTGTCCTCCTGGGGCGTGTAGGGAGATACCTGAGGCTATGGTATAAGCCATCAGTGGACGTATCCGACCTTGCTTCTAATGGGTAGTGCTCCTATCACTTGAGTATAGTAGCTTGGTTTCTCACGTGGTGGCTTCGTGTTAGGGTAGCCGAGGGCAGTCCGTTATGTAGTTTGACTTGTGGTATGTTGATTAGTAGTTTAATACCACATAGCATAATTGCTTCTTTTAATTATCAGATTCAATCTTTTAATATTGATATCGTTCTGAATTCATCCAACCCAAGTGCAATCTTATTATTTTTATTTATTTATTGAATGAAATGTTTAAACCTATTATTAAATGCATGCATCTATATGAATGAATGCAGGGAAAGCATAGGACCAGCATCTCAAGGCTGTAGGTCCGGGTAGTGTATCTAGCACTGTCGGACTTTCAGCAAGAGCGGTTGGCTGCCATGGGGTTTGCCCCATTCCTGAGCATTGAGGTGAGTCAGTTTGACACCGCTCTCCTCTACGCTCTGCACGATCGCTAGGACCCAGTGAGTCGTACCTTCCTTTTTTCGTGGGGGCATATGGTCCCCACATTAGAGGATGTGGCCAGACTCACTGGCCTACGAGTGCATGGATTATCGGTCAGCGGGAGCATGTATCCTGAATACCGTGAGACGGCCCATGAGCTACTGGGCCTAGAGCTACGACGTTCTGAGCGGCAATCTACTCTCCTACCCCGGGAAAGTCTTCAGGACAGCCTAGGGCTATGATGTGCCAGCATAGTGACAGGGGAGCAACCAGAGCAGCACCTCCAGAGGTTTGTGGAGCTGGCGAGACCGAGAGTGATGGTAGAGGCGGGAGCAAAGGGTGATCGGGTGCTGAGGAGGTTCCTGATGCTATTGTTCGGGCGACTCCTCTTCTCTACGCGCACGGACGTGATGATCTACCACTTCTTGCCACTCCTCTAGGACCTTGACCACGTGGGAGATTACGCGTGGGGAGTGGCGGTCCTCGCCTTCCTCTTTGACACCTTGAGTTCGACGGGCCGTTGGACCACGCTCGGGGGCTTCTCCCCTCTACTCTAGGTACGACCTCAACCTTAGACATGATTATGCAGTTCCTAAATGCTTCCTTTATGCTGACACGATGCTGTGATGTAGGTTTGGGCCTTCGTGCGACTACGGGTGCTAGGTAGAGGTGAGGAGACCCACCCGGGGCTCCTGCCGATTGTCTGGAGGTGGACCACACCTCAGGAGACTGCGGCACTCCAGAGACAGGTCCGGGAGCTGCAGGACGACTTAGACTCTCTACCGTACACCTCGGTATGATCTTGACCTTGGACTCTTTAATTAAATGCGATTCTATATGTTTATGCTGATGCGATTTCCTATTTTGTAGGTACAGTGGACACCATACGCCGAGGAGGGATAAGAGGAGCAGCCCTGGGTGGTAGGGGCCCTTGCTTTCTTGGGACGAGATGTGTGGCTTCACTGCATGAATGTAGTGGAGCCACTTTACTTCAGTTTGGTGATGAGGACCATCGGGGTCCATCAGCCAATAGTGGAGTTCACATTGCCAGAAAGGCTAGGGGAGCACGTTACACAAATGACACGAGGCCTAGCAGTGGCCTTCGATTGGACAGCGAGGAATGCCATTCAGATAGCAGACTGGACAGCCCTCGGGCAGGTGGTTACCGCCCGAGCGGACAGCGATGTGGCGTACTACACGGCGTACACCAAACACTACCGGGACCAGGTGTTCCGGGGTGCCCACCGATCGGTACGACTTCTACACTTAAACTCTGTCTATTATGTTTATGATTTCTATATGACGATGCACTGACATTTGGACTTCCTAAATGCAGATCAACCCTGAGGGGTGGCTCGCAGAGTTGCAGGGGCTCCTTACTACCATGAACTAGGAGCGAGACGAGGCCTAGCAGGCCCTGGCCCTACTGGTGAGTTTCCTAAACTTAGACTCTTAAATTATGCACTTCTATTATGACATGAAACGAGATGACTGATCCTGGAGTTTCTTGGATGCAGCAAGGGGAGGAGACCCAGCGGTAGGGGGTGGACGCTCCCTCTTCTTCTTCCCAGACTCTGGCCTACCGAGTAGAGCGGGAGGTAGAGTTCCAACGGATGGTGGAGCGAGCCGAGATAGCCGAGAGGACACTCATCGAGCGGGTACATTTCCTACACTTTCCCTTGTAAATTATGCTTATATATTAAATGCAGTTGACTAATGATGATGATGAATGCATACAGGTGACAAAGCTGACAGCTACCCTGGCAGAGAGTACCAGGGTGAGGGAGGAGGCGACTCGCCTATGGGACGAGCTTGAGTAGAGTGCCCAACTAAGGGAGGAGGTAGAGCGGGGCTAGGTCGCGGCACAGGAGGAAGTGGCCCGTCTTCGATAGCAGCTGGCATAGAGCCGACCCATGGATTCACTGGAGACGGCGCTCCTCTGAGCTGAGTTGGGGTGACTCTGAGCTGAAGCTACGGAGGCAGAGTGCTCTAGGGAGGAGCCGGATCAAGCTCGGCTCATGGGGGCGAAGCTAGAGGGTGTGGTGGAGGGCTTTTGAGAGCGGAGCAGGGCGAGCGGCAGCCAAGCGGCCCCGAGTGGCAGCAGAGCAGTCCCGAGTGGTAGCCACGCCATGTACGGCTCTACCAGGTGGTACTTAGCCACTTCCTCTGAGTGACAGAGGAATGAGGAGGAGGACCGACGCCGTCGTCGAGAGCGAGAGGATGGTGCGACCTCTACGATGGCCCCGCCATCGAAGAGGCAGGCGAGAGGAGGGGACAGTGACAGGCCAGAGGGAGCGGCCTAATTTTGTACTCTAGACACCTGTACATGATGACGTGATATAATATAGCATGGTTTGTTTTGGTTTTGTTGATTTTCTTTATCATGAATGCAAATGTATGAAAATAGATGCAATTGCTAACTAACTAACTTATGACTGACTCGAGAGACACGGGAGAGACATACTGACCCTGAGTGCGGAGAGGAGAGAGACTCACTGACTCAGAGTGAGGGAGAGACATTGACTCAGAGTGAGAGAGGGACGTCGACTCAGAGTGAGAGAGAGACATCGATTGAGAGTGAGAGAGAGACGCTGATTGAGAGTGAGAGAGAGACGCCAACTCAGGGTGAGAGCGAGACGCCAACTTAGGGTGAGAGAGAGGCGCCGACTCAGAGTGAGAGAGAGACGCTGACTCAGAGTGAGGGAGAGATATGGGAGAGTACAAAATGGCATAGCAGGTAGATGAACGGTTAACTAGTTGCCACTCATGAGATATATAGTCCAAATGGGGCCACATAAATGGTGTAAACCTTGTTTTGATGATGGCCAACAATCTTGTTTTGATGATGGCCAACATTGATCTAAAGTGATGGTATATGTATTTTGATGATTGGTTATCTGTTAGATGTTCATTCAAAAGTAAAGTCCACGCACGTTTAATGCTAGGTTCATATAGTTAGTCTGTGCATATTTTAGATGCATTCAAAGTATAAGTCCATGCATGCTGTTCGCCCTTTCATAAAGTCCGTGCAGGTTTTCTAATTAAATGGCAGATCAAATAAGATGTTGACAAATAGTGTATGACATCATCAAAACAGTAGGGATGCAACATTTCTGACACCGAGGTCTAGGGTTTCTGGTAGAGTTACCGTGGGTTTTCTCTAGATGGCACCGAGCTCACGACGACGAGGTCATGACCGTGTTCCCAGACCGCGTGGTCTTGGGCTGGGCCTTAGTCAACGAGGACAGGCCTCTACGACAGAGGTGTCATGGTGTTTCTTCTGGCGGCATAGCCAGGGTTTTCCTGTTAGTTCGGTGGTCCCCCGACTGTAAGATCGGGGTGTGTTTCCCAGTGCACTAGGAGTAGTTTATAGAGTCGAGGTCACGTCGACTACCATATTTTCTATGATGGCTGTCCCTTCCGCTATTGTAGCTGCCATTGCTACTCCCGCTATTGTTGTTGCTATTGTTAGCGCTGCTTTTCTTTACCATCGTCGTTTACGGTTGGGGTTCCACAAGACCCCTACTGAGCCAGTGATAGGAGACTCACCCCCTACTTTTCAGGTGTAGTGGTTTCTCCTCGAGGTTGGGAGGTGCGGCGCGGAGGTTCTTAGCTACCAGCTCGCCAGGTCAAGTGTTCAATGGACGTTGGGTACGTTCCCTTACTGTAGAATGTACTTTATTTAGACTGGACTCTGTAGTTTAATTGAAAATATAATTTTATTTTTGTTATTTAAACTGTTAATTATAGAATTGTCATGCATTATTTCATATTTCTATGTACTCCACACATACCTTTAACCCTTCCAAGCCCTCTGACTCGTGGGCAGCGGGTCAGGATTCGAATGGTATCGCGTTATTCTCGGTATCCGGATCTTAGGTCGTTACAGAAAGTCTTTGATAAAAAGGGTCAGTTATTAACTAGATGATTAAGCCAACTTAAAGGGCCTTAAAATAAAATTTTAAGCCCTTTTACCCTAAGCACAAACCCTAGAAACACAATAGGGTCATCATCATCATCATCATCAGAGCCTTATCCCAATTATTTGGGGTTGGCTGCATGCATTCTGTTCTGTCAAAGATTTCTATCAAGTGCTATATTCATATTTAAACCCAAGAAACTAATGTCTTTCCTAATAACTCGGGCCCTCTCTGGCCATGGGCGCACAATGATTCGCAAGAGTCAAAAGCTAAAGAAAACCATCCCACCCTTGAGGGCACCCCGCCTGCAAGTCGGCACTCAAGCTACATAGAATCTACACCATCAACAGCAGGGTTGTTTCTCCAGCCTGATAAATAGCCAACCGGCTCAAAAGATGGTGAAGTTAAAGTCCCACCGTCAGGCGAAGGAGAGCAAGAGCATATCTGCGAAGCCCTTGAACATGAAGAGGATGATGAAGGCTTCGTCGACCTACAGCCAGCTCCCCCGAAAATAGAAGATGGTGGTCAAGCCACCGTAGATGAATTAGTCGAAATAAACCTTGGCACGGAAGATGATCCCAAGCTGACCTTCCTTAGTGCCCTCTTGCTACCTGAAGAAAGGAGGGAATATATAAAGTTGTTGTAAGAATTTTGAGACGACTTCGCTTGGAATTATAAAGAAATGCAAGGTCTCAGCCCTGTAGTTGCCCAACATATCTTGGCCATCAACCCTGACATTGAGCCCGTGAAGCAGTCACCACGGCGAATGAGGCCAGAATTAATAAACCAAGTGTGCAAGGAGGTTGACAAGCTGATAGATGTTGACTTCGTGATTGAAAATCAATATACCATATGGCTGGCCAATATTGTGCCTGTCAAGAAGAAAAATGGCCTGATCCAGATCTGTGTGGACTTCTACGACTTGAATAAAGCATGTCCGAAGGATGACTTTTCGGTGCCCATCACCGAAGTAATGATCGATAGCACTACCGGCCACGAGGCCTTCTCATTCATGGACGGATCGTCCGGCCACAACTAAATTTGGATTGCGGAGCACAACCGGATCCACACAGCTTTTCGGTCGCCCAAAGGGATATTCCATTACAAACGGATGCCCTTCGGCCTTAAGAATGCTGGCGCCACCTATCAGAGGACGATGATGAAATTTTTTGACAAGTTGCTATACAACAAAGTCGAATGCTATATTGATGATTTAGTCGTCAAAATGAAGAAAAGGGAGGACCATCTGGCAGACCTCAAGATTATATTTGAAAGGCTGCGACTGCATGAACTAAAAATGAACCCGTGGAAGTGCGCTTTTATATCTTTAATAATAATTTTCAACCCCTATTAATTACAAAGAAAATGACAAATAGTTTATTTTCTCAGGAACCTCACTTTCCACATGGCCGCTAATCGAGCAAATTGGGAAGCCATGCAACAAACCATCCAGGGTCTCACCCAAGCCAAGCAAATTATAACTTAAGCAGGTGGGAGAGCTGGCGCTAGAGATCTGCATCGTAAGTTTTGTAGTATGAACCCTCCACGGTTCTCGAGATCATCAATCTTGATGAAGTAAAAAATTGGATAGATGAAATGGACAGGATATTCAATGTTATGCAATGCACAGACCAGGAGAAGGTCCTACTTGCCACTTTCCAATTAAACAAGGATGCCCGTACGTGGTGGAAAGTCACCTCGGCTCAGCTACATAGCGCACAACTCACCTGAGAGGAGTTTCTTGAGCTCTTCCTTGAAAAGTATTTCTCAGAGCATGTCCGCGAGAGGAAGGCAGTGGAATTTTCCTCTTTAAGGCAAGGCATGATGCATGTGGCCGTGTATGAACTCCAATTTTCACAGTTGGCACCATATGCTCCACATCTAGTTAGCGTGGAACTACTCAAGCCAACCGATTCATGGACAAATTGAGGCCCGTCTTTGTCAAGCAGCTTGGCTGGCAAAATATCCAAACTTATATAGAGATGGTGCATAAGGCCCATTTATGTGAGAGGACCATTGAAAAGGTAGAGAAGTTCAAGGGAAAAGATGAGGAGCCAAGCTAAAAACATTATAGGTGAGGGGAGAATGAAGATAAATTTAGCATCATAGGAACTCATAACTCTCGAGATAACAAGAAGAGGCCATACAATGGTAATGGTAATGGCAATGGTAAAAAAAATGGGTAAAGGAAGAAGAAAAGCATGTCATGGAGGCTTGCAAATTTTCCAAGAAGTTCAAACACACTGCCGAAGAATGCTGGAAGCGTCTCGGTGCATTCTTACGCTATGGTAGCCGGGAGCACCAAATGCCCGATTGCCCATTCATAAAGGAACAACCCTCAAAGAATAAGGGAGGACATAGGCGACAAGGTCATCTTAATGCTGTCATGGGTGATGAACCTACAAGGGATGGTAACGTGGTCGTAACTTGTCAAGTAAATAAATGGAAGGGAATATGATGAGCAAAAAAAAAATCCAAGAGTACCACCCTAAAGATACTGACCATATTTGGGTAACTTATTTAGTGCACAAAATACACTTGGTTATATTTAGCAAGGCACTTCGACCTGCATGGAGCTCCAGTCTTGATCTGGCCCTGTTTCAATAAAAGCAGGTATAAGGTGGATGAGAGACCATTGCTTTGTGTTCCAGAATGAAGACTAAAAGATGTGTAGTAGGATCAGATTTTTTGTTGTCAGTATTTGGTGAGGTAGTTAAAAAATGAAGAATAAGGAGGAACTAGGAACTCACCATTGCTAGACCCACTGAAAGGTAAGCAATGAAAGTATCCTCTGCATAGCTCCCTCAGTAAATCAGCAATGAAACTCTCCCGAGTCTTGTCATGGACAATCACTCCATCCATAACCGCCATACCTCTCGATCGATCTCGAACCTCCTGCACGCCGAACAACCGACTGCAATAAACCACATCACAACCGGATGCTTAACAATTCCAGCAACTCCTTTGACTACCCATGCGGCACCCACACAGGATCACCCTGCCAACATCGAGACCTCACACTCCTTGGATCCACCTCCGGAGCATTCACACCGACCAAGGTCGGTCAACTCCCGAGCCCATTCCTGAGCACCAAGCACCAGTGCCACACGACCGGCCCAAAAGGCCACGACCTGCCTCAAAGACCAGTCGCTAGGTGGCCCCACCCTAAGCCACGTGACACAATTCAAGGGAAAACTAGCCCAACAATCACCCTCAATCGACCACTCTTGCACCACCGAGCTTCCCAATTCTCAGTGCCACCAGCACCACTCAGCACGATATCGCCGTCCATGCATGGCAACCAAGGCCATCCACACAGTCAAACACACAGCGCTTCACCCAAGAGCAACTCTGGGACCTCTAGAACACGCTTATCGAGAAGCACACACTACACTCCCCTATAAAATCGATCCTAGAGCCCGTGGGTCACTGACCCACCACAATTACGCTACGCAATTTTGCACCGACCAAATAGTAAAATGAAGGAAAACCTGGCATCCGCCAAGGCAATCCACCTACCAACGCCTGATAACCCCATATTGGGACATGGAGATGCATGGGTATGAGTAAATTGAACTAAAATTACTATTCTTATTAAGGGTAAGTTTTATACATGCTATGATACTCCACATCTATAATCAAGATAAAACACTAATTACTCAGTGTAGAAAGCATGAAATTGAATGCAAGAAGAGGGCTTTTGTCCCTAACATCATGTTTAAGCTATTCATGAGATAACCTACCTCTAATTTGTTCCTCTAGACTTTGGATTTCTAACTGAAAGCAGATCCTAGTTCTGCACGTCCTGTACTAAATTAGTAACTTTTCACCCCTCTATCTCCTGATTCTCCTGACCTAAGGTGGTGAAAATTGGAGGGTAGATAGAAGACATAAAGGAGAATAAAAAGTTCTAAGGACACAACTTCTAAATACATCATTTAGGGCTTCTAATTGACAGATCTTCCTGGGTTTGTTGCACAGGTTCCTGGGTCACTTCTGTAGAATCAGCAACTTTGCACACCCCTTTCTCCCGGATGCTCGATCTCCTAGGATGAAATTTCAAGGGAAGTTAGGCCTTAGAATTAGGAATAAAAACATTCAAATAACATACCTCTAATTATGCCACCTTATCTTAGTTTTATGCGAGCCGAAAGTAAGCATCGCACAGGTTGGTTCTAGGGTCTATTTATAGGATAAACTAGGGTTTCAGAGATTTGGACGAATTTAGAGTCATAATTAGGTCACCAATCCGATCCTAACGCATTCTAGCATCTTCTATTTGACAGATTGCATCAATCTCTAGAGATTTATCCTGAAGAAATGGAGTTTTTATGCGATCTAAACTGTTCGCGATCGGACTCTGGTATGCGGTCCATTGGTAGACCATTTTCCAGGGCCATGCGGTCGCTCGATAGACTGCTTTGGTCTTAGGTGCCGAATTTCAAACTAAATCAAACTCTTCAATGAATTATCCATTTAATTATCTAATATGGAGTAATTATCCTCAGAATTATGTAAATACACCAATTTAAGCTTCTAGGATATGGGCTAGATTTTTTTGGGCTTGGTTTTAAGTCTTTTAGGCTTATTAGATGGGCCTAAGTCATTTAGTTATTATTTGGGCGCGGGCCCGTATGTGGGGCTATCGCCAGTGAGTTTCCAATTCATATTCTTTCATCTTCTCTTTCATTTTCCTTTGTCGCTCGTGCAGTCTCGACCCTTCTTTAGACCTTTTATGCTTTCTTCGAGCTGAAGGAGCATACCCATGCTGGGAAGGGCTTCTTCTATCTTCAAGCGAGGAGGAAGAGAAACTGTGTGACTCTCTCTCCTTGGGATTCTTCACACAAGGGGTGGAAGATTCAATTTTTCTGGGTTGGGGATAGTAAGGGAAATCCCAACTGGGGCTTCCTTGTCAAGCCGAACTTCCATCCGATAATCCCTCTGAAGCAGTCAGTGGTCTCCTAGAAGCTGAAAGAGGAGATTAGGGTTCTTCAGGAGAATCTTCAAACCACTGTTGAGTTGATGACCTTGGCAAACATTGAGGATTATCCCCACCGAGTGTTGCCTCCCAGCGGTAAGGACTTAAAGCTTCTACTTTTGCACTTTCTTATTTCGGTTAGTCGAGCACTTTGCTAATGACTTTTTTTTTGTTGAGCAGAAACAAGGCGTGGTGGTGGCGAGGGGCAACCAGCCGATCGGGAGGTCATCAAGCTAGAGGAGACGACTGCTCTGAGCGTACCTCAAGCTTCGGTAGGTCCCTCTTCTGCCCGGGAGAAGGGCAAGCAAATTGCTCGAGGTGATGCCTCCGAGCGCTGAGGGTCCAAGGGAAGGATGTTGGGGAGCGACTGCTACTGGCTTCTGTGAAGGCTTTGACCGCCGAGAAGAGTCGGTCGAAGAAGGCGAAGACTTCCCGCTCGACTGAGGAGCACGTAGCTTAGGGTGTCCATCGCCCGAGCTTTCCACCGACCGAGCCAGAGGTGCCCACAGTGGTTGAGGGGACTTCCTCTGTGACGACCCGGATCCCGAATACCAGATATACCCGATAGGACTATCGAATACACCTGATACCATATGGAACCCGCGAGGCCTCCCAAGAGCGGTAAAGCTCCTAAAGGGATAAGAGGATTGTCGTGTAGTACATTGAACTAACAGATATAGCAGTAAGCAATTAAATTTCATTAGATCGGGTTGCTAAAATAGCAGAAATAAAATTACTTTTTAATTAAGATGGTTCAAGGGCTAGCCCAGCTATTCGAGAGCTTTGAGGTAGTCTGGATAGCTCGGGAAGAAAACTCCCATGTGGATGCCCTCTCTCGCCTGGCCTCCTCCCTTGGACCGGATGTCACTCGATCGGTCTTCCTTGAAGAGCTAGAACAACTGAGCATCGAGTCCGAGCTCATGATCGTCGACCCAGCTACATTGAGCGATTGGCGAAAATCGTACCTATCCTGGCTCCAAGACTCTCAAGAGCCCCCAGACCCTTGGGAGGCTCAGAGACTGAAGTATCAAGCTCGGCGCTTCGTCCTCCTGGATGACACCTTATACCGCAGATCTTTCTCCGGCCCCCTTTTAAAGTGCATCAGTACTGACGAAGCCGCTCAAGCAGTTCAAGAAGTACATGAAGGCATGTGCGGGGCGCATCAGGGAGGGAGGTCACTCGCCAGGATCTTGGTTCGGCAAGGGTACTGGTGGCCCACTCTCTAGCGTGATTGCTCAGCCTATACACAAAAGTGCGACCAGTGCCAGCGCTTTGACCATCTGGTCCACCAGCCAGCATCAGACCTTGTTGCCCTTATCGAGCCTCATCCATTCGCTCGGTGGGGGATCGACATCTTCGGGCCATTCCCTATTGCTCAGGCCCAAAAGAAGTTCGTCATCGTCGCCATCGACTATTTCACCAAGTGAATCGAAGCCGAAGCTACTGCTAGGATCACCGAGTCAGTCGAATGGAGCTTTGTTTGGAAGTCGATTATCTATCGCTACGGCATCCCCCGAGTGATTGTGAGTGATAACGGTCGGCAATTTGATTCTCACTATTTTAAAGAAAAATGTGCCGACCTCAACATTCGTAACCACTTCACTTTAGTCACCCACCCTCAGGCTAATGGTCTGGTCGAAAATGCCAATAAAACTATATTAAAAGGCATCAAGACTAGGTTCGGCAAAGCCAAGGGAAGTTGGCTTGAGGAATTACCGAGCGTACTGTTGTCACAATGAACAACTCCAAGAACGGCCACTGGTGAGAATCCTTTTCAGCTGGTGTACGGCGTGGAGGCCGTGATTCCGTTGGGGTAATGCCTCTCTCCGAGTCATCTGCTTCTCACCCATCCAAATCATCTGGGATCGATGCTATCTACTAGTTAGAAGGCTCCAGAACATGTTAGGATTGATTTGGTGACCTAATTAGGACTCTAGGGTCGTCCAAATCCTCAAAACTCTAGCTAACCCTATAAATAGACCTTAAGTTCAACCTGTGCAACCCTTACTTTTGGCTCGCGTGGTACTAAGGTAAAGAGGCCGAATTAGAGGTAAGTTCTTTAGAGTATTTTATTCATGATAGTAAGTTCTAACTTCTCTCCAAATTTCATCTTGGGAGATCAAGCCATCAGGGAGTTAGAAGCCTACAAAGACACTGGTTCAGCACAAGAAATCCAGGAACCTGTGCAACCGACCCAGATTGATCAGCAAGTTAGAAGCCCTAAACAAGGTAATTAGAAGTTAGTTCTTTAGACTTATTTGTTCACCTTAGTACCCTCTTCCTACCCTCCAATTTTCGTGAGTTTAGGTGAAGCAAATCGGGAGATAAAGGGACTGGAAGTTGCTGGTTTGACACAAGACATGCAGGAACTAGGGTCTACTTCCAGGCAAAAATTCAGAGTCTAGGGAATAAATCAAAGGTAGGTTATCTCATGAATGGATTAAACTTAATGTTAGGAGTAAAAGGCCTCTTTTTACAGTCAATTTCATACTTTATACACGGAGTATTATGTGTTTTATTGAGACTGCGCAACTAGTTCTTTTTTCATGCATGAGCCTAGCCCTTTAATGAAAAAGATGTAATTCTTACTTAATTCATATCCACCTATGCATATTCTTGGCCCAATTTTCTTCTAGCATGTGTTACTACACGTTTTTATATCATTTCCATGCATCTATTTACCCTAGATTAGCATATATTTCAATTTGATTGTTGTTTACAGTAAATAGGAAGAAACAGTCCTCTTCAGACCGCAAGGGTTCTTTAGCGGCCCTACGATAGACCACTAAGCCCCATGAAACAGTCATCCCTAGACCGCTTGCATTTTCTGAGCTCTGTATTAAGGTTAATCCAAAATTTAATGCAGAACAGTCCTAATTATCATATGGTAAGCCTAGGTAATTAGATCTTACTCCTATTTTAAGTACTGTATTCATATACTTGGTTACATCAAGCGCACCAAGAGCTTCCTTGAAGTCTGAATAAATCGTCACTCTGTGGCTGGCATGCCCTCACACTAAATAAATGAATAAACCATCTAAATAAACAAACGAATAGAGTAAAAATTCATTTTTTAGAATTTAGTGCGTACACAAGTGGCACCCTTCTAAAAGCCCTCATACAGTGGAATTTAGTGCGTCCACAAGTGGCATCCTTCTAAACCATCTAAGTGAAGGAACCTCTTTCATAAACATTTGAGCACTGCAAGCTGCATCAACCCTTCCCACTGCTGCATTGACCTCTTCCTTGAGCCAACTACAAGCTGCATCAACCCTTCACACAGCTGCATCGACCTCTTCCTTGAGCCAACTGCATGCTGCATCGACCTCCCCCAAACCAGCTGCTGCCTGCATTGACCTTAGACCTTCCTATGTCGACCTCAGGACCCACCTGCATTGACCTTCCCTTGATCCAGCTGCTGCCAGCATCGACCTCTTCCTTATGCATCAACAAAACCATAAGGAACCCATAGATGGAATAATAAAAAGCAGGCTCAAGTGGAATTAAGCTAACAAGATATGACATTAAACCCCGCTTATGCTGGTGTGCAATTAGGAGAGTCTCACCTCCCTTCACCCCGGGTAATGGAATATTAACGCTACCCATGCAAGTCAGACTCGTGCCTCAAGAATTGCCCTGACCCTGGCCGTGATCTGACTCTGCGCTGGGTCAACGTCCTTCTAAGGTTAGGCCTACTTCCTCATTGAGGTCCGGCCCCACTTTTATCAAATACTGAACTTGCCATTTTCCTGGCAGATATCCACCCGGAGACCATTCGTGACTTCGTGGCGTGCTTAGCACGGGCTTTCGTCTGAACATGAAATGGTCCACGGGTGACCGACACGTTCCGAACACGTGCTTACTTCCCTAGATACAGGGCTTCCCATCTGATTCAAGATCGTTATCCTCTTGTTTCTCTTAGCATAATTCTTTAGGCCATAAGGCCTTTATTCCTGGCGATTAATCAAGGGTGTTCCCCTCTCTGAGGGGATGTAAATGACGCTATGACATTTATGGCATAGCGAGTTTTGGTCCCAACCCGAACTACACGCACGGGTCTCACAGTCCCTCCCTCCTAATAGAAATTTCACCCTTGAACTTTTAAAGGAAGAACAAGGAGCAAACTGAAAGAATTATACCTTATTCGAACAAGAATGGAAATTGCCTGCGCATTACATCCTCACGTTCCCATCTGGCTTCATTCCCTGAATGACACTACCAAACAACTTTTACCAGAGGGATCACCTTAATTCTCAATCACTACTCTCAGCAATCTTCAATTTTAATAGGAAACTCTAGAGTAGACAAATCGGCAATCACCTCAGGCCAAATTGAGTCATCCAGCACGTGAGATGCATCAGGGACATATTTCCTCAACTGAGACACGTGGAACGCATCATGAATAGCTTGCATAGCCATTGGCAACTGAAGACGATATGCCACATGGCCCACACGTTCCAAAATAGGAAATGGACCAATATAATGGGGACTAAGCTTTCCACACTTCCCAAATCTCATAACACCTTTTACTGGAGATATTTTTACAAACACCATATCTCCAGGCTGAAGCTGCAATGGTCGCCTGCGCTGATCTGCGTAGCTTTTCTGTCGACTCTGAGCTGTCAACATTTTCTATCTGATCAAGCGAGCAACATCAGCACATTGCTGAGCCATATCAGGTCCTGTCAATATACGATCACTGGCTTTAAACCGGTGCAGAGGAGTACCACAAGGACGCCCATATAAAGCCTCATACGGTGCCATACCGATGCTGGAGTGATAACTATTATTATAAGTAAATTTCACAAGTGGCTAGTGTTGACTCCACGAACCCTTCCAATCAAGGCAACACGACCTCAACATATCTTCTAAAGTCTGAATAGTCCTTTCTTACTGACCGTCTGATTGTAGATGATACGTTGAACTGAAGGCTAACTCCGTGCCCAACGCTTTCTAAAAACAGTGCCAGAAGCCAGAGGTAAATCGTGGGTCACACTCTGACACCAGTGAAACTAGAATTCTACGCAATGGCACAATAAAACTCGGCCAATAACTACACATTCCAAGCAATATTAAGCGGGAATAATCTAGCTATTTCGGTCGGACGAGCAACCAACTGCCAGACTCCACCTGAGCCCTAGGAAGACAGAAATGAAATGGCAAAACGGAATCCACGGGCTCCACTCGGAATGACTCAGCAACAGCTAGACAACAGCTAGAACATACAAGCAGCCATAGAGGCAGACAACCCACTCATAATAGGTACAATGACCTACCTTAACACAATGCGGGACAACTAAGAATCTACTTGCTGAACCACCTTTCTCTGCTAAGAAATGGCTGAAGTCATAAGAAGACTGGCACACACAGCAGTCATCGGATCAGAAGAAACGTCCACGCAAAATGACTCATAAAGAATAAAAAATGGTAGGAGATTCTCCTAAAACTAAGCTAGCGAAAAACTATCGCTGCATTACGGCGAACCAGATACATAGGCTTAGAATCCACCAAGGGATCATGCCAACGCCATGCTCCATTTTCCATGCCAACACTCTCCTACATCAGTTCCACTTCGTCTTTCCTTCAGTCACCTCGGTACGGTCGCGCGCCCCGCTTTGAGAGGGAAAAAGGAAAGAGAACGTGAGGAAGAGAGTGAGAGACATGAGTGAGGAGAAAGGAGAGAGAAATAGACATACAAGACAAGAAATTAGGACTTCTCCTAATTTCAGAGACCTAACTCGAAAATCCACAACGACCAGTCCAAACCAATCCAGATATGGACGAAACATACAATACCCAAGAAACCAACGATAGCACCGGACCACAAGATCAATCACGTCAGTCCTCTATTAGATATTACATCTGATTGAGTCACAAGCCAACTCTACCAGGGAAAGGGAGTACAGTAAAGCTAGCTGACAAGATCACGGTCCACATAGTGCCAAGACAGATTCACGGAAAGATAACAGCAAAATGACAACAACGACAGTAACAGCTCCTGTAGGATCCCGGCTCTGTGCTGAACACAGAACCACTGAATATGACTGCAAGGTGGGTCACATCAAGGCACAATAACAGCTGGGCATACGACTATAAGGGACTAGTCATGCATCAAGCAGTTTTCCAAGAAAGACCCTCAGCAACGATAACAATAATCTTGGGAAACGCATCTCAAGGATCACGATCACGCCCTGAGAATACAACATCCAAGAAAAGTTACAAAGAAGCGGAGGGTACTAAATCAGCAAATAAGCCGACAAATTTCCCAACACTCTGTAGTAACAGCTTTGCCAACTCCACAAGACTTCCAATAACCATGGCACGACAAACAACAACATCAAGGCACATGAAGCCAAGACGAAGTCACAACAAGAAGGACAATGCATCCAACCGGCCAGAACTTCCAATGAACGATCCTCGACCTGTGGGTTGTCAACCCACATGCTTCCGCTGCGCACTCATACAACACACAATGCACACAAGCAACAGACACACCTCAGTATCTGCATCTCAGTACACACTCGGTGCCATCGCAATTCATGAAACTGCAATATAACGCGCCACGAGTACTAATCTTGCTAATCACCGATCACAAATCACCTAAGTGCAAACCAAGAAGAGTACAAACTTCAGCATAAAGCACAAGGGAATGCTATCCTCAGCTTACCTTTACATCCTGAAAATAATTACTGAACCTTCGCAACACATCGTCCGTCAGACATGGCATGACAAACATGGTAAACAACGGCTCTTAACATAAAAATCAGGTCCAAGGCCAAGCAACCGTCGAACAAAGAGCAGATCAAGCTCAGAATAAACACTGTCCACACTTAAGCAGACATAGGACAAAGGCTACACCAAGATAGCATTTCCAACACTCACCTCGAAAAGACTTCACCACACCAGATGAGAAGAATCAAGCTCACTATCAATAGCTCACCAAGAGGGAAAATCCAAGGTTCGCTTGAGCATCTTCTCAATCGAGGTATCTAAATAACCACTTTGATCGAAGCGAAACACATCATGAGCTGAACAGGCTCAAGCTGGGACGACCGAAGCAACATAGAAATGTGCATGGCCATCACACCAACCCTACAGAGTCATCAGCCATGTGAACAGAGCACGAAAAAGTTCTCAAATAAGGCATTGCAGACTCAAGCCTTCCGTCGAACGTTGCCAAGTACAGCCTGATCGAGACAGACATTTTGAAATCCTTAAAAACTATTTTATCATTTAGCATCATGTCACCTCCTGACGAGAGCAGAAGCATCTCATGTAGTGCCAACACAGCACACACAAGGCCACGCTCAGAAATAAAACAGCAAAGATCAGTAAACTGTCAAGCCATCTACTGGACAACACTTTGCATGTCTCTTACGCGCTCTGGCCGCTTCATCTCCAACATGGCTCTGATATGCTCCAGATTAGCTTCGATGCCTCAGTGAGTGGTGACGCACTTTTCGTGTGGACTTTATTATTAGCTGATTATTTAGATTTTATTTAACTTTATAGGCGTGCCAGTCACTAAGTGACAAGTTTATTGTGCGCTCATCTGACCAAACAGACAATAATGGGTGATTATGTCGAGAGCTGAAGTCCGCCATACCATAAAGGCTATGACGTTAATTACGTCTTCCCGAAAGAATGACAACCCATGATTAATCGCTAAAGTAGAAGAGCCCTCGGGGCCAAAGAAAATGTGTGAAAGTGACGTTCGCTTCAAAAAGCAAGATGCAGTGCATGCATGCAGGCAATGTAATAGGATTTATTAGATCGGCTCTTGATACGTGACGGAGAACTTAGATCCGAAGATCACCTCACGCTTAGTGATAACTTCCAACCAGACCTAACCCGACTTTCGACTAGTCACCATTTAATATACCGAAGAGCCGAAACATGCAGACATGCAAGATATGCATATTTATATACATGTGCAAACATGCATAGGTGAATCATCTTAGAGAACTTTATTTCTTTATTTGGAATTGCATGTTCAGTTTAGTTTTGACAGAACACGCATACTATATGTGAACACAAAAGTTCATGCATTATTTGATAGCTTAGTATTAACTAATTGAAAGTAAACTGTTATTGTGTTATTCAGCCATTTACTTATTGATTCATTTGTCATGTTCTGAGAAAATTTTGGTAGCATCTCCCCTATCCCGTGGTATATCGGGGAGGTATAAGAGACTCATCCACGAAGTGTTAAGATATTCCCATAATCGACGGTCATGCCGAAATGGCAATCCCGTACCTCATGATCGGTGGAGGAGCCTGAGGGATTGTAGCAACCCTGAATTTCAAAATATAAAAATCTCAACAAAATGTTAAATAGCGACTTATTGAAAGTCGTCAATTAAAGAAATGACGGACTTCAAAAGTGGCGTCAATTGATCCGGATAAAACGGTAAGAATCCTATTTGGAATAAAATAATTATAGATCCCAAAGGCAAATAACTTCAAGTGGATAAACTTTGAGTTCCTCTCTAATAAAAATAATGAGGAGTTTATGCTCCCTAAGTTATTCAACGGTCATCTAGTTGCTTATACGCTATAGAATAATGGACTTCCCAAACTCTTGACCGAATTCATTACCGATTCATGATGATAGACTTTTCAAACTCTTGACCGAAGTCATTCCCAAACCCAGGCAATAACACATCTGAATATGCATTAGGTAGAATTTTATCTTTAAACCCAGCATGCACCATATAGAATCCTTTTATTGCATCAAAAAATAATATGCATTTAGAAAAGCATGGCAAGCATTCTCGCAACAGAAAGGAAAAGAATGGTGGAGAGAAGGGTCTATCTCTTGTCTTTCCTGGACTTCCCCTTATCCATCATCCAAGTTTTCAAGTCTGTTGAACTCTTATGTTGTCTACCCCACTCCAGTCCAATTCTGGCAGTTGAGAGTATGTTTTGCGCGTGTTCGCAATGAACATATGAGTTGGAGGTCATTTCCTATCCTTGTTATTACCTTCCTATATTTTGGGTATCTTGTATTTTCTTGGGCCAAATTGCGATGTATCCTTGAGTGTGCCTAAGTCTCACGGTGATTGCCTGGGGCTCCCACGGACTACTAATATAAGCCCTTGCCAGTCATTTTCCCTTCTTTTAACCTTTTACCCACTATGTTTATCCATTTCCATGCGAGGCTTGCCCTCGGCTCGAGAATTCTTTCAAACAGGATGTCCAAATTAGGCTCATGTTTTTACTGAAACACTCATTTATCAGTCCGCTGGGCTCCCTTGCAAAATGGACATTCCGGAGGGACATTTGTAGACATCTAATTTTGGACATCCCGCGGATCTTGATTTAGTCATCATGTGAGTGTCGTAATTCTTTGGATGTGATGATTCTGATGGGGACATCAGAGCAAGACCACTAACATTTTTTTAGTTTGCATTTGTATTCTTTTGTTTGCATTTATATCCTTGGGTAATGGGGTTTACAATTATAAGGCATTATAAGCCAATTTGTTAGTCCTTAGGAATCTTTGGGTTTCTTTGCAAAAAGTCAGTAGGTCCAGCAGGGGCCTTTCACTGATCAGACTGATTCCTCCTTGGCTGCTCTCACTCTTTCTCTCTTCTCGATCTCTGATGTGGAACTCTAATCCTTCTCTAGAAGGGGACTCTTTGATCTTCTCTTCTCTTTTCTCTTTTCTTCTCTCTCTAATTAGGCTCTCTTTCTTTCTCTGATCTCTTTGAAAGTCTTCTGCTTAATTCTCTCTTTCAGCTCTCGCAACCCCTTGCAGCTGCCCCTTTCTGCAAGGAACCTGGGTGATATTTATAGATCAGACATAGATGATTTCTCGATAAAGTGAATTTTTGGGCCAATATCCTATTGGTCCATGTGTAAGGGAGGAATATTCTTTCCTAGGATATTTCCAGAACCCAATGCACGTGTCTAGGATCATGTGCCTATCATTGGATTTAGCTGCCACGTGACCCACTTTGAATTCATAAGTTTCGTCGTATAGCATGTGTCGACACACTGACCTCACTATGTCGACACAATCTTCTTTTTACTAGAAAAGAACTTGCTAGGTGGCTTGATGTGTCGACGCCATAGATTTGTTGCGTTGACGCACTCTACCTGTTGCTTGAGAGCTGGGCTGAGAAGCATTGTCATTTCGACGCAGGAGTTCCATTTTGTCGACCCAACCTTCATTCGATATAATGAGTGTGCACTATATCATTCAAAGTGTGTCGACACCATAAAGTCATTGCGTCGACACAGCCTTCTCATAGCCTGAGGGACAGATCATTTGGATATTTTTCTTTTCTTTTGCTGCATCAACACCCTATAACTCTGCATCGACTCATCCTTCATTTTTACTTGGATCACCATCCCATTGAAGTCAAGTATACCTTCCTTAGTTGCGTCGACTCCATGGCTACATTGAGTCGACCTAGCCTTCATGTGGCCTTGCTGCCGTTGAAGCTACTGGATGCTGTTGTTGGCTGTTGATGCTACTGCTAGATTCTTCTATTATGTCGACGCACTAGCTCCACTGCGTCGACTTAGCCTTCATGTTCCTTTGTTAAAACATATTGGTTCACTAGTTCGGTCGACCTACCATCAAGGTTACGTCGACACACTTATTTGCTTTCCCAATTGTTTAGCTTGCTTTTTGGCAGATCTAAATCTGTCCTGCCAGATCTGGTTCTGTGAACCAGCAAGTTGTAAAATCGACCAAGGGGGTAACAGACACATTCAAAATTCTTTCTCTAGCCTGGGGTCATAGCTCTTTAAAACAACTTTCGAACGGTGCTGGTCTCGCATCGATCCAATGTCAGGGCTGATCGCAACAGGTGTTCTCGTTGGGTCATGCACTGTAGAAACAGAAGATCCAGCCCGTGAATAGCAAGCCACGTCGATCGCCCAGTCGGCCGCCTCGCCTTCTACGGGCCAACCAGCACGCTTCCATCCATGGGACCATCCCTCCAGGAGTCATCGCCGCAGCAGTACCTCTCCTGGCCCATTCGGCCTACCAGCCAGGACGCGGGCCCCACAGTTGTCGGTGAACGCTACCATCGGAGCGGCTCAAATTACTACTCGTCAGCCCATGAACGTTCCTCTCGGGCCCCACTTGTAGCCCTTTACCACCCTGGGTGAAGTGGGCAGTGATTTATAATTTTGTAATTGTTGATTAATTATATTTACCAGGAGTTACCGTACTTGGCCGGGGTCATCGTCCCCACGCCTGGAGCGTGGAGGTATCATGTTCGCTCCTTACTCGGCATCTTGCTTTACTTGTATACATTTTATATGCCGCTACTAGAGAGCATGCTAGGATAATTTATCTCGCCATATTCTTTCAAATCACCGCTGCAAGCGAGAGAGTGAAACCTGTCCCGTGACTCAATCTGAGTACACGCAGAAAAGTCGATACCCGAGACTCATAGCTGGTTCCTCAACTGCACACGGTCCCACATTTCCCTCGCTTAGGGATGCCCGCGAGCTAGAGTCCCAGGTTCGCTGACTCATCCCGCATCATTATTGTTCATGTGCATCATGGTCTGTGTGCTTTAGTTCGTGTACGCTGCCTTGGCAACTGCTAGTCGGTGCAATGCTTTGCTCGCATATCTAAGTCTTTGCATTTCATCTAAGCAAGGTCGGTGCAGTCTGTGTAACGGGCTGGCATCATGTCGATGCATCCTTTGTGTTGCAGGCTAGTTAGGTTGGTGCAATCTAGGTATCGCATGGTTGTTAGGTAATCTGTGGAGATTGCAATAATGATATTTAATTATTTATTTCTCTTTTAAAAATATACTTAGTAATAATTATATATTTTAATAATTATTTATTATTGTTAACTAAAATTAATAACATTAATTAAAGAGAGAGAGGAAAATGGGGTTAATGGGTAAGGATAACTCATTCCACCATTTTCCTAACCCTATTTTTTGGGATATTCCCATTCACTTTATCCATGGATATTCCTACCCAAAACAGATGAACCAAATGCAGAATGGGGTTCCCACTGAGTTATCCTCTCTCTAACCCGATACCAAATGGCACCTAGATGTCTGGGGTGCTGGGATTGGCCCCCGGGGGTCAATCATTTGGGGTCGTTGTTGCCACCCGCAAGGTGTTCGGGAAAGTTTTCAATACACCTCGGTTTGTTGAACGACGCGAGTAGTTGGCCAGTGGGCCCTAGATTTGCCCCCGGGATAAGGGTGATACCTTGTAGGAGCTGAGGGGAGGTGTCTTGGGCATGTGGGACCAGCCTTGGTGAGTCAAGCCGCGTTGCATGGCTGGTTGAAGGGGCCACCCCAGGTTGGCCAGGGTGTTGAAAGTAAACGGCTCATCACCACGTGTTTGAGGGTCGGGGCGGCCCCAACTTACTGAAGGGTTGACATAGGATACAGCTGGTGCATCCAAGCTATGGGTTAGCCCTCGACTTGCTGTAGAATGGCTGAAGTATACACGCCCACAAGGTGTTTGGAGAAATTCTCGACACACGAGCACGGGTAGTATATGAGTGTTATGGGCTCTTGAAGCCCGTGGTTGGCTGGGGAAAAGTCTTCCTTTGACTTTTGAGTGATGGAGGGAGGAATTCTAGGGATGAACCTTGACCTTGTTGTTGGGTGCCACGTGTAGTGGCTTGTGGTCAAGGCACCCCCGGGATGGCCTGAGTGGCTGAGTTGAAGGTGGGCAGAGCCCTAAGCTGGGTGATCGAGGGTGACCCCAATCCATTGTTGATGTCACCGTGAGCAACGAATAGTTGGTTAGGACTCTCGGTTGGGCCGGACATGTCATGGAAGGGGCCAGGTAGCTAAAGCCTTGAAAATGTTCAGGAAAATTTTTGAGCCCTTGTTTCTTATTATTTTCGGAACTCGTCTTGGATAGAATCCGTGCAAGGGATAGGCGAATGAGCAAGATGTTCAGCAATAGCATATCCCTTGATTGCTTTATGAATGATGAAGGCAATATCGAACTAAGAGAGAAAACTCTGCCAACGAGCCAACCTACTAGAAAGGACCGATTTTTCTAAGAGATAGCGGATTGGGTCCATTCTAGAGAACAACCTAACTTCATGGGCAAGGAAATCATGTTTTAATTTTTGAGCTACCCAAACCAATGCTGCATAGGTCTTCTCTATAGCAGTATACTTAGCTTCAGCAGGATTGAACAACCTAGAAAGGTAGTAGGTTGCCCTTTCCTTACCTTCATCGTCCACTTGTGCCAGGACAGCTCCTAGAGAGTCCTCAATAATAGAAATGTATAAAATCAAGGGTTTCCCAGGGACTAGGGGTTGCAAAACTAGGGGATTAGACAAATAAACCTTTAAATCCTCGTAGGCCTTTTGACATTGCTCATTCCATTCAAATTTAGCTCCCGCCTTCAACAGTTCGTAGAATGGGCAGCACCTTTGCGCATGTTGAGATATGAATCTCTGAATAAACTGTAAATGCCCAATCAGTCCACGAAGCTCAGTAATGTTCTTCGGTGGTGGCATATCCATGACGGCCTTTGCTTTATTTAGATCAATTTGAATCCCCCGCTTGCTAACTATGAAACCTAGTAATTTTCCTGATGATACTCCAAATACACATTTCTTCGGATTCATTTTCAATTTATACTCCCTAGCCCTTTGCAACACCTTGGCCAAGATAGCGGGATGCTCTTCCCTCGGCCTCGATTTCACCAAGATATCATCCACGTAAGCTTCCATATATATATGCATCATATCATGGAAGATTACCATCATTGCCCATTGATATGTGGCACCAGCATTTTTCAGACCAAACGGCATGACCACATAGCAGTAGGTGCCCCAGGGCATGGTGAACGAGGTCTTTTCCTGGTCTTCCGGAGCTAGAAGGATTTGGTTATATCTTGAATAACCATCCATAAATGAGAGGGCCTCGTACTTGATCGTGTTGTCCACCAACACGTCGATATAAGGAAGCAGAAAATCATCTTTAGGACGTTATCGATTTTATGGACTCTGGGTCGTTACACTCGGGGATGTACTTTGCCTTGAACAAATGAACAAATTCCTCCCAAGTCGCTTCCACTACTCCATCCTCATAATAGTTTCACAGAATAGAGGACCACCACACATTTGCACGCTCTTGGAATCATAGGATCCAACTCGAGTGAGCACAACACTAATAACACCCACTTCACACAAGGAAGGAAAAATGACTCCTTACCTCCAACATGAAAGTTGCCAGATTAACCTTCTCATTCTCATCACATCGAATGGTTCACAACACCTTCTCTATTGCCCGCAACCAATGCTCTGCAACTAGTGGTTGGCTCTCCCCCTTAAAAGATGGCGGGTTCATCCGTCAGAACCACTCCATGAACGATGGCCCGTCAATGACCCTTTGAACTACCTTTGGTTGCAGTGGGGCCTGAGCCAAGGACACCATAGGTTACTTACACAGCCCACTCAAATTAAGTTACCCACTCCAACCAATCTACCATACCTAGGCTTAAGCTTGAACTTGAGCTTGCAATGTAGCTTACGCGTCGGCCTAGGTTTGCATCACCCGTACCAATCCTTGCATGAACGTACCATAATCCACCAATGGCTATGGCGGCAGCACCGACAATCATTGTTGACCATCACAACCATCTCTCCTCGGCTCCTCCTCATGAGCAGGGGCAACAGCACGACGACCACAGGATGCCATAACCTTAATAACATAGTGGATTAATGAGGTTGAGTTTCTTTATTACTACGTCATTCTCTATAGTTATATTTTTTGGTCAATTAACTTGCGAAGCTATCTAGATTTTAGGATAGGAATCTAGCTGATGGATTGTTTACTTATGTAAATTCTCAACCTTTGGCTCTGATACAACCCTCTGTAGCACCCCACCTTATAATCCGGTTCAGTTCCCAACTCGCATCGGATTTAGGAGAGATGCCATAGTGGGAAAAACCCAACAGAACATAAACTGGTTGAAGAATTACATAAATAAAGAGAACATAAACAGCAGAAGAAATGTCAAGCCCATCAGTTAATTCCATTTCTCAAAATCACAATAGTCCAGCTGCTAAGCATACAAGTTCCTTACACGAGACACGATAGACTGACTCGAATACCAACCTAGACTCTAACCAATATCCGGCACGTGGCGGAGGTAGAAACCTCACGCAAGGGGCTACCTTCCCAATAGGCATAACCTAACTTTCTGGTAACGTCTTTTGATATACTGGGTACTGGGATGAAATGGAAACCTAAGACAAGACTTTTTTTTAATGCAAAGACTACCCTAGACTCAAACTGGCTCTGATACCAATTTGATGTGGGACAGACAGTGGACTTGACCGATTTGTAGGCGAACTTGGGACTCTAAGCAAGCTCGCGACTCATCCCTTAGCAAGGGAAGCGTGTGGACGTGCGCGGTTGAGAAACTGATAGTGAGCTAGGGTGGTCAACTCTCTTTCGTGCCTGGATCGGGTCACGAGACGAGTTCCGCTCTCTCTTATAGCAATGATTAAAATTATAATGAGCTAAGTTCCTATCACTCTAGCAGCGGCATATGAAAATATACGAATTAAGCAAATACCGAGTTAAGGAGTGAACACGATACCTCCACGCTCTGGGCGTGGGGAAGACGACCCCGGCCAAACTTCATACTCCCGGTACAGCAAACAATTAAATTACAGCAATGGATATTTCTGTCCAGTCCACGCAGGGAGGTAAAGGGCTACACGTGGGACCTGGGAGTAGCGGGCTCAGGTTGACGGGCGGCTTCTTGGGCAGCTCCGGTGGTAGCGCGCGTCGATAATTATGGGGTCCACATCCTGGTCAGTGGGCTGAGTGGGCTGAGAGTGATATTGCTGCGACGGGGACTCCTGGAGGGATGATCCCTTAGAGGGATACGTTCTGGTTCACCTCGTGGAAGGCGAGGCGGCCGGCCTGGCAGTCGTTGCTGCTTGCTACCCACGAGCTTGTGCTCTTATCACAGCACTACGCGACCCGGTGAGAACGCCTGCTGCGATCAACCCCGACGTCAGATCGACGCAAGATTAGCTCTGTTAGATAGCACTTTCAGAGAGCTACGACCACTTGGTGTTACAGGAATTTTGTCTATCTTTGTAGTGGCCGTGGTGGAATTTATAACAGGCAGGCTCCTGAGCTCAGATCTGACAGGGTAGATTCAGATCTGCCTCTACCTCCCACAGGGAGGGGCTTTAAGCCGGCCGGGCGGGTGGGGAAATTAAGCTATGATAACCTTGGCCGATAATCCTGATTATCGGGGCAACAAGCTGAACTTGGGGCTGATGTGAGCACCTCTGAATGCCGGAAGCAGTAGGGTCAATAGCTGAACATCAAGGGACATGGTAGCAGTAAAGAGGGATGTCTGGGGCCGTCGCTGAGCTGAGGAGGGACCGCTGCAAGGTCAGCTATCCAAGTCACGCCGGTTCTGCCTGCATTGGGACAGCAGGACAGTGGTGTGAGCTCCTCCGATCGTCGTTGCAGGTGGAACTAGAGCCAAATTTCTCCCGACTGACTCAGGAGAGATAAGTTAAAATTGTGGGCCAATCAGAGATCATGAGTAGCTGGGGCAGCTTTAAGAATCGGGGTGGACAGTTGTTGCTCTAACTGTTCCAGAACCAAAGATGCTAGAAGATATCCTCGCTCCGAGCACCTCCGTGCTCCATTGATAGCATAGCTAAGATCGACACGACCGTAGGAGGGTCCTCTTCGAGCAGAGACCAGAGACGCCACCAGGGGAGGTCAGAGCAGGGAGATAGATCCGTAGAGTGAGAGGGGGTCTGATCAGGCCCTAGTAGGACAGATTTGTGCACCTCTGGGAGAATGGCTGGAACGTCAGGCTCTGGGGTCCAAACGAGGTCCTCCTTCTTGGGGCTTACAGAGGCCTTGTAAAGGAAGACCTCAGCCAAGTGGCACTCCAAGAATCCCAGGGATTAGACCGTAGGAGCCTCTAAAAGTCTTTTCTAGTTGTCTGCTTGGGAGGAGATGCGCAGGTCTCCGAGATTTGCACCTTCGGGCAGCGCCGAGGTCAGACGGCAGCAGGGCTACCCTTGTTGTGAAGCTGGCTAGACGATGATTCCAACGATGTATCGCATCATCCTGAAGCTTCAATATAGTGTCATGGCAATCTCTTCAACTTGCTGATTATCCTGCTACCTGCGACCCGAACCAGAGGTGCTTGTGGAGGGAAGGTTATGGAAGGGGAAAATGGGGAGTTTGCAAGGGAAAGAGGGCTGATGGCAGGGGAGAGGGGGGGACATGGCTGGGGTCTCTTATTATGTGTGTTTAGCTTATGGAAATGGTATGGTTATGTCTTTTGGAATATGTGATGGTTTGGCCTTTAGCACTTTGCAAATATCTCGGCCCACAACAATTCCGTCTATACACTGCGACGTCCCCGGACCGGATTGATACGGGATCGCGGGAAGGGGGCGTCACATCTCCACTCAACACCTTAGGGTTTTGAGTTGGATGACCTAGCTCTAATACGGTATCAGAGCCCATGGTTAGAATTCGGTCCACGTATCTCATGTTTGTTATGGTCCATGTGATAGAGCTTAAATCGGCTTGTATGTGAGGTGACATATTAGAATAGTTCCGTATTGGAAACAAGATAAAATAAAATTTATTTATAACAGAGAGCCCTCTCCACTCAACACCTTAAGGTTTTGAGTTGGATAGCCTAGTCCAATAACTCTAATGTGGTATCAATGCCCATGGTGTTATGATCTCGGTTACACACCCCGTGTTTGTCATAGTTTATGTGATAGAGCTTGAATCAGCTTGCATGTGAGGGGACATACTAGAATAGTCCCGTATTGGAAAGGGACAAACTTACATTGTGCTTATAATAGTGGAGCTCTCTCTACTCAACACATTAAGGTTCATCTAACTCAACTTTAAGGTGTTGAGTGGAGAGAGTTCTACAATTATAAGCACATTTTATTTTATCCCGTTTTCAATACAGGGCTATTTTAAGACAGCTTTATTTTTATCACATTTATGAGCAAGTGTATGTCTGAATGGGTGTTATTCATTGGATAGGGAAACAATATCCTTTTTTGTAATAACAGGTATGAATCAGAAGCCATGGGTATTATGTACACTAGAACCTAGAAGTATAGAATTGCTGATATGTCCCTTCATGACAAAAGCATGTTAAACTTTATGTATCTACTCTTCACGAAGTTTAAAAATGTGCAGGCTTATGTCTTCATTTATATTGTATATTTAAAGCATAAAATAAAATGCACACTTTTACTTGAGCAAAAGAATAGATAAAATACCATAAATTAGATCAACGTGGGTCTGTTCACATCCCAAATTTGGCCCAATCATAAATTAGTTTTTCTTGGGCTAAACTTGCCTAGAACATCCTCTTACTTGAGCCAAAAAAATAGAGAAAATATACTAAATTAGATAAGCATGGCTTTGTTCACATCCCTAGTGTGGCCAAGCCATAAATTGGTTTTTCTTGGCCTGAACTTAATTAAAATGTCTTTCCACACTATTTTCTTAAGTTAAAAGCCTCTTATATTAGAGTGAGGGAATGGACTGAGCCTACGTGCAATGTGAATTCCCAAAACTCCTCTCGTTTTGTTTTGTTGGGGGAATAGAGTGCCACACACTAGCTTGGTGTGGCCCTATTATGTATAGGGAGTTTTTGTTCTTTGGGACTTTTTGGTCTATACTTGTACATTCTTTTTTCCATTTAATACAATTGTGATACTACCCACTTTTAAAAAAAAAAACCTCTTATACCTCTCTTTACATATTTATATTGTAATTCCTTATCTATGATTTTTTTATTTTCTACAGTACTCTCGGACAGGGGCTTATGACGAGCACATATCCTGGGGAAGTTATTTTCTCTATTGCCCTTGCCATTCTTGGACTTATTCTAGTTGCTTTCCTTATTGGTAACATGCAGGTAATTTTTGTGGATAGCACTTTATCTGGCATTCTCTTTTGGTTGATTGTAGTATGAAGTTCATTATTCTGTGTCAGAGTATGGAAACCATTCCCCTTTTCTGGGGACCAATTGTTTTTTTGTAGTAGGGGGAAGCTCTGATTTTTTAGTGGATTGTTTATGAATTGGAACACTTCAACTTTCCTTTGGATGATCATGTGGATTCCTTGATTTGAGTGGTTAATTTTTCCAGACATATCTGCAATCTCTGACAATACGACTCGAAGAGATGAGGGTGAAAAGGCGTGACTCAGAGCAGTGGATGCATCATCGCTTGCTGCCGCAGGATCTTAGGGAACGTGTGCGGCGATATGATCAATACAAATGGTTGGAGACGCGAGGAGTGGATGAGGAAAGCTTGGTTCATAGTCTTCCCAAGGACCTGCAAAGGGATATCAAACGGCACCTCTGTCTGGCTTTAGTGAGAAGGGTAAGCAATCAATGTTTCACTGCTGACCTTTCTTCTGGCCTGAGATTTTCTCACCATCTCCTCTTCCTTGGTAGGTTCCTCTTTTCGAGGGCATGGATGAGCGGTTGTTAGATGCCATATGTGAGCGTCTGAAGCCCAGCTTGTACACAGACTGCACATACATTGTGAGAGAGGGAGACCCTGTGGATGAGATGCTCTTCATCATACGTGGTCGTCTGGAGAGTGTGACCACCGATGGTGGTAGGAGCGGGTTCTTCAATCGAAGCTTACTGAAGGAGGGGGATTTTTGTGGTGAGGAGCTGTTAACATGGGCACTGGACCCAAAATCTGCATCAAACCTCCCATCTTCCACCCGAACGGTGAAAGCTCTAACAGAGGTTGAGGCTTTTGCCTTGACTGCTGAAGAGCTAAAGTTTGTGGCCGGCCAGTTCAGGCGCCTGCACAGCAGGCAGGTTCAGCATACGTTCCGCTTCTATTCCCAGCAGTGGAGAACATGGGCTGCCTGTTTCATCCAAGCTGCGTGGCGTCGTTACATGAAGAGGAAGGTAGTGGAGCTCTGTCGCAAGGAAGAAGAGCTGGGTCTTGGGGATCCTGCTGCTGCTAGTTCATCCAGTCTTGGCGCAACTATCTTGGCTTCCCGTTTTGCCGCGAATGCCCTCCGAGGAGTTCACAGGCTCCGCAGCAAGAGCACAAGGGCACTGGTGAAGCTGCAGAAGCCACCTGAACCTGATTTCACAGCAGCAGATGAGACTAGTTACTAAATTCTCAACATCTGTATATCACAGTATTGTATCCAGATGACTTGCCCACCATTTATGCATTCAATACTAACTCGTTTTTTTTCTCCTCTCATTTCCAATTTTGAAAAGCTTGTAAAGAGAATTAACTGATGTACTACTGTATGTCTTTTCTCCCTGTCACACAAACACAATGCCATGGTGATCAGGGATCCTGCAAGTGCGAGGGCAAGAGTCGGCATTTTTGTTCCATTGCCATCATGACCACAAGTTGATAAACTGACTGCAACAAGTGACCATCCAACCTAGGCTTCATTTAATCACATCCAAGTGAATACCTACCTGATGATCTCTCTGTATGTGAAATGTTCACTAGAGGATATACTACCCCTAATAATTTAGAAAAAAAATTATGCTCTTAAATAATCTATCGGTAAGCCGCTTAGCTGGGACAGACTCCAAAGATCCAGTGAAGTTTCTCCCTCTGCCATATAGAAAGTATTGTATTCTGGGCAGAAGACTTCGATCATCCCGCAACATAGCCCTCAGAAAATCGAATACCGGTATCGGGAAGTGAATACACTGTGGTACACTTCGGCCTTCACCAAGATCGGAGCGTACTGTTGCAACACATAATCTGTAAATTTGACTACTCCCGGACGGAAGGCGTGGGCATCGGTGGCTTTGAGTTCTCCAAACCACCCTACAGAAATTTGGTGCTTAAATCGGACTACCAGGCAGTCCAAAAGAAAGGGCTTGTCTCGATATCCCCACTTCAGCGGGGCAAGGAATAAACCACATATGGGCTTCTCTCTGTCGACGTGCTCGACAGTCTCGTTCCATCGAGCAGATATGAATTGCGGCGCCCTCGTCAACAGCCCAATATCCGGAGTCAGCTCCTGCACACCTAGGACGGCACCCCATTTTCTGAGTTCGCCAGGAAGATATATGGGCATGCCTCGAATGACTGACTCGCTCAAGCCATCTCTGTCTGCCAATAAAGCTCCCTCAGCTCGACGGACAAGAATTATATCACGCTTCCCGTGAAGGTTGAAGCGTCTGAGGAAGGCCATAGGTGCTTGTCCTTGGGGTGGTCCAGTCTGACGTCATTCCCACGCTCATACTTGAAATGATCACCATTGAGGATCATCAGTCGACTGGTGTCAACGGTATCAGTTTCAGAATTTGAGGACTCTGCAACCACGGCTATTTTCCTGGACCCTCGGTCTAGCGAGTGAACGGTCTCCCATATCACGACAATGCGGGACGCAGAGGAAGAAGAGCCGGATGCCATGTTATCTGTAAAACTACATCCAGAAAAGAACAAGCGAAGTCAGAGGTCAGTTGATTGAAGCATGATTTCTGATAAAATTTTGGCAGAACCTCCCCAGCCCGGGAGTTTGCCAAAAGAGAAGCGGAAGCCGTCCACCAATGGAGCGGCCCCTAAAAGCAGCCATAGGCATTAAGCCAAGGCCGAATGGGACACCCGTGGGATTCAGCTCCGAGGACAAGTCCTACAAGGAGCCTAATCAGTCTTTTATTCCGCATCAGTGTCTAGCATAATTTTTAATTGGACGAGTTTTGGAAGGGGATTCATTCACCCCCCCCTCTGAATCCAGGTCTATCAACCCAACAGGCTGAACTCTACTCAACCAGGCAAAGGACAGATGAAACAACCCTTGAATACATCAAGAGGTGGAGGAACCTCTGAATGAGGTGTAAGTGACCCCCACATCAGGAGGACGCTGTACAAATCTGCAAACAAAACCTCAGTAGGGAGGTACTAGAAAAGATGATTGGCATGGAAATCCAGTCATTTGACCACTTGAACAATGCGGTGGCCGAGATTGAAGCCTTTCTGGCCAGGCCTGCCCCTACGTCAACCGCTGCCGGTGCACAGAAGGCAAAGGCAGTAGAGCAGCGCCCAATGCCTAAAGAAGCAAACACTCTTGACATCAAGGCGTTTGAACAGCAAAGAGATAAGGGTAAGAAGGTAGCTGCACCTCAGCCCACCAGAGTAGAAGAGAAGGAGGAGGGTCCCTCACTAAGGGATAAAATGAAGAAGGCCTGCTCTTTCCCAAAGGAGAAGACTAAGGTTTATTTGACTGGGTCACCCAGTATAACAAGGTCACCCTACCTGAGCCAAAAAGGCCAGAGGACCTGAAGAGAAGAGACAGTCCAAGATTCTGCCCTTACCATCAGATGCCGGGACACCCAATTAAAGATTGCTATGTATTCAAAGATGTCATTGAAGGCATGATAAGAAAAGAAGAAATAGAACTGGGACAGTACAAAGTTGATCCTCCGCAACCCCATGAAGCACCTTTGAGGAGGGCTGTAGCCAACATGATCTCTCTATATCTGGCACTGCCCGAGGAAGTGGCGGAGGCCAGCACTCAGCACACTTATGAAGCCTGCTTTCTGGTGCCAATAAAAGAACAACAGGGATGGCAGTAGGTCCCTACAAAGACCAAGAAGAAGGCTATACCTCGCCTAAAGGCGGGGGCACATATCCGTGGCATCATGCCATGACCTACTCCTTCGGCCCCAGCATTAATCTGGACCAACCCGCCTACAGTAATTAGAATACCCACCCATAACCGGAGGAGACAAACTCCATTCCCGACGCCAGCCTCACCAGTTTTGTGTCGATTGGTCGTCATTTGGGGCAGGTAGGAGTCCGAGAACCCAGGTGACTCGATTTGGGTCGATTCGTCGGAATCGTTTGGATCTCGCGATTTAAGGCGTTTCGTTGCGTACATGTGGTATTTTTGGAATCCTTGATGGATTTCCCATCATTTAGGAGTATTTCCCCTGCGCTACGGCGTACATGGGGCGTGGAACGGGCTGATTCAGCCGTTTCACCATTTTGATCATCAGATTGGCATAATGGTCCTACCAGAGGCCGTTATGTGCATAACGGTCCCCCGATAGACCGTTATGCATCGTTCATCGATTTTTCTCTTCGGAGGTCTTAGAGCATAACGGACCAAGACTAGTCCGTTATGTGGAGCATAACGCCCCTGTCTAGGCGCGCTATGGTCGGGTAGTTTTCGAGGCTGACTGCCATGTCAGTCCCCTCGATGATCATGTACCTCGAAGACCATGTTAGTCGGTTAGCATAACGGACTCCTCCCCGTGCGTTATGGTTAATATAATGCTCAAGTGTAGATCCATTATGGTCCGTTGACCGATGTTTAGCTGGGTATGGCGGTTGATATAGCGCGCCTCACCCTGTGCGTTTTGTGGCTATGACGGATGAGTCTTGGTCCGTTATGTGCCCTCGATCCGTGGTTATTGTGTTTTTGTGTTTGTTGGGTATAACGCACCTACCCTTATGCGTTATACTAGTATAACATGCCGATGGTGGTCTGTTATACTTCGTTTTGGTCTGGTTGACATAACGCCCTATACATGGTGCATTATGTTGATATAATGCCCCTATGCTGGTGCGTTATATCATATGTATGTGGTTTCAGGTCTAGTTGGCATAACGCCCCTCCCGTGGTGCGTTATGTGGGTATAACGTCCCTATGCCGGTGTGTTATAGTCCTGTTTATCGTGAGGACTGTTGTTTGGTTTTGTGTTGTGTGTCCGTCTATATTAGGTCCTTGTTTAGGGCGGTGTCCGTCTATCAGTGGTTGTCTGGATCGGTCGGTTTAGGTGACTGGCTGTGGTCTTTTCCTAGACTACGACGGTACCCTAACGACTCAATCTAGAAGCTGCCATGGTCGCCCGGCCCAGGTCGTCAAACACAGCCATTAGCCACCCGCCTTCATAAGTGAGGCAATCCGGGCGTCTAGCTCGCTGTCCGTAATGCCGCTGATTGGGTTGTCAGGGTCGTTGGCGTGCTGGAGGCGGTCGCCGTACTTCTTGGGCTTGAGCTTGGATGCGACCCACTTCCGGGCATCCACGCGGAGCCGATTTCGGGCGATGGCGTTGGAATCGAACACCACAGCCACTTCCTCGCCGTCAGCCATGATCGCTTTGCCTTCGCGCTCATCCGAGATTTCAACTATCTCGTCGGCGTAGGTGTCGGCCTGCTCTTCCTTTGCGCGCGCATATTGGTCCGAAAATCCGTCAACTTCGCGCAACCACTTAAAAACAGTAGAAATGGCAGGCATTGCATCATCACGGCAAATAGCCCGAAGGGACTCCCCCTGAACCAACCGCTCGCAGATGGAGTCCGTAAGTTCCTTGCTATGGATGGATGGGCGACCGGCCATACCCTTACTCCGTCCCCTTGGTTACTTCAGCGATCAGCAGGGCCTTTGCCGACTCCAGCTTGGCCTGCGCGTCGGCGAATCCCATCACGGCCTTGTAATAGGCCTGCTCAGCCACGTCCTTGACCTCTGCGGCCAGGATCAAGGATTGCTCGGCCTCGGCCAGCGCTAGCTTCAGTTCATCCACTTAGAACACTCCCTTCACGGAGATTGTGAATAGCCCGGCTTCCTCGGTTCCGGCCCAAGTGAACGGACCTGGGCTAACGCTGTCTGCCGTCACCTGTTCGGTACAGATAGCAGCCCCAACGTCGGAGATGCCGCCACCCTTGACAGTCGAAGAACACTAAATCGCAACCAAACTATAATAGATCTGGCTGATCTACTCATACACGATCCTAAACAAACATCTACCGAGCAATGATCAAAAGAGATAGACAATGCAAACCACAAGACAATCGCACAATGGATAGGGATTTTTAAGGTGGTTCGATCTCAAACCCGAGATCTACGTCCACCCCACACTCCAAACTGGAATGTGGCTTCAACCGCTGATACACAGCTTCGCTGATCCACAGCTTCGGGGTCAAAACCCTACAGACCGCTGGGCAATTTATTTAGACTTTCTAGTCCTTTAATTTACAAGGGTTGCTACACCCTCTCTCACTTAAAAGAATTTGGTCCCCAAATTCAATTGTATATTCATTCCCAATATGTATATATCAGTGGGGCATCTAGTTTCTATTCCTCAATCACAAAACAAGATTATCTAGTCATGCTAGCAAAATTAAACTAAGGTACCTAGGCTTAGGTTAAGGGGTACCTCTAGCTACTTTCTGGTCAGCAGATTTGATTCATCTTATTACTTGCATTCGTCCCTGACGTCATTCCTTATTATGATCCTTTGCCTGCTGAGGTTGATCTTTCGGAAGGGGACACTCGGATACCTTATGTTCTTGACTTCCACAGTGGAAACAAGCTCCGTTCTTCCAGCGACACTTCTCAGATTGATGACCTTCATTGCCACAATGCTTGCACTTCTCTTCTTTAGGCTTCTTGCCATTCGGAATGTCGTTTCCCTTGTTAGGCCTCTTATTACCGTAACCTACTTTCTTCTTTTCCATTCTCACTTTAACCTTGTCGGATAACTCCATGGCATCCTCTAATAACTGAGCTCTTTTAACCATCTCGGCATATGATTGAATATCCATCGGTGCTAATTGGGTATGTATTGTAGTCTTAGACCATTCAAGAACCTTCTAGCCTTCATCTTCTCCATCATTATTTATTGAGGTGCATATCGAGAAAGCCTTGAGAATTGTGCCTTGTATTCTGCCACAGTCATACTTCCTTGTTTGAGGGAAGCAAATTCTCCCGCCTTTCTCTCCCAGACTCTCTCCGAGAAGTATTTTTCATTGAAGTGTTCTAAAAATTCCACCTAAGTGACTTGAATGTTTGGCAAGGTGGCTTCCACGGACTCTCACCAAGCCCTTGCATCCTTCTCTAGTTGAAATGTTGCTAAAATGACCTTATCTTGATCCGAACATTGAATTACTCGAAAGACTCTTTACATCTCTTTAGTCAACTCTTCTGCTATATCAAGATCAGGAGTTCCACTAAATTTAGGGAGATTAAGGCTGTGAAACTCACGATGCAACTCTCCAGCCCGACAGTTTGCTCCACCCTCGGCTACCCGTTGTAGAGCCTGTGTGAGAAAAGACAATGTCAAGAAGAAAGCAAAGTGAAATTCAAATAAATTTGCAAACACACCTCTCTTGAAGGACTAGAACTCAGGTGACGGGAAATTGTAGCCTGCCGCTGAAGCACCTCGCGCTCCTTTCTGGCCGGCTTCGGCCCCTCGTAGCTCGCTCCTTCCATGCAACTCCCTCCTAGGGCTCTTTTCATGATGTCTTGACAAGAGAAACAATAACTTAGAGGGCTAGAGAAATAGGGAAACAGTGAGTCACGAATTTCGCCCCCTCTTCCTTATATAGATCCTTGTTCTAGAGGTTTAAACCCACTAGGATTGAGTTGAGATAATCTTAGAACAGGTTTGGATAGGATTTGGGTAAAGTTGAGGTAGAACACCTCGGATTGGGACTCTCCAAGAGAGTCCCGATCGGGTTTCCTGCGAAATGAGTTGGGCGGTCTAGCGATAGACAGTCCTTCCTATTGAGTGGCTCTCTATTGGCCGCATATGTGTGAGTTCTTGTCGAAGAATCATTACGTCCTATAGCCGGTTATGGGCCGCCCAACCTAATATACGATCCAGAAATAGCCGCATGAACCTTGTGCGGCCCAAGAGTGGCCGCCCATTCCTTTGCTGTGTTGCTTGAAGCTCGTCCTCGTTCCTCGGAACAAATACCACTCTCCTCTCACGTCGTCTCTCTCGTAGAGTCAGCGTACCTCTCTCCTCTCTCCTCTCGCATCATCTCTCTCGTAGAGTCGACGTACCTCTCTCCTCTCGCATCGTCTCTCTCGTAGAGTCGGCGTATCTCTCTCCTCTCACGTCGTCTCTCTCGTAGAGTCGGCATACCTCTCTTCTCTCGCGTCGTCTCTCTCATAGGGTCAGCGTACCTCTCTCCTCTCGCGTCATCTCTCTCGTAGAGCCGGCGTACCTCTCTCCTCTAGCGTCGTCTCTCTCGTAGAGTTGGCGCACATCTCTCCTCTCGCGTCGTCTCTCTCATAGAGTCGGCGTACCTCTCTCCTCTCATGTCATCTCTCTTGTAAAGTCGGCGTGCCTCTCTCCTCTAGCGTCATCTCTCTCGTAGGGTCTGCGTACCTCTCTCCTCTCGCGTCATCGCTCTCGTAGTGAAGCTCGAGCTCAATCCAATCTCGGGTGTGTGGACGACCCGAGCCAGAGGGAGGTGGTGGTGATGTCTCCATCACTAAAACATTACAAGTTCCATGAATCTGGCATGAGTCAATAGTAAAGATTTATGGCATGGAATATATATACAAGAGATTACATCAAGTGGAGAGAATTACATAAAGTCTATGAACATGCTTATAGATTGATATCAGAGTCATATTACATGCTTTTAAATCATGGGTTAACATTTAACATGCTGGATAGAAATGGCGCCTTACTGTGTGGTCATCCATTAATGGATGACTCTGTGGGAGGGCGCCCATTGTAGAAAATGGCACCAGCCCATAGGGTCTTCCATTAATTAGTGTCCATAGATGGAAGCTAATTTTCATGCAGGCAAACCGTAAGAAGTTAACATACGTAAGATAAGGAAATGGTGGCCATGTGCAAGGTCGCCTATTACTGGACGGCTGGGGTCCTGGTCGCCAATTCAAGAATGGGGGCCCAATCCCCTGGTCACCCATTAATGGGTGCCCAGTACACTGGTCGCCATATAACTGTGTAAAGGAAAGCTTAAGAAAGAGCATATATTTGCAGGGTTCAGGAAATCAAGAGGACACTACTCATGCTTGTAGCTAGTACTTTACTACGGGTTTGGCTTAATCTTGAGAACACCTACCTTTATGTGGAGATAAACGTCGAATGAAGAAGGAATGTGTTGCAGAGTGAAGGTTGCAGCTGCACAACAACTCCAGTAACAGTGGGTAGGAAATGCCTTCACGCAAGAGGAATAAGAAGAAGCGGTTGGCTTGTTCACGTAGTAGCAGCAGGAGCTCCCTCGAACGCAGTAGCGATAGTAGCCTCTTTTTGTTCGATAGGGAGGTTTAGGGATGAAAAAGAAACTAGAGGGTCGAGTGCCATCGAGAGCAAGGTTTTAAACCTTGCCATACGTTTCTCCAACCCTTCCAAAATGCCAGCCGCTTGCCATGCTTTGGTTTTTAAAACCCTAAAGCTATTACCCCATGTTCGAACGTGATGGGGTTTTACGATTTTGTCAAAAGACTCTAAGTGTATTGGTATTATGTTTATACTCTCTAATATATGGTTTTCAATGATAAACATGTTTATGTGATTAGCTTTAATCATTGTATACATGTGTGGAGCTGTTCTAAAGAATTTATCTACACTCTTCCAAGTTCAGAAAAAGGGTCGACCCATGGGGTCGACACTTTGCCCTGTGGGTGCGCATTTTTAATGCAAACAGAACACCCCGTAACACTTTATCACTGGGTTCCTATTTTTCTGTCAAACATTGAAAGTCCTTGCATGTTTTGGTGTGATCATAAGTCCGTGGAGACTATAAGTCCATGCATCTCCCTAGTCCGTGCACATTTCACTCAGCCTGTGCACATTTCTCTTCAAGCATAGTCCATACATGTTTCTATTTCCAAGTCCGTGCACGTTTACTCTGTTACAAAGTCCGTGCACTTCCTTTGACTTAAGTCCGTGCACATTTCAAGTTTCCAGAAGACTTAAAGTCTGTGCACATACAAGTCCGTGCACATTTCAGCCTTCCAGTAGACACAAGTCCATGCACATCAAAGTCCGAACATGTTTAAGTCCGAGCATGTTTCGTTTCAAGTCCGAACATGTTTCGCAAATACACACCAAGTCCGTGCACATTTTATCAAGTCCGTGCACGTTTATTTACTTCTTCAAGTCCGTGCATGAACAGTGCTTGTGCCATGTACAAGTCCGTGCACATTTCTGAAGAATGCATATTGTGAGTCCGTACATATTGTGAGTCCGTTTATTATGTACAATGGTGAAATATTTTGCACAGGGGTGAGATATTTTGCACTAGAGTGAAATATTCTGTTATGTAATGCCTCCACCGGATCCTTAGTTGGATTCTTAAGCCTTCTTAACAGAGGTGAAGTATTATGTACAGGGGTGAAATATTTTGCATAGGGCTGAAATAGTTTGCACTGGAGTGCAATATTCTACTATGTAATGACTCAGGCATCCTCAGTTAGATTCTTAAGCCTTCTTAACAGAGGTGAAATATTTTACACTGTAGTGAAATATTCTGCCATGTAAAGACTCAGACATCCTCAGTTGGATTCTTAAGCCTTCTTAACATGGGTGAAATATTATGTACAATGATGAAATATTTTACACATTGATGAAATATTTTGCACTTGCAGTTTCAGCAACAGAATTGCAAAGGGGGCAATTGGGGTCGACACCTTTGATACATCTAGCAATTCTGGAATTTACCGGAGCAGCTCCCACAATACACTTCCATATGAATATGGTGACCTTGGGGGGGAAGCTGTTACAATACTTTGGGTTCCATAGAAGCTGCCAGATGTTGTGAGTGGTGGATGATGATGGGGGGAGAGATTTCTCCGTTAGCATCCTATATGCCAACTTGATAGAAAAAATACCATTCTTGGTGAGGCTCCAAATAGTTGAATCCCCCAGGGGTCTAGATTGCTGGGGCAGGTGAATTCTTAGGATATCCTGTACAGTGTCTTCCTGGAAGGTTGCCTTAATGAGGGGCCAGTTCCATTGCTGGTTGGAGATTAGTTGGGATACCAGGACCGGATGGGATTGAGTGAGGTCTTCTAGAGGAGCAGGGGGGCATAATCTATCTGGTATCCATTTATCCTCCCAAATACTGGTAGTTCTGCCATCTTGTATCAGTTTGAGAATACCCTCCTTGACCTCTTTCCGGACTGAGAGAATAGCATTCCATATGTGTGAGCATCTGGCTGGTTTGTTAGAGGACCAGAAATCTGAGCCTTTAAGATATTTGGCTCAGAAGATTAACCCAAGGGGACTGCCGATCAGTAACGAACCTCCACACAATCTTCATGATGGCGGCCCTGTTATAGATAAGAGGGTCTCTGAAGCCCAATCCCCCGGCTTTTTTGTGAAGTTTTAGCTTCTCCCATTTACAGAAATGAATCATGTGGTGCTGTGAGTCTGCCCCCCACCAGAAGCTACATTGCAATTTGTTTAACACATGAATGATGCCCTTGGGGAGGAGAGAGGTGCCCATAATGTGGGAGGGGATGGAGGAGAGAGTGGAAAGGATGAGGGTGGCTCTCCCTACCAGGGACAGAGTTCTGCATTTCCAGTGACTGAGCTTAGACCTAATACGTTGTTCCAAGAATTTGTATTGCTGTATTCTCCTTCTTTCGGGCCATAATGTAACTCCCAGGTACATCTCATTTCTTGGGAGGCAATTGATGTGGGTGTATTGACTAATATAGCTTTGGGTGGGAGGAGAGACATGCACTCTTTTATCCCTTGGAGTTCTCTGCTCCTTAAGGGTGTGTAACGGACGCTTGGTAAGCTTCCGACAGTCGGTCCGAGCTTAGGATGCTTACTTGGAGTCCTCTTGAGCGATGGGTGTGTAGCTTGGACCGGTTGCAATGGGTCCCTGCAGGGGCCTTCTCGACTGATCTATCACTCAGACTTTCAGACCCGGGGGTCGCCTAGGAAGTTCTGGTTCGATTGAGTTTTGGGCTTCGAGTAAGTGGGCCCAAAATGGGTCTATCACTTTGGAGAGTTGGGCCTGGTTCGGTCAAATTGGACCGACTTGGGCCACGCTCTCGGGCGGTGGATTTTCTCCCTCTCCACTTATCCCCCTCCAACTCCCGAGCAAAAATTGGGCTCGGATGAGTAACATTTGTCGGGATGGTGTGTGTGGCTTGAATTGGGTGGGGAATTTTCCTCGATAGGGGCCATTTAATGTGGCTATCCTGGGGATACACCCGTGATGATGACTCTTTTGAGTCGATGGGAGGAGTCCCTTTTTAGAGTTTGAAACGTCGTGTTGCCTCGCTCCAAACCTTTGGGAGTATAAACATCGCGTGGGCTTGCATTCCATGCCTCCTTCATTTAGCGTTTTGTCTCTCCATCGCTCTCGTATTCTGAAAAGGCTCGTGTGTGACGGGGGTCAGGAGGAGCAAAGAATCACGGAGGCCTTTGTGGAGTTAGTAAAGATCACAACGGTGGTGATCTGTCAGCTTCCACCTCCTCCTGAGTCACCTAAGTCGGCGCCCTCCTCCTCTTCCTCTTGTTCCTCTCATTCTGCCATGGCGGAGTAGTACCCTACAATCGAAGTGCAGGAAGCCGATCAAGGCACATGGAGCTTGGTGCTGCAGTCTGAGCAACCTATGCGTAGTAAGTTGGGCGAGGCCAAAGTGAAGAAAATGGATAAACATTATGGGTTACCATGGTAGTACTATTTCTCTCCACCCAAACCTCATGACTCTATTCTGGACGTTCGTTCGGGCCACTTTTGCAGTTTTCTCTTGGATTGGAAGTGTTGGTTTCATCTACCTCTACACCCCTTCGTCACGTAGTTGCTTTAGTTTTATAGACTGGCTCCTGTCCAGTTTGTCTCCAACTCTTATACTTTTATCTTCTCCTTCATCTTTCTATGTCATTCGTGTGGGGTTCGCACTTCGTTGTACCTATTCCATTCCTTCTTTGAGTTGAAGGAGCAAATCCATGTGGGTAAGGGCTTCTTCTATCTTCAAGCGAAGAGGAGAAGGAGCTGCGTGTCTCTCTCGTCTAGAGATTCTTCTCCCAAGGGGCGGAAGGCCCAATTTTTCTAGGTGGGCTTGTCCAAAAGAGGTGTCTTCTGGGACTTCCCGATGAAGCCCAACTTCCATCCATCTCTCCCTCCGAAGCAAGTGGCAGTTTCTCCGGAGTTAGAGGAGGAGATTAGGATTCTGAAGGAGAATCGCCAGTTGACCGTCGAATTGATGACTATGGCTAATATCGAGGGTTATCCCACTCGTGCGGTGCCACCGCAAGGTAAGAACCTTAGGGTCCTACATTATGCCTCTGAGTCGGGCAGGTAGGCCTCCTTCTAAGGGTTTGAATTCTGTTGCTTAGTTTCGAGACGAATGGATGATGAGGCGGAGCAACCTTTAGAGTAGGAGATCACCGACTTGGAGGAGACGCCTGCTCCGAATGAGCCCCAAGCCTCAAGGGTCCCTTCCTGTGCCCGAGATAAGGGCAAGCAGAGAGCCCGGGGTGATGCCCCCAAGTGTCGTGGGGCCAAACATAAGGACCCTGGGGAGCAGCTGCTGTTGTCTTCAATGAAGGCCCTAATCACTGAGAAGAAGTGGTTAAAGAAGGCGGAGATCACTTGTCCGATTAAGAAGTGTGCCTACCTGGTTGAGGGGCCATTAGCCGAGGAAATCTGCCATCCGGATCTCCCATCCATCGGGCCATAGGTGGCTGCTGCTGGCAGTAAAACTGCCACTAAGCCAGCCAGACAGCAGGTAGAGGCGGTCGATTCCAAAGTCCTGGCCGAGGTTGAGGGGGCACGGGGTGAGGCAATGATGTAGCTCGAGCCGAGCGTTGCCATCCCGAGAATGGGGACACTCAGGGGCGATGCCCCAGTCTCGACTCTTCAAGAAAGAACTCTTCCCCCTTCGGTCGGTGCCTCTGTCCTTCGGGCTTCTCGGTACCAAAGGTGCCAATCCTTGGCGCCTTCATTGGTTTGGGAGGAGTTCAGACGTAGTCCCCCCTCCCTACTCTTCAAGAAGGTGATGGAGGGTGGCTTGATCGTGGCGCAGCTGGGGGCCGAGATAGTTGATTTCTCCGCACAGCTGGATAGTGAGGCGAGGTCCCTCTCTTGGGTTCGCACCGAGCCGAATCGGAGGATCGGGCAACTGACTTCCGAGCTTGAAGTCCTTCGATGGGAGGCAGCCTTGCTTCGGGCACAAACTCAATCGAGCCAGGAGGATGCTGGGACACTGGCCGAGCAGCTGGCCCAAGCTCGCTACATAGCTGACCTGAAGCGCAAGCTCTTGGAAGAGGAGTGTCAAGCTCAAGTCGAGCGTTACAAGCAGTGGAAGGCCGAGCAGGAGGAGCTCAATAGCCAGGTCCGAGGAGTCGAGCGAGTGAAGGGGGAAGCCGAGGTGGCACGGATTGAGGCCGAGGCGAAGCTATCTAAGGTGGAGATGAAGTTGTTTGAGGCCAAGCAGAGGGTGGCCGAGCTTGAGAAGAAAATGGAGCAAGCTAGGGCAGAGGCGATCGACCGATATAGAAGCTCGGAGGACTATCATGTGGCTCTCCAGAAGGTTGCCTTCTCGTACTACGAGCCAGGCTACCATCGGGGGCTATAGAAGGGATTCGCCCAAGGCTTCCTCGAGTGGTCATCGAGGCCCAGCAGCTGGTGCTCGACGAGCTCATTTTTACTTTCGCGCAGCGCTACGACTTGGATGAAGAAACCACAGATTCTCCCTCTCCGACGTTGAGTGAAGGGGGGAGCAAGGATGCCTCCACTTTAGTTGAGGGATCGCCAACTCTAGTTACCTCGGGAGGGCACATGATTGAGACAGTTCCCACACGAGTTGGGTCAGTGCCTGGACTGGCCACCACCGAGGACGCGGGGGGCAGATCTCCTGGCCCCGAAGATCCTTTGTTCGTCGAGCCTCAGGATAGGCCACAGGCCTCTCAGAGTCCCCCATCTTCATAGACTAGGAGGAACACGAGCTGGATGTGCTAGCTCTTTTTCCTTTTGAATGTTGCCAGGTAAGATTTTTCCTTTCTATATACCAATAAAAGATGTTTGATAAAACAATGAAGATGATAATACAAAGAAAATGATGCAATGATGATGATCCAAGGACTGTCAAAGTGGAAGATGAGACAGAAGAAAGAAAAGGAAGATAAAAAGAGTTCTCAGATCGAACCAAGAAAACCTATGAATGGGCAGTTGCATGCGCATGTATATATATTCATATGTATGATCAGCACAAAGCTCTCTTAGACTAGGCTAGAAGCCTGTTGCTATGTGGGTCGACCCTTGGGGTCGATCTCTTACTGTGTTGTTTTTGTTTAAGCACCCCGTGTAAAAATCTTCACAAGGGTCGACCCAGGGAGTGGAGTCCCTTGGGGCCGGACTACTATCCATGGCAGCTTCTCCATTGAAAATAATAAAAAAACCAAACACTGCATATGCATGATAGATTTATACAAGAGCCCCATTGATATTTCATGAACATAATCAAGAAACACTGCATAGGTATGGCAGATCTGCACCAGATCTCCATTGAAATTTCATAAACATGGGCATATCCGCCCTCCTACTCATCTTTCAAAACTAAGCATGTCGCTTGCACCGTTATACATGCATTTATTCACATATGCATTGAGAATGTAGATGAAACTTCATGCACACATCGATTTCTGAACACTTGCTTATCGTGGTTTTCTTGGTACATTAAACAGTGGGCTATGAAGAGCTAGATTACATTCAGTTGTAAACTCTCGCCATGCGTGAGTGAAATACTCCACCTTGTACTGAAAATTACCCTGCATAAATGCATGATTTAAACCCATGTCGTGCATAAGGATCTGTGAAACTATATCTATGCATTTTCTAAGGCCATAGGATCCTTGATGAATAAACCATGCATTGATTCATGATATTCTATTTTATGCCTTTTTCTTTTAGACATAAACAACAGAAATCAGCCAACTGGCATGAGGCAAGTCAACTTGCCCAGCCCCAAGTTGACCTACCTGCTAGTTGCATCGACTGAACCACATTTTTGGTCGACCGTTCAGTGGGTGAGTTGACGCACTTTGTAGACTGTGTTGGCCCATCCATGAGTAGGATGGCCACCCTAAGCTCGGGTGATTTATTTGGTCTTCTCCCCTGCTCCGTGCGTCCACGGCATCCCGGAGTCGCCCCGTCATCGCTACGCCCTCCCGTGGATCGAGAAGACCACACTGTTGCTCTCTGCAACCAACCTGCAGCAGAGGTCGAGTTTGCAGAGACTATCCCGGCATCCACGATGTAAACCAGCTGAAGCTTTCTTCTGTGGAGTCGTATGTCGTCGAGTCAGCTTCGTCCCAGAAGTGATCCTGTGGCGATCCGACCTTGGCACCATTCGCGCCGCCCATTCTCGTGCAACTGCGCCAAACTCAGGTCTGATCCTGAGCACCATCTGGTAGCAGCTCCACCGCCCACCCCTGTGTGATTCAGCCAGAGCTCTCTTCATGAGAGTTCTGCTCCTCCGAAGAATAGACGTACCAGAGGTGGTCTCGCCTTGTTTTGACATCGTCTCCATCCAGGGCGGCTATTCTCCCTCAGTCACGCCAGACCCAGAGTCCCCTGTTCACCCAGGACAGGCTGCTGTCAAGTCAGCCCCGACACCCCCTCTTCCTCTCCGTTTCAGATCAGATAGTCTTCAGAAAAGTTGCAGCTTTCGATGACACGGAACTAACGCAAGTGGTCTCGTCCCGGTCTGACATCAGCACGGGAAGTTCCATGACAGCTATTGGTGACTGGTCCAGCTGTTCATCAAGGAACCTGACGCCAGCCATTCCTGCGACCACATCCAGCGAGGTGATCAGACAGCCACCATCTTCTGAGGGCTTGTAGATCTCCCAGTCAGCGACGTCCACGACTTGTTCCCATCACATTTGGAGTTTTGCAACGTCCGTACCGGCCGACGCACCACAACTGCGCCAATCTGTCCTACGTGGTAGAACTGCACAGGCCAGCCGCAGCGGCCACCGACTCCATCCAGTGGCCTCAGCTCGGCGCCAGACCTTCAGGCGTCCTTCGACATCCCTCGACCTTCATCCAGGAGTTGGCCGCACCTCGATCAGACATCCGAGTTCGATGCACGGTCGATAGTTTGATTCCCCTCCCTGCGATCCCCCCTCCTGCGCGAGGGTAGTGCGTGTAATTGATTCCCCTCCCTGCGATCCCCCCCTCCTGCGCGAGGGTAGTGCGTGTAATTGATTGAATTACAAGATATCCTCATCTAGACTACAATTACAAGATTCTATCATGTATTTGTGAAGCAAATTCTAACATTAGCTGCAACATTATGTGTTTAGGGAATAGGTTATTATTTGTCTGTTAGTGGGTTATTGGGTCTGTTTGGACCCTTATGTGTTATTGATCTGGCGCACGGTCTGGTTTTTCCATTTTCTGTTTTTTCTCTCTAATTTGAGGGTCAAAGGGTTAAACAGTGTAATTAAAGTGGTTAACCCTAAATATAAATGAAGGGTTGTGGGGTCCGACTTGAAGTAAAGGCAGACACCCTCTTCTAGCCGCCTCTTCTCTGCGCCTCTCTTCCTTGTCTCTCTTCTTTCTGTTATGCAGTACAACATGGTATCAAAGCAGGGCAGGGGCATGAAGGGATAGGTCGCTGGCTACTGGGCAAGAGGAAAAGTGTGGGAAGCCACACCGCTGGGGTACCCTCCTTTCAGAACTCCATAACAGGAGCAAGGGGCATGCCGTCTCTTCACTGAACTACGGCACAAGAAGGGTTGCGGACAGTTTTTTCTCACCTTCCCTGGTGGCTGTCCACTTAGACCGAAGGAAACAGGTGCGGTTGGTGCCTCCTCCCTCCTCTTTCATCTCCCTTCTGTGGCCGCACCTCTTCCCTTCCTTTCCAGTTTAGGAAGACCCTTGATCCTAAACCATGTCGACTGTCGAATGTCGAATGTGAAGTTAACTCCACAGCCACCAGCAGGACAACTGTGGTTGTTGGGAATGACAATCCGACACTGCAGATTACTTCAATGAAGTTGGACGAAAAGAACTTCATGTTCTGGTCTGCTGCCGCTGAACTTACCTCACAAGTCGAGGGAAACTCGGATATGTTAATGGTCAAATCAAGCCTCCAACTGAGGAAGACCCAAAGTATGATGCATTGTCACTGGAGGACAGCATTGTGAAATCCTGGATTCTTAATTCTGTTGGTCCAGAAGTGCAGCACTCAATTTTGAGAAAGAGAACTGCTAGGGATGTGTGGATACTTCTGAATGAAATGTATGGACACAAACAAAATGCTGTCTGTGTGTTTCAGTTGCTTAGAGAGATTCACAAAATGGAACGAAGGAGGTTGAGCGGAGGAGGGTGGAGGCTATTCGGACCGCTTCAGCTTCCCCTCCACCTTCAGTCCCTTCTTTTGCACAATTTGCCACAGCTCAGACTGAACCAAGCCATCCCGCAGGTAAGGTTCCTGGGGTATTGATATTCTTCAGGACTTAGTTACCTCCTAGGGTGAAATCTTTGTGCATGCGTAACACACGCGTTTCTTCCTTTCAGCCAGTGCAGAGGAGGCGCGTTTGGGATTGCACGTGAAGCCTACGATAGTCTCCGTCGAGGTAGTCAACCGACAGGAATTGGAGCAGAGGAAGGCACAGGTTGAGAAGTTCACGGCCGTGTTCGCGGTCGCTCAGGCCGAGCCAAGCTAGCCTACAGGTTAGACTCTCTAGCCGGTAGTGTCCCTTAACACCTTTTCGCCTTGTGCGATAAGGCCATTATGCAGGTTTCCTCTTTCAGCTCCCGCGGAGGAGCCAGCACCCGCTCCTACTCCGGGCGTGGGCGACACTGCTGCACCTAGGGTTGCACCTTCCGTTGAGGAGACAATCCCTGGACCGCCTCTGGCCGTGGGGACCGAACGGGGTAATTATTTTCACTAGTGTGGCTAACATTTTCATTCGTTGGCAGCCCAAAGGACTTTCATCAAACCCAGATGCTCCTTAATTTGGTAGCTCCCGCCGCACCCCTCCCCAGGTGGGTGCTGGCCCACAAGGTTCCCCAGTTGGCCAAGGCGTGCTCGAGGAAGAGGCTAAAATCTGGGAAGTCACTGTCGTCGAGTTTGCACGGAGAGAAGGCTGTTGACTCCGAGACGAAAGCTCCCTCGTCGGCAAGGGAGGAGCCTGCCCCGACCAAGTCTTCGTCAGGCGAGAAGGTGGACTATGACTACTCTTCCGACGAGGTGGCTTCGAGCGAGGATTTTATAAGTGTAAACTTGTTCATATGGGGCCCCCTTTGCGGCCAGCCTCTGATCTTGTCTTCTGTGATTTGGTTAACTTACAGGAGCAAATCCAGCCAGAGGCCGTGGAGGTGCCTACCCCGAACGCATCAGTGGAGCACCCCGGGGGAGTCGACGCCGTCTTAGAGAAGCTGGCGACCTTGTTCGAGGTCCTACAAAAATTAAATAAAAAACGATCTTCATATATTAAAACATGAAAATAAAAATAAATGGCTTTATGGCTTGGTTAAATGTGGAATGCTATTGGAGTCCCAGGGATTGTTAGCAGAGATAGTCCATGAAGGTGTTGAACTTAACACGTACTCATATAACATTATGATTGATGGTTTGTGCAAGGAGGGGTTGATCTCAGATGCTAGGTCACTACTGACATTAATGAGAAACAGAGGAATCAAGCCGGACACGGTATCTTATAGCACAATGTTGCAAGGATATTGCACCAAAGGGAGGGCATTTGAGGCCAGTCAAATTCTTTATGAGATGTTGAGCACTGAATGTCTTCCAAACACTTTCACTTGCAACATCTTATTACAAAGTCTGTGGAGAGAAGGGAGGACTACCGAAGCTGAAAAGCTCTTGCAGAAGATGAATGAGAAAGGCTATGGGATAGACAAAGTGAGTTGCAATACTGTGATCAATGGTTTCTGCAAGAATGGAAAATTCGACAAGGCAATGGAAATTGTGGATGAGATGTGGCAACATGGAACTGCAACCCTCAGTGAACAAGGAAATGCATTTCCTGTTATGGTAGACAACGGTAAGAAATGGTTCCCAGATGTTGTCACGTATTCATCTATAATTAATGAATTGTGCAAGGCAGGTAGATTTGAGGAAGCAAAAAGGAAATTCCTTGAAATGACGGGGAAAGATGTCACCCCGGATCAAATTATCTACGAAACATTCATCCATGGCTTCTGTAAGCATGGGAAGTTGTCTTCAGCTCTTAAGGTTCTGAGTGACATGGAGAAGAGATTCTGCAGCTCAAGTGCCAGAGCTTACAATTTGTTGATTCACTGTATGGTTAGAAAGAATAAGTTTGATCAAATCAGTATATTGATGAAGGAAATGCAGGAACGAGGGATTGACCCAGATGTTTTTACTTACAATAATCTTATTAATGCTCTTTGTGAAGAGGGTAAAGAAGGAGAAGCTGTTTTAATTCTGCAGGAGATGTTGCGCTCCCTCTGAAATTTACATCTCCCCCTTGATGATATCTCTCCCCTGAAAGTTAAGATATTTTCCCTTTTAACAAGCCACAAGTCATCAATCCGAGGCATAGGATACTTGTTCTTAACAGTCGCCTGGTTTAACTGCTAGCAATCGATGCACAACCTCAAACTACCATCCTTCTTCTTCATGAACAACACCGGCGCACCCCACAAGAAAAAACTAGGATGAATGTACCCCTTGGCAAGTAACTCCTGCAACTGCGCCTTCAACTCTCTCAACTCTACAGGTGCCATACGATAAGGGGCCTTCGACATAGGCGCCATTCCCGGAACCACCTCAATCACAAAATCAATCTCCCACTGCAGTGGCAACCCTGGCAACTCCTCGGGGAAAACATCAAAAAACTCACACACGATAAGAATATCCTCCACTTCCTGACGCTGTTGGTCAACCACAACCACCGAAGCAAGAAAACCCTGACAACCCGCGTCAAGTAATTGACGAGCCCTAATAGCCGAAATAAGAAAACGGGAAGAGGAAGACCGAATACCTTGGAAGTAGAAGGTGGATCGATGAGGATGCTGGAAGTAAACCCTCTTCGAGCTACAATCCACCATGGCACCATGGGGCTCGAGCCAATCCATGCCCAAGATCACGTCAAAGTCCTAAAGTGGCAATGCATAAAGCCTAGCCGACAAGTTCTGCCCTTCCACCCACACAGACACCTTCTCAAAATAATACGGGGTGTGCAAGAAATCGTCAGTAGGTAACTCTACCATCAAATCATAGGACATCTCGGCCACCGGGTCCTCAACACTCTGAGCAAAATCCTCCGATATGAATGAATGAGACGCATTAGAATCGAATAAAACTCGAGTCGTAAAACCCAAAATCAAAATAGCACCCTCTACCAACTGCGATGGCTCAGCCTCTACTCTGGTCATGTGAGTCACTCTGCCTCGGGATCTCTGCCTCCCTACAGTAGCTGATTAAGTCAACTGAGGAAACTGTCCCAACTGCTGGTACTACTGCGGCTGTGATGGTATCTATTGAGGCTGAAATTGCTCCTGTTGCTGAAGCTCGTGCGGCTAACGCGGTCTCTGAGGGCAGTCACATGCCATGTGCCCTGGCTGATCACACCTAAAATAAATCACTGGCACCAAACACTGCCTACCTAGATGAGAATGCCGAGCGTGCTCGCGGCGGTCGGGTCGTTCGAGTTCGCGAGGGCCTGGCGCATCGCCATTATACATCTCAACTCTCGGTGATGTTTGAACCCTCCGCGGGATATTCCTTCCTTTAGACCGGTGATTTCATCATAGAGACCTCTGTAAGTCTACGTTAGTGTTAGATTCTCTCAAGACAGCCGAGCAGGTTGTACCATAAAATCTATATACACCGAGTCACAGTCATATCCCTCTGAAGAAACATGATGACATAGCCCTCATAGAGCGTTGTTTCTGGCCTCTTTTGAGAAATTAGTCACTTTCTGGATTTAGCGTCTAAGAAAGTAGACGCCAATTTGAATGGGCGACCGAGTGCACGGATGCCAATTCTTCATGCCTATAGCTATTTCTCAGAATGAGCGACCACTATAGTGGACGCGAATTCTGAATTGGCAGTGACCATGCTGGACGCCATTTTCCCAGATTTTCTTATGTCTCCAGATTCCTTCCGTGCTCGGGGCGTGACACTCTCCCATTCTCCAAGGATGATACTGCCAGGTTACTTTGAGTTCTTCTCGACCGAGAGGATGTCCTGGTGGGCGAGACGATGATGGGCGCCCCAAGTTCGTCCCACTCCCCTCCTACCCTACCTCCATCTCTGATGTCAGGAGATAGGAAAGGGAAGTAGAAGCAGGGTGAGGTCCCAACCCAATCATGCTGTACTCCTTCGATCGGCGAGCCATTGGGTCCGCTTTGCATGCCCTGCAACCCAGCCCGGATTATAAAGAAGACATCTTCGAAGCCTTCAGTGACTCCGGCCAGTATGTCGGGCCCTCTATTACAAGGCCCGGTCGACGCGCGAAGTCAGGGTAATTACCCAGAGCGACAATACCTCTCTACATCTGCGGCTATCCCCATACGCTGCTCCCAGCCAGATCACAAAGGCAAGGCTAAGGAGCAAGATGCTAAGCACGTCTCCCAGCCCATATCTCAACTGATGGGGACATCAGGCGACTTACCCCTCCGGAGGTTCCAGCAGTGATCCGCATTGGCATAATTTTATTTTCTTGTAAAGCCTTATTGGTCCAGTCATATAAGGCCCAAAGGGCCATTATGGAGTCGTATACGCCTATGGAAAAGGTATGCCTAGCTTTGGTGTTCGCTGTCAAGAAGCTAAGGCACTATCTTCTAGCTCATCGGGTGGAGCTTATCTCCAAATGTGACCCACTCAAATTCCTGCTCAGCCAGCCCCTCCTCCCTGGTAAGCTCAGTAAATGGGCACTTATCCTCATGGAGTTCGACATCACCTTCGTCCCGCGTAAGGCGATCAAGGGGCAAGGAATGGAGGAGTTCTTAGCTGCACACCCTGTGCCAGAAGATTCGCCACTCAATTTTGAGTTGCCCGATGAAGAGGTGTTAGTGCCTTCTCAAGAAACTGAGGAACATTCTGAAAATGTCCCACCACAGGCAGAGTCAGATGTCCTCACCTTTAACCTCCCACACTGGGAGTTGTACATTGATGGTGCTTCCTGGACAATCAAAAGGGCCGGTGGCCTCACAAATTTTGTCTCGGGCGCGGGGATCGTTTTCGTATCTCCGCATGGCGACATTCTTCACAATTCCTGTGCTCCAATGAAATCGCTAACAAATAATGAGACAGAGTATGAAGTGCTAATCATTGGGCTTCAATTGGCGCTCGAGATGGACATCAAGTGCATTAAAGTTTACGGGGATTCTCAGCTCGTCATTCGACAGGTCTTAGGCGTCTATGACGTCCGGAAAAAGGAGCTCGTCCCCTATCATGCAGCCATCATGAGGCTCAAAGAAGAATTCTGCCTCTTTGAAATAGGCCATGTCCCAAGAGGCAGTAACTCCCAGGCGAATGCTCTGGCGAAGTTGGCAGCAGCCTTAAAACTCCCGCCCGAGAGAGAGTTGGATATCACTGTCCGACACCGAAGGCTCATGCCAAATGTGCTCGATGAAGAATCCGATCTCACTGTCTATGAGGTCAATAGCATTCAGGAAGGGAATGCTCCCGAAGAAGAAGATTGGCGCGAGCCGATTATAAAGATAAAGAACGGATGGCTTCCTCACGACCGGGCTCAGAGGGTGCAACTGCTACGCACGGCAACATCCTACCAACTAGTCGACGGCCTACTCTTCAGGTTTTTACCATGAAAAGGACCCCACAAACCTCCTACGATGTCTTTCACCTAAAGAAGCATTCAAAACAAGTCCAAAGAGATTTTATTCCTTAGTCAAAATACAAAACTGCCAAGGCACAAGAGCCGCTCTAGTAAAGCCACCACCAGGATACAAGGGATTTTATCCTTTGATCAAGATACAAACTGCTGGAGTACAAGGATGGCTTTCGTAAAGTCATCTTACAGACGCGAGAAAATAAGGTAGTGGAGACACGATCCTGCTCCCAACTGCGCATGGTGGTAACATGCAACCTTCCCTCAGCCTGCTTGTTCTGAGAGAGTGGACCAACAGAGGAAGCCGCCTATGCCAGAGAAGAGGAATGAACTCCACACCTAGCATCCCTTTTGTTCCAGGGAAGCGGACCAACCAGGGACACCAACGACAAGAGGCTTGCACCAGAGATGAGGACCAGTTGATCCATCCTCCCCTAATTGACGACGGACAGTGGAGCAACAAGGCCCACCCATTACAGAAGCCGACCCGACGCATTGGCCATCCTTGCAAACTGGAAAGTAAGGTCTGCTATCCCGTCCACCGCCATCTTCAGGCAGGAGAGCGCGCCCCTCGGCTCAGGAAAGTACCTCATCATGCACCTACAAGTGTAAAGAAAGAATAGTCATGACCATGCAACAAGAAGACGGCAGGAGAAATGACATCAGAAGGCAAGGGATGGGGACGAGTACAAGGCCATTCTCCGACCCCTTAAGGATGAAACCTGACTGGCTCAAGGAGCAGGACTCCCCGACCGGCATACAAGCTGTTGACCTTCTCCAAGGCCTCATGTCAGCCATCCAAGTACCCGTTCTAATATTCTTCAGAAACGAGACCATTCGTCCCTGGCTCTGGCCACGGCCGCCAAGGAGCTGGTGGAGGCTCCCTCCGGAGGATTAAAGGTTGACGACGAGCTTGCAGAGATTCATCGTCTGATGAAGTACCAGACTCTCCTGAGGACATGCCGGAGAAAGGTCCCTCCCTCAAAACTCACCAACTCAAAGATGACCATGGAACCATCTCGAAGGCCACTATTTATAATAGGAGGCGAAGTCCCCAGAAGGTCGAGGACTCCTACCGCCGCAAGTAAATCCCCAAAAATCGAAGCGACGGATCCCGAAAGTCACTGATGACATTCTTATCTACAGTCAGACTAGGGAGAAACACTTAGACCACCTAAGACAGGTCTGTGTTGTGTTGAGACGAGAGAGCTTATTTTCTAACCCGAAGAAGTGTGCTTTCATGTCTGATCAGATTACCTTCCTCAAGTTCATTATGTCTAGAGATGGAGTCTCCACTAATTCGGAGAAGATTAGGGTCATCAGGGAGTGGCCTGAGCCCCGCTCACTCCACGATGTCTGGAGTTTTCATGGCTTAGCGACATTCTACCGTCGCTTCATCCACGGCTTCAGTTCTATCACTGCCCTGATCACAGATTGCATTAAGAAGGGGGCATTTGTATGGACTAAGGCTGCAGCCACGGCATTTCACGACATCAAGGAGCGTATGACCCAAGCACCTGTCCTTACATTACCTAATTTTTCTAAGGTGTTTGAGGTTACCTGTGATGCTTCTGGAGTGGGTATTGGAGGATTGTTGAGCCAGGAGTCCCACCCCATCGCATTCCTTAGCGAGAAGCTGAATGATGCCAAACTACATTATTCCACATATGACAAGGAACTTTACGCAGTCATCCAAGCATTGAGGTATTGGAGGCACTATCTTTTACATTAGGAGTTTGTCCTCTTCTCTGATCATGAGGCCTTACAATTCCTCCATACCCAGAAGAAGCTAAATTCTTGCCATAGTCATTGGGTGGAGTATCTCCAGGAGTATACTTTTGTGCTTAAGCACAAAGCGGGGGTGGAGAATAAGGCAGCCGATGCGCTGAGTTGGCGGATGATGATGTTGACCACCATGAGTCCTGAGGTGGTAGGCTTAGAGAGACTGAAGGATGCCTATGTTGATTGCCCGGACTTTGGTCTGATCTATGTCATCTTTCAAGTTGTTCCCTTGCGTGACTATAGAGAGTTTGTGCTTCAGGAGGGTCACCTATCCTGGGGTGACAAGTTGTGCATCCCACGGACTTCTGTTCGTGACTTTCTCATGTGGGAGATGCACGCGGGAGGTCTTGCTAGCCACTTCGGTCGAAACAAGACCATAGAGGCGGTTAAGTATCGATTCTATTGGTCCAGCCTAAAGAGGGATGTTGCTCGTATTGTGGCCCAATTTTTTTGACAATGCACCCCCTTCTTATTTATGTGCGTATTTATTTTTCTTTGTGTTTCTCTCTTTTGTATTGCTCATAACATTTTTTTAATATATGCACAAGGTGTGATGAGATCGCAAATTTTATGGGAGTTGGTGGTGGCTGCATATCGGGGCCTTCCAGACTTCCAGGCAGCCAGGATAGACGTGATGGGGTTCGGGGCCTTTCTACGGATCGAGCCGGTCAAGCTCGATCTCGCCCTCATCCAAGCGTTGCGAGAGAGGTGGGACCCAAAATGTCGGGCCCTCATGATGGCTTGGGGGCATATGGTGCCTAGCTTGAAGGATGTGGTCCAAATTACTGACCTCAGAGTGAATGGCGAGGCGATGACTAGGGTTACCTACCTTGATTACCATGAGGGTGTTCAAAAGCTACTAGGATTAGCATTAGAGGATAGCGGGAGTAGGACAATACCTAGGACGTCCATCATGGAGGCATTGGGACTTGTTGATGCTCGTCAACGTGGTGATGAATCCTTTGAGGAGTTTTGTCACATCTCGGTGCAAAAAATCAGAACGCAGCAGTTTAAACATTCATGTCAATCAGAGCACGTAATAGTCATAAAAGAAGCCCGTCAGCCTTCTGTCAAATAAGACTACAATCAACGCCAATATTCCCTACCCTGCCCCGGATCAACAAGAGCTTATGTATGAATATCTGCCTAACAGAATGTTGCCTCTGTATGCAGGTTACTTTGTGGCTTTAATTCTAGCTCTTCCTCCTTTAATGAATACTGGATTAAGCTTTGGTCCAAGTTCTTACCCACTAAAATATCTGTCTTCCTCTGGCATTTAATTCATGGTGCCATTCCCACGGATGACAAGATTAGCAGCGTTGGCATTCATACTTGCTCGAAATGTGACTGTAGTCGCATGCCCTCGCAGGAAACAAGTATGCATCTCTTCTTCCTTGGTGACTGGGCACGAGAGACATGGAGTTTTTTCTCTTCACTTTGTATTTGTCTTAGTGGGAATTCCATCAAGGACATTGTCATCAATTTCCTATCCACTATTCACATTAAAACCATGTATGGCCTCTTCTCCCTTGCGGATTTTGGAAGTCGTTAGACTGGCGGGGACGCATGGGCGTGCGATTTTACACGTCCACAAGGAGGCGCCCTCCGATCTGGCTCCCTAGGTCCAAGGTGGGGGCAGACGTGGAAAAGTTAAAGAAATGAAGCTGCTCAAGGTTCGGGCCTCCGACCGAATAGTCAGGCACCTAAAGAAGATCCCGGCCTGGTTCACCATCATGGAGATTTTGTCTTTAGATGAAAAAACAAGGCAAGCCATCATTATGCAGTCCAGACACCGGCAAACCTCGAAGCCTGCTTGGCAGAGATGCCACCTGAGGTAGTCGTGGCCTTCACAGAGGAAGACATGCTTGTACCCACCTGCATCCACAACAGGCAACTCTACATAAAGGGGCAGCTGAACGGGTAGCCCATCAATAGAGTCCTGATTGACCCAGGGACAGCAGTGAACATACTCCCCTACTGGGTGTACCAGAAGCATTACTTTGACATACACCTAGTCAAGGTCAGGAATGTCAGGATCACCGGCTTCAACCAGAAGTGTGAGGTCCCCATGGGGGTTGGAGAGTTTGACCTTTCCCTTGGTAACTTCACAACCAAGGTCCAGTTCCATGTAATCAACTCGAACACCTCCTACAAAGCATTACTTGGCCGACCCTGGCTGCACCAAAATAGGGTGGTACCATCCACCCTGCATCAATGCATCAAATACCCCTGTGACAGGAAATAAGCCAGAATCTTCGCCGACCTTCACCCTTTTGAGGTGTTTGAGTGTCATTTATCAGATGCCACCCTGTACTTGGAGAAGCCGAGGCAAGCTCCCCAAGTCGCCCAAGACAAAGGGAAGAAGAAGGTGGAGTCCGATAGCTGGCTTCCTCCTCCACCCCCAGGCTATGTGGCTCCCCCACATGTCTCATTCATTTCAAGAGAAGAAGGGTATTCAAGGCTGCTCCTCCCACCATCTATCCTACACTGGGGACACCCTACCTCGAAGACCTGCTGGAGGACGTTAGAGTCCCACCTGGATCATCAAGCCTATAGTAGAAGTTGATTGCCAAGTAGTCGAGTCACTGAGGATTTTCGAGGTGCCTAACTCTGAAGGGCCACCCACTATCTTCTATGTAGCTGAAGATACTGGGAGCCAGATAGAATTGGACGAGGTCCAAGAACCATAACCTGAAGACATAATCTTATTGGATGAGACTGTATCGGTCGATCCTACTTAGAAAGAAACACAGACACTACGAAGATCTGGTAGAGTACCAAGAGAACCTGAGAGATATGTTGGACATGTCTCAGGGAAGTCCTTTAAGGTATGTATCAATGAAGAGGAAGATCCTCAATCCTATTAGGAGGCAATCCGTAGTGCAGACTCTGAGAAATGGAAAGAGACAATGGATTCAGAGATCCAGTCCATGTACGCCAATAAAGTTTGGAACTTTATTGATGTACCCAAAGGGAAAATTCCTATCGGCTGCAAGTGGATATTCAAAAGGAAGATCGGTGCAGATGAATATATTGACACATACAAGGCTAGATTAGTGGCGAAGGGGTATTGTCAAAGACAAGGCGTTGACTATGACGAGACATTTTCGCCAGTGGCTATGGTTAAGTCAATCAGAATCCTCCTTGTCATTACTACATACCTAGATTATGAGATTTGACAAAAGGATGTGAAGGTAGCCTTTTTTAATGAAAATCTATTAGAAGGGGTGTACATGGTACAACCTGAAGGATTCACCTCCAAGTTAGATCCTAATAAGGAATGCAAACTTCAAAGCTCCATTTATGGATTAAAGCAAGCATCTCAGAGTTGGAACTTAAGATTTAATGAGGCTATCAAAACTTTCAACTTCTTTCATAATCAAGATGAACCCTGTGTTTACAAGACGGTCAGTGGGAGCTCTATGACTTTTTTGGTCCCATATGTTGATGACATCTTACTCATTGGGAATGATGTAGGGATGCTGACATCAACTAAGTCTTGGTTGTCCAAGACCTTCTCCATGAAGGATTTGGGATAAGCATCCTATGTGCTGGGCATAAGGATCTATAGAGATAGGTCTAAAAGGATGTTAAGATTATCCTAATCCATGTACATAGATAATATCCTCAGAAGGTTTAGGATGAAAAATTCCAAGGGAGGTCTCATTCCCATGCGACACATAATTTACCTATCTAAGTGGATGTGCCCTAAGACATCTGAGGAGGTGGCACACATGAATAAAGTGCAAAATCCACAGAAAACTCTCAGTTCATGGATGATATAACGCACCTCTAGGGGTGCGTCAAATGACTATAACGCACCAGGGGTGGCACGTTATGTCACCTGGGTTTTATGACTCCAGAGTTCGGATTTGAAACCCCACCCGATTGATGAAAATCGACGGGGGACACGGCGAAACACAAAATCAATTCAACCTGCCAAGCCATACCAACATTCCAAGCCTAAGCATACCACTAGAATTAAAATACAATGCCCATGGAGATAAATTCAAGCATTAAAAGATAATTTTAGGCATTAAAAGATTAAAAATGAACTAATTAGAAACATGCATGAAATACGGGGCAAAGGGCGTTGGACCACGGCGCAAGTGGTACCGGCGGTGTCCTAACGAGGTAACGAATCCATCCCCCTACCTGGATGACGACAAAAATGGTGATTCGGTGCCGATCTGGCGAGAGGGTGACGCGACGCCTCCTGGCCCGCCTCGACTCCACGCTTCGCGAATCGAGAAAAGGTGGGTGTCAACATGATCCTCGCGACGTGACCAATCCAACGGTACCTCTCCGGCTTCGATCAGGGGCCGTCTGGACCAGAAATCGAGTGAGACATGCAAACTGAGAAATTAACCCCAAAAACTCCCAAAAAAGGAATTACACAAAAAACGAGGAAAATGGCTACAGATGGCGACGCAAGAGACGTCAACGGATTCCTGGCGAGATGAGGAGTCTGTTCCCCTACCTTTTGTGCGGCGAAGATCGTGAATCGGTGCAGATCGGGCGACGGGGGCCATGTCGTCCTTCCACTCGCACGCGTCTCCACGCTCCACGATCCGAGGGATGGAGGGTACCAGTGTGATCCTCGCGTCGAGCCCGTCTCATCGGTAGCTCCCACGCATCGACCGGGGTCCATTTGGACCGCGAATCGAGAGAATGGGGGAGTGGAGGAGAGAGAATATGTGAGGGTGAGTGAGAGATTCGAGATGGAGAGAGAGATAGTGTCGAGAGAGTGAGGAGAGAGAGAGAGTGGGGAGAGACATTTATAAAATTTGATTTTTCTTTTTTTTGAAACATTACCGTAAATTACAAATAAACCTTTTTCAAATCAAAGTATTATCATTATTCCCTTTTTATTATTTATTACATTTCTTATTATTGATTCCTTTCTTTGCTTATTCAGTCAGTGTCCGGGGCTGAACAGCCACAAGTACTATGGCAGCGTAGGCCCGATTCTCTTCGTGTCTTCCACAGATCTTTCAGCTCACGGGAGTGCCTCATTGTTGTTACTTTTATTTGTTTGTTGCTTCCTTTTGTCGTTTAACATGTGCATTATTCTGGCAAAAATTCGACAACATCTCCCCTAGACCCAAGAGTTGGGGGGGTGGTGAAAGGGGTGCACGCCCACAAGGAGTGACGTGACCCAACAAGTCAGGATGTGCGCATGTGTAGCGACACCTTCAAGAAAACTTCTAAAAACCCAAAAATTAGCAGCGGGAAAACACCGGGCTAAAAACTGGCTAGGGGTATACCGGATGAATGGGCAAGCTAGGTGCACTGGGTGGGAGTGGCCCAAGGGCATGCAGAGTAAAGAGAGGCCAGGGTTGCACCGATTAACTATTGGTTGGAGGGGTGCTGGGCCGGGTAGGCTGGGGTGCACCGGGCTAGGCAGGCTGGATGTGTCGGGCAAGGCATAGACTAGGTGTACCGGGCAAGGCGCAAACGAGGTGTGCCGGGCAAGGCGCAAACAGGGGTGAGCCGGGTGAAAGGGGCTGAAGGGTGTACCGGGTTTCAGAGGTTGGGACTGTGCTGAGTGGAAGATGCAATGGGTGCACCGATCCTGGGTGCCTGGGGAGGCGTGCTACTGGAGGGGAGGTGTAGGGTGCACTGGACAGGGACGAGAGATACACCAGCAGAAGGGGGAAGTCCAAGAGTACTGAGTGAACACAATAGTCTCACTAACAACGGTATCAAGGGAAAGACCAAGGTTAACTATGGGGAGCTGGACTCGTTGAAGGGGACGAGCAATGCTCGGGAGAGATCCTCCATCAAGCCAGATAAGGAGCTCGGAATGAAACTCACGAAGGAAGCACAGAGAATGGCCCTGTTACAAGGGCAACTGGAAGGAAGCCAGCCTTATGCCATCATGCCAGAGGCACTACCCATTAGATTGGATAGACTCTACAATGTTCTGAGGGGGGGGGGATAAACGAGCCAAGGAATGACAGAGCCCGATCTCCTTCTCCGGCGCCGGATGATTCGAACAGACGGAGGCGAAGGACCTTCTCTCTCCTCTGGCTCTCTCAGACAGTGAAGGGATACCCGTCGACTTGCTCTCCAAGCTCTCCTCTCATCTTTTTTTTTCTCTTCTTCTATTCTTCTTATAGGGAAGGTTACCCGACGCCACAAAATGGCGCGCTGGGAAGATCGCGCCGGGGAACAGTTTAGCGCACTGGGAAGACCGCACCGGGGAACAGTTTAGCGCGCCGGGGAGAAGGGCGCCGTCTCAACGGCGTGCAGACAAGCTGTGGCGCTGTTTCAACGGCGTTTGCTTGCCGAACGTCGGCCGATGAGTCCAGGGATGGTCCCGGAAGTCACCATTCATGATTCTTCGCGTCAGGACTCCTGCAAGACCTTGGCGAGGGGGGGGGTTGACGAAGCCCTCGGTTCGCCGAACGGCTCGGGTGTGGACTCCGTGTGTGTCCGATTCGAGCGCGAGGGTCTTCCACCAATGCGTCCTCCAATGCCATGGCTTGTGCTTCTGGCTCGGCTTGACCCGCGTGCCGAGCTCCCATGCGGGAGGATATTCTGCCTAGACCGGTGATCATTTGGCCTGTGATAGGCCTCCCTTCACAAGAAGTCGAACCCGTGCCGGGTGTACGGATCCTTCTGCTGCTAGAGCTTCCGGCTCCCGTTTGTGCAGACCGTTGGCGCTCTTTTTCCTCGGGAGAGTCTTCATTAGGGCGGGAAACCGCCGGGTGAATCACCGTCCCCTGTCGGGCGGCGATGCAGGGTAGCGGTGTGATAAAGTCGACACCGGATCATTGGGCAGGCTTGGTCGCACTGCCGGCTGGTGGTGGAGTCATGTAGGTTCTCCTGAGGCGAGGCTCTCGGCATTCACTCCTAACAGCTTTGGTAACTTTAAGAGGCTTCAGCAGTCTGCTTTCCTTCAACTTATGCACTCCGTAAGTCGTGTCATTTGCTCTTACGGCTTGATTGTCGGTCATCATATTTTGACTGTCAACAAAGCGTGGCCGGCGTAGAGAATGCCGGACAAGGTCACCGAAGGCAGCAAAGCAAGGCCGACAGTCGGGGAGGATGAGAATTTCAAAGAAATCCCTAAAGTGAATGTGTATAACATGGATTTTATCACAAAATTCATGAAGCTCAAGTCATCTAGTGCAAGAATCCAAGATCAGGAACCAACAAAATAATCAAAACAGTAAATGGTAGAGCAGCAACTACAACCAGTGCAAGAAGAACGGCAACAAGAATCTGAACAGTAGCAGCAGGTTGCACAAGGTCAGGGGGAGCAACAGCCATAGTTAGCTGAGTAGCAAGTGGCAGAGCAGCTAGAGCAGCAGTTTGATGAGGTATTGAATAATGAGAACCTGCAAGAGGAGTTAATAGAACAGCAAGAGCTGTAATTAGAGATAGAAGCAATGCAGCAGCTAGATCAACAAATTGATCAGCTAGTAGAGCAGATAGAGCGGCAGCAGTAGCAGTTTGAATTGCAACCAGAACTGCAAGCTGAACAACCAGATTTACAATAGGCAGAGATGTAGGTAGATGGGCAGCCAGAGCTGCAAACAGATGATTTAAATCAAGAAGAAGAAATGGAGCAAGAACAATTGTAAGAACAGCAAAATCAACAGCTGGATATGCATGAGTAGGAAGAACTTCAGGAGCAAGCAGAACTACATGCAGAGGAGCAGCCACATATTGAGTAGCACCAGGAGCAACAAGGGCTAGAAGAACTGCAGCAAAATGAACAATAGGAATAGCAAAGAGTAGAGGCTGAAGTGCCATAAGAAATTTATCTAGGTTCTGCCACATATTATGGACCCTATCATGGACCTATGATGGCAATGGGCATTCAACCACCTCTATCTCCTGCGGAACCACAGATTCCACCTGAGTTTCATGGTTCAAGTTCAGCAGGACAAATTCAGCCCCAAATGCTTCTGACATCCATCCTGGATTAGTAAATCTTCCCATCCTGGATTGGTAAATCTTCTTATGTCTCAATTTAGAAATATGAATGCTTCTTTTATGCAATTGAATAGGGTAGTTGAAAGGATAGATGCTAGAATGATGCATGTTGAGCAGGCAGTCAATAGCCAGTGGGAAAAGTTTGTGAGAGACAAGTATAGATCAGATGAAAGACTGCATGGATTTTTGGATTCCTTGCTACATGTGACTCAGTCAGAGATTGAGAACTCCCCCTTTTTGTCAATAGTCAAAAAGGGAATACAAGACTCCCCTGAAGTGATTGAGGTAAAGCTCCCCCTTAATCTGGTATCCAATTAGATGGAGAAGGAGAGTGCACATCCATTTCATATAGACAATGGACTCATAAAAGAAAGCTGTATTTCATTAGTAGAGTGAGATTACAAAATACATACAGATACCTCCACCGAGGACCAGTTTGGAAGGACTAATGTACATTCTCAGGATTATAAGTTGCACATTGCGCACACCACTAAGTATAAGGTTTGTGGCCAGCATAGTATCTCATCCTCTTGATTGTGTCGTCTGCATCCTCAACAATTTCTTCCTCTTGAGACCTGCAAGATTTTAGGAATCTGTTGAAGTCAGTCATGAGGGTTTGCAGATATCTGAATGCTGAGGTCCATTCTGAGCTTTTCTCATGGATGATGAACCCAGTCTGGCGGTGCGTGTAGAGCTTCTTCCCGGGTGGCACAACAATTGTGGGCTATACAGGCATCATCAGAGGTATAGCTTCTAGAATTCTTGGTTGGGAAGGTGATGGAGTACGTGTTATAGAAGGGGTTGGACCAGCAGTCATGTCTGACTGTTTCCACGATCTCTTCTTCCTTAACCTCAGATAATCTGGTTCTAGCTCTTCCTTCCCAGTAGACAAATTGACCATAGGTGATGACATGAAGGTTTCTTGCATGAATTTCTGATTGTACTCCAGGAACCTCTTGTACTCTTCCTTTACGTCTTCTGGTGAAATTACAGATCCCAGTGTTCTTCTAGTGAGAGTTTCTTTTTACCTTCCCGAGCCAGATAGGCATTATGTTCCTTGAAGAGTCTGTACTCTCGTATGAATTCTTGAATGTACTGGTCCTCCATGAACACATGAACTTGTTCCCAAAAGTTCATGATATTTTGTTCAGGAATGTGTCCTCTTATGGCTAGGTCTGTGTTGCACCCACTATTTATCTCAGATAAATCGAGATAATGCCCTCGCATTGTTCGGGGCTCAATATCCGGTGTATTGTCGCTCCGTGAAATATTTTCCACACATCGAGATTTCATAGCCCGCATATGTGGGTCATCCATGGATTGACAGTTTGAATGCAGTACCCTCGACTGCCCACCAATGCCTTAAGTTCCCCTTTCAGGGCTGGGTAGTCAAGGTGAAAAGTATCTCCACGGTCCAGACTGTTGATGCAATAGCTGATAAAATTCTGCCTACTTTATGGCCAAGCAACAGGCTGGTGTTATCAGTGATGGACTTGAACTATTCATGGGCATATGCGTGACATAATCCCACTACTGCACCTGTTGATGTCAAAATTAAGTCCAAGATTAGAGATGATAAGGGATGGCGCATGATATTAAAATTGGGCTATCAGCCGGGCATGGGCCTCGGTGCGCAATTACAGGGGCGGACCAAGCCCGTCCCTAGGGGCAGAAAGATGAGCCGAAGAGGCCTCAACTACCGGGAGTCATACTGTCTATGTTGGGAGACTCCGGGCTGTTGACATGGGATTATCGTCAGCATTTTGTCAAGGGGCTGCTGCAGCTCGGTACACTGAAATCGCCACCGTCATGTCAGGAAAAGAAAGAAAGTGCCGCTTGTGCTATGCCCAGACCACCTCCCTTGTCAGATGGCCTGGTCCATGATGTTGCTGATCATTCCAAATTTTTCTCCATGATATTTGCTGAAGAAGAAGGTTCGGAAAAGCCCAAGGGGCAGATGATGCAGTACCCACGCAGGAAGCCAGCCCAACGTTTACGGGAAATAGAGAGCTCGACTACCACTTTGTCTCTTTCCCGCCTTATTTCCATTCTCTAGAGGCTGACTTTTGTTCCCCGCCCACCTCCTCTCCTCTTTGATCCATCCATGTTTCAGTCTCCATTTCGATCTGAGAGGCCGATCGAGTTTTTGATCGTTAATTGTCCATGCGGGCAATGCCCGCTGATTGACTTGGTGTCCAGGTGGTCGCCCGACGCACCTGCTGATTTATCTGGGATGTGGTTTCGATCCTCCGACCCATTCTTCGATGTGATTTTCCCCACTCTATGCCCCCAGGCCCTTCCTCCTCCTCCAACAGATTCTTCTTCTTGATGTGTGTTATCCACTGAGCTCGACCAAAAAAAATGCTAAATTTAAAACTGAGATCTCAGTGGAAGATTATGCAACATAACAATAGCAAACAATAGACACTGAACACTGTCTTCCAGGATGGCTCTCCCCGCACCTGGGGCAAGCTCGAGTCTGACCCCCTACTGATCCTGGACGCTGAGAAGGTATTGGCTATTGTACACTACTAGCTGAAGCTTGCCGCTCTTGACGCTTCTTCGACTTCCTAAACATCCTTCTAAATTTTGACTTCAGAGATGACGAACTAGAACCACTGGCAAAAGGAATAGGAGAAGAAACTCCTGGTAAACTCGGCTGACCACTAGGCTACTGCTACTCACTATGCTGCACAGGCCTTGCCCGAGTTCTCCCTTGAGTTCTAGCCATATCAAGTTCTAATGTTGTCGCTACCTAACAAGCCATATCCAAATCTGTCACTTGTGACACAATGAGAGGTTGTCTCAACTCTGGTCTCAAACCATGCAGAAATTGCTGCATCTTAAGCCCTTCATCTGCCATCATATGTGGAGCATACTGGCCCAATTCCACAAATTTAGTTTGATATTGCAGAACTATCATATCACCTTGAACCCATTCCATAAACTGGTACAGCTTGTCCATTCTGAGATAAGCTAGATTGTAAGTACGCTCAAAAGCAGAAACAAACTCAGGCTAGCTGATCAGACGAAGAGGACGAGGCTAGAAGGTCAACTCCCATTCAAAAGTCCATCATGTCAAAGCTGCACCTTGCAACTGAAATGTAGCCAACATCACTTTTTCATCCTCAGCACATTCCATAGAGCGGAAAACATGCTCAATAGCATCAAGCCACATATGTACTACATCTGGATCAGGCTGCCCTTCATACTGAGGTGGATGGAATAATATTAATAAGAATTCCTTCAACGCTCGGCCTCGACTACCTGAGCCTTCACCAGGTTCAGGGTCTATATGGCCTCTCACATCTGCTGGGGGAGGTGAAGAACCACTCTCCTCTCCTTCCACAGGCACCTCGCTTGGACACGAGTCCTTCACTTGGGTGGCATGATTCTAAAGGACAAGAGAAAACATAAGAAAACATCAGTAATGATGAAAAACATCCTAAGCCAACAAGTAAAAGTACTCTTGTGGACTTGTTCTGGACCATTGTAATTCTAGGTTCTCGTTATACGCTGCCTCGACGAACTCCCCCAACCCTTTAGGGGCCTCATCAGCCTTTTGGGTGACTTCCCCAGTCCCTGGTAGCGGTAATTCGATGCTACATCGGGTTGTCGGTATCTGGAGCTCTGGGTCGTTACAAAGGTTCAGTAAAACTCACCAGGAGGTCCAACGCTGACCGAAGCTCATCTCGCTCCTAGACAATGGAGTGGAGGAGGCCCTGGAGCTCGGCGATCCACCCCTGGGGGTCAAGCTGCATATAGGAAGTCAAATGTCAGTGCATCATAACCAAAAAAGTATAATAGAAAGCATAGAATTTAGAGTCATACCGGTCATCGAGGGCCACAGAAGACCTAGTCCCCATAGCGTCTGGCGTAGGCCGTTAGATAGGCCTCCTCACTCTCCGCTCGGTGGCTACCACTCGCCCGAGTGACGTCCAATCCTAGATCTGCTCGACCGCTCGAGTAGTCTAGTCCATCTCCATCGCTAGCCCTCGAGAGTGCCGACCAACCCACTCCTCCGGATTCTCGGGCACCAAGAACTCGACCGCCGCGTGGTGGATCCCGATGGTCCTCATCACAAGCCTGTGGTAGAGGGGCTCCACTACATTCATGCAGTGGAGCCAGATGTCGCGTCCGACATAGGCTAGGGCTGCCACCACCCATGGCTGGCCCTCGTGCCCCTCACTCTGGTAGGGCGTCCACCGGACCTGTCAGATAGATAAAGTTCATCAGCATTAGCATATAGTTGCATCTTTATACAGAGATTGAGTTTTAGATCTTACCAAGGCGTAAGGTAGTGTGTCTAGGTCATCCTGGATTGTCCGGACCTGGCGTCGCAGGGATCCGACCTCACGTGGTGATGTCCACCGTCCCACGATGGGCAGCCGATGCGGATAGGTCTCCTCTCCTCTCCCCAGCCCAGGGAGGTGCACATAGGCCCACACCTGTATTACATTTCATTAAATGCCAGCATATAGAATTCATATAACAATTGCATAATCATTTAGGAAATGATTCATCCCTGGAGTAGGGTGGAGAACTCGCCAAGCATCATGCGTCAGCTGGTGGAGCTCAGGGTGTCGAATAGGAAAGCCAGGACTGCCGCTTCGCAGGCATAGTCCCCAACTCGATCGACGTCCTCTAGTAGGGGCAGTAGCTGGCAACTGACGACGTCTGCTCGTGTGGCGAAGAGGAGCCTCCCTAAGAACAACATCAGGAACCTCCGCAACACCACGTCTGCCTCCGACCCCGCTACGACTGCTACTTGTGGTCATGCCAGGTCCACGAGTCGGCTCAGGTGCTGCTCCGGTAGCTCCTCTGTCGCGATCCCCGCTCCCCTCAAGCCGAGGATGTCCTGCAGCTTCGCCCACTGTAAGGTCATCGACTGTCGCTCCGGTTGCAGCAACTACAGGCCTAGCAACCTTTGGGCCAGCTCGCGGTAGTCGGGGAAGGTCCTCCCACTGACCGGCGCTCCGTGCACGCACAATCCGGTGATGCACACGACATCCTCCAACGTTGGGACCATGTGGCCCCACGGAAAGAGAAACGTTTGGCTCACCAGATCCCACCGGTCGCGTAGGGCGTAAAGGAGGGCGATGTCAATCCGCGTCACCTCCGTACTCAAGAACTCCCAGAAGCCCATGGCTGCCAGGCTCTCTCGCTGGAAGTCTGATAGTGCGAGGTACACTGCTCGGACCTGGAGCCATGAGATCCGGGTCCTGCTCTTTCCCTGCACGCATTTATACTAATTTGCATTAGTCATACATTTCATAATAAATCATGCATAAAAAAATGCACTTTTTCAAGCTAACGGTCCCCATTGGGCCACTGATATCCCCAAAACGGTTGGTTTCAGGCCGTCTACGTTTCAAAGAATGGCCCCTTCATTGATCTAAGGTCCACGGTCATCCACAAACCGTTCTGTTTAGTGGATGGTCCGCTAAGGACAGTTCACTCATTTAGACGACCCACTAAGGACCGTTCAATTCGTCATGTGCCTATCCTCGACACGGTAGGTCCTTCACCGTTTATGCTCCCGATGGTCCCCATCTGACCGTGTGGCATCTCCCTCAAGCCCCCTGCTGATCTGGATTTGCACAGTGTTTCCTTCGACTGTGTACCCACTGACGGCCTGATGGAGACAGTTCTGCTCTTAACGGTTCATATTCTGAACGGTCAGATCTGGACCATTCTAAGTTTCCACGGTCATCCTCAGACCGTGTTCCTCCCCAGTATTCTGTCTATTCATTTACCCTTGAACGGCCACCCTTGTGTTGTTCTACACCTAGACGGTTCTGTGAGAACTGTGTAGTTTGTTTAAGCGGTCCCTATGGGACCGTGTTTCACTCGCCTTCCCCGATAGTGATCAACCCCCATCCCACCAGTGGTGAGGGCCCATGGGGCCTCCCAATCGGCCCTACGGGGGTCGAATGCCCCTCTTTTGCCTGCTAGGGCTGCATGCAAGCTTTAAAAATGGAAATTGGAGAGGGTTTGGCTGTTGCCTACCTCAGAGGGGCGTGGCACCTTCGCCGGTGTCAGGGTCACCGTCGGCACCTCCTTAGTCGGTAGGGCAAGCTCCATCGCCTGGGCACCGGCAGGAGGACCTCCTCCTTCTGCCCCAGCCGATGGCGGCACATCCCCTTTGACCATGGGCGATGGCGCCGCCACCTCCGTGGGGTTCACCGACGGTGGTGGCGGTGGCGCGTCTCCTCCGGTCATTCTCTAATGAGCGAGGCGACATAGAACGTGTTTCTTGAAGTGCATAGAAGAGGGGGAGAGAGTAGGAGAGAGCGTGGGGTGGAGAACGAGAATGAGAGAGGGGGAGAGGGATCGGTGGTGGACTAGAGAATGTGGCATTCTTCTCCCTTGTCGTCAGTTGCGGTGGAGGGCGATGGAAGGGTCGGTTTCCTTTTTTTTTAAACTGACAGTGTACACGCCGTCTATCGATAGACCATGTATATATTGGATGGTCTATTACCATACCATTTATTTGTGGCACTTCAACTATCTTTAAACTGTCCATTTACGGTTGTCCATAGCCTGAGCGGTCTGAGGTAGGCCGTGTTTACACCATAATGACATCCCATCTAACATTACCCTCACGGTCCTAGCAGGGCCGTTTGTCTGTTTGGGTGATCTTTAGGAAGATCGTACGTATGCTGAGATCATGGATAAAGTTTTGAGTTTTATTCTTGCTACAAATATGCTTAATTGATGATTTTTTTGGCTTGAATGACATTGCTTCATGATGTATCCCTTGCAAAACTTTGTTCATAATTCTTTTGCAACATCAACCCTGGGCGCTAGAACCGTGCTAAGCCTCAGACGCACTCCTCTGAAGCCTCGCCTCACCTAAAACACGGTAAAAACACGCAGGGAATGAGCCTTATAACAAAAGGCTCAGTAGGGATCACTCGAACCCCTACCTCGCAAAACGAGAAACTGCAATGCAAAGCAACGAAGGTAAGTACAACATGAATAAATATATGGAAAAGCCCTGCTACTAGTGACATTGGTCTCACGGTGTGAGAATCGAGACGCACGCCACGGTGAGACGACCAAGAGTCGCTACCTGACAAGACAGGAGTACCACCCACTAGAAGCACAGTCGGATGCGTCCCCTGATGACTTACACCGCGCCGCAGAGTCTCCCTACTCGCCCCAGGCAAAAATTGAGACACACACAAGTAACACTGACAAGGGTCTAGTCGGGGTCGTGATCGTCAGCACGCGTCCGAAGTCCCTGACCACATGTGCATACACCGACTGACTGTGCTATGTTAGGCCCTCTAGCTAGTTCTTCCTCCCGACCCGGACTCGAGCCGCCACAGTAGGAGGCCCATGGCAACCAGCCTAAAGTCGTCTCTCTCAGGTAGCCTCGCCACCACTCCCTGGTGGGACCACATGCGTGTCGGAAGGCTACGACCAGTGGAGGGTCGCTGAAGGAGTAAACTCTCTAGTCAACAAAAAACGACGCCTGAACCAGACAAGTACAAGGACCGCTCCCGACTCATGGTGACACAAGCCGAGAACACCACCTCCCTGGACCCACGGCACCCTAACGCATGGCCCCCATATGATGCCCAGTATCAGTTAGGCCACGGGTCAGCACGTGGATCGAGGTCCCCTCACCTGAGACTCGAATCGGCAAGGAATGAACTTACGATCAGATAGCACACAGGAAACGGTCCACCCTGGGCCGTTCCTGGATTAACGGTCGATCGATGGACCGCCTCGGGGACTGAGATGGTCCTCTCTGAACCGCCGGACGGTCAGGGATGGTCACCAACAAATCGCCCCTAAACGGATAGACACGGTCTGCCTTGGACCATGTAAGACATGAGCGGTCCCTCTTGGGGCCGCCTCAAAGGGTAAATGGTCTCCCATGGGACCCAACTGATGCTTGCCCCGCATGATTAAGTCGATGAATAAACCCCTTTTGTAGCTTCGTTAATTTTGCTTGGTTTGTATTCTTGTTCGTATTCGCGCAAGCCCCGACGACTTCCTATCTTGGCATTTAATCAAGGATTTTTCTCTTTCTTGGAGGATGTAATTAACGCCATAATCTTTATGGTATGACAGACTTCTGGTCCCGACTCGAACTTCACAATCGACTGACCAGGTCAGATCGAGCGCACAATAAATTCGTCACTCCGATGACTGGCACGCCTTCTTCTTATCCAAATTATATTTTCCATCCCCCACTAGCTAGCACGCCCGGTGGGACCGAGTCTCCCTTCATCTCTTTGCCAAGATAAGAGGCCTCTCGAGGCTCTCCCCATGAATACTGATCGTTTGCCCGTTTATTGCAAGAAACGATAATGTCGACAGGACTTGCTGCTCTCACTTTTGGCCCCCCAGTAGTTGCCGGCCATGCTGCACATGGGTACCTAGTGCTACCCACCATTTTTGGCACATTCTCACCAGTGGTTGGCTTCCCTAACTTTTTGGGGCTTGTCTTCACCGATATATTGCAAGTGGAGTCCCCGGAGTCGAGCGGGGAGAGGACTAACAAAAAGGCTGAGTTCCTGGAGGCCCGTTGCTATGCAGGCCCACTGAGAGGCCCAATTCAAGTCACCAGCTGCATGGTGCACCACATCACTCACGGGGCTCGCCCCGTCCACAGCAGGAAGCTCAGGGGATGTCAGCAGAGGGGCCTCCGAAGGAATACCGCTACCACTATTACCGGGCGTCTCTCCGCATTCAGGAAATCTGTTCTTTTTGGGGTGTCCGAGTCTTCTTAAGTGGCCGGGATGCCCAAGCTGCTCCAGATCGGGTGGTCCCTACCATCCCTACATACAACTCCTTCCAGGCTTTATCTGGGAGGAGAGCTGAAAGAGAAGAAGAAGGTCGTCGAGGCTGGAAGGAGCTAGCCCCATAGCCAAAGAAGTTCAAACAAGTGTGGGTCCCTAAGTAGATCCAACTTGCCCATGAGGAAGCACCCGTCTACCTCCGCAATCCTAAACTGGAGAGAGTCGGGAGAAGAAATGTGTAGGCCTCTCCCGTTGCGAATTTGTCGTTGTTGCTGGACTGATGCGGACATATGGACGTGCAATTTTGCATGTCCACACGCACCTGAAAACCAGGGGTGAGCCTCCTATCACTGGCTCAGTAGGGGTCCCGCGGAACCCCAACCGAAAACAATAGCGGCACGGAAAGCAGCAACTATAGCAAGAACAACAGTAACAGCAGGAACAGTAAACTCGGTGGCCAGTAAAACCTCGGCTCTACAGCTACTCCTGCAGTACCGAAAAATATGCCCTGGTCTCACAGTCAGGGGACCACCAGAACACGAACCACCAGACTACGACCGCCCAAGTCACGCTACCAGGAAAATGACACGACGCCACTATCGTGGAGGTTTGTCCTCACAGGCAAGCCCACCGAAACCACGCGGTCTAAAAATGCAGTCACGACCTCGCGGTCGTGAACTCTACGCCGTCTAGGGAGAAGCCCTCAGTGACGCTCACCGGAAATCCTAGACCTTAATTTCGGAAGATCGCCTAGAACTACACACGAAACCCCATCTCACAGACGGGAAACGAAAATTCACGACACGACAACTCAAGTCACATGATGGGAGTACCGCCCACCAGAAGCAAGGCCAGATGAGCCCACTGACATCTTAGTCCGCGCCTCAGGTGTCTACCTATGATGCTCCAAGCGGAGACTGAGACACCGTACTAGTAACACCGAACAAGGACTAGCTGAGGTCGCACTCATCAACGTGTGCCTTCTACCCCCAGCTACATGTGCACACACAAACCATCTGCTCTAGGTCGGGTCCTCTAGCTGATTTTCCCCCCAGGCAGACTTAGGCTACAAAGGTAAGGGGCCCTATGGTAACCAGCGTAAAATCATCTCACTTGGGTCATGCTCTCCACCACTCCCAAGTGGGTCCGCACCCGCGTGTGCAGGAAAACTACAACTAGTGGGGGCTCACAAAACGTGAACACTGAAAATCACGCACGCACCTATCTCGAGTAACGCGAAGAAATAGATGGCTCGTGACCACCAAACTCTGGACAGCCCACTAGACCTAATAACCCAACGGTCCTTGAGTCATGAGACTCGGGTCAAGACCGCTGCACGTGAGGTGAAAATTGTGAATTGGTCATGCCCTACTTGGCCACTCCTCAAACTCAACACTAATGGAGCACACAAGAAGACCGGTCATTCTGGTGGTGGTGGTGTCATTCGCGATTCCCAAGGGAACATCTTATTGGCTTTCTCTCACTGCTATGAGCATTGTAATAGCCTAGTTGCTGAAGTAAGGGCATTGATGGATGGTATCAAGTACCTTCATACTATTTCCTCTCAGCCGGCTATAATTGAGAGTGATTCTCTTCTTCTTATGCAAGTGCTTATTAGGAAGGCTGCATGTCCGTGGGAGATCCTTCCTTTTGTCAGAGATATCTGGAGTAGCATCCCCCAATCCATGAACTTCACACACATTTTTAGAGAAGCCAACACAGTAGCTGATTCATTAGCTAATTTTGCTTGCTACTCAAATTGTAATTCTTTCTTTAATTCGCTGCATGATCTTCCCACCTTGGCAAAGGTTGCTGCTAGACTAGATAAGCTAGGCATGCCTAGCATTCGATTGATGTAATGTTTTATTCAGTTCGTTGATCAATAAAATACCCCCCTAGGTGTGAGTTCGCATGTGATTTCCGATTGGAATCACAATCTAACTCACATCTAGGTAGGGCTTTATATAAAAAAAAGGCTAACAAGGACAAGCCCATTGTTTCCTACAAGGAGACATGGCCCCTCCAGCCCCACCAGAAGACGACTTCGACTGGTCTAGGCGAGCCGACAACACCCCTGAAGCTGTCCAAGTTTTGGATGACCTGCCACCTCACATTCGAGAGATGTACCTCAAGTAGCATATCCCCCAATGGTAAGGTTCCACACAGCGGAGGCACTTCCACAATTTGTGGACCCCCTCACAGGTTTGGGGGCAACCCCCGTTCTCCCATAGAGACACCAGAGGGCTCGGCTACGACCAAGACCCAGATTTTCGTGTCTACTATGCGGCCCATGTCGTAGGCCCGATACAACTAGCCGGTGACTCAGCCGTTGTCAGCACCAAGTTTGATAGCTTCGGGGATGAGGAAGAGGGCATATAATCCCACTCCCCGCCAGAACCAGTACCCCGGTTCAAGCACTTGATGAGGCTTCCTCGTCTGTCCAACACAACAAGGAAAATGGACTATAACAGCATGACTCAATAAAGGAAAAAATACATAAATTAAGACTCAAAATAAAGATAAAGTGTGGGAATCATAGCCAATTCTCCTCAAAGTGGTGTAGGCGACCCGAGCCAGAGAGAGTGGCGTGAGATATCCTCATCAAATCTCCCGGGATGGGGGGAACTCAACCCTGTCAAGTATGGGTCTACCCGGTTATGGTAGTGCTCCAAAATGTCCTGATCAAAGCGCAGCAGGTCCTCCTGACTTACCCAGGTATCCTCTGTTGAGGAACGATTCTTCCACCTCACTAGGTAACGCTGCTATACCCTATTCTTGGTGATGGTGCTTTGCTCATCCAGTATCCCCTCCATCTGCTCACGTCAGCCTCTCAAGCTAATAGGTGGAGTCCCTCCAGTGGTGTCTCTCTCAAGGGAAGGTAAAGGCTCGAGCTCCTCACTGGGTCCTACCGCGGGGCCCTTGTAGGGTGCCAGGTCTGTCACATTGAAGGTTGGGTGTACCCCAAAACCCTCAGGGAGGTCCAGCTCATATGCATTACTACCTATTCATCTCAGAACTTGAAAAGGTCCTGACCCGCATGCCCTCAACTTGGAGGCAGGCTCCGGAAGGAGCCACTCCATCCTCACCATCACCTAGTCTCCCACTTGGAACTCAAAGTGGCACCGTCGAGCATCTGCATGCCTTTTGTAAGCCTCATTGCTCTTCCCTGCATACTTGCGGATGTCATCATGCAACTCTTTGATATGCTGTGTAAAAGACTCGGCTGAGACTGACACTCTAGCATGCGAGGGGAGGGGAATGAGATCCGAGGGCTTCCTGGGTCTATAGCCATGCACAACTTCGAAGGGACTTTTACCTATAGACCTATTGACAAAATCATTGTAGGCAAACTCGGCCTGAGGTAAGAGAAGATCCCAATTCTCAGGGTGGTCCCCGACCAGGCAACAGAGTAGGTTCCCAAGGTTCCTATTGACAACCTTTGTTTGGCCGTCAGTTTGAGGGTGATAGGTAGTAGAAAATTTGAGGAGGGTTCCCATCAGGTGCCAGAGAGTTTTCCAAAAGTAACTAGTGAATTTTACATCCCCGTCCTGTGTGTGTGTGTGTGTTGGGGCTTGGCTCCATGTGTGTGGGGGGATTTATCGCTGTAGTGGTTTACCAGTAGTGAAGCCTCATTCAGTTGAGTGAGGGGTGGACGTAGGGAGCCCGTTGTGGTCTTGAACCACCTTAAAAATCTTTGTGTCTAGTGGTATGCATTGTGGTTTGCTTTATTGTGATTAATCGTTAATTCAATACACGTGTGATCGGTGGGAATGAGTGAAATCCAATTGCACAAGCGAATCTCAATTGCCTAGATTTCATTGTGTGACGTGCTTAATTGCATAATCTTTTGCATGATCGAGTGCTTAGTTTACTCTGTTTGGTCTAATCTTTTTAATCTCATTAAACTTGGTAATTCTGCTAAGAAAGTTTTAAATTTACTAATTTGAGTGGGGGATAATTCAACCCTCACTTCTTATCCGCTCGCCTACCCAGGATGAACACTAGGAAGGCCATAGACCTAGACCCATCTCCCATCCAGTCCCATGTGTCTGAGTCAGCGGAGTCCTTCGCTGATCATGTTAGGCAGTTGCATGAGCATGTACGTCATCATATTGAGACCAGCAATGTACGATAGAAAGAGTTGGCTGATGCCCACAGGCATCATCGTGAGTTCCAGGAGGATGAGTATGTCATGATCAAGGTCAGTCCTGAACGGTTTCCTTCTGGAGCTGTGAAGAGGTTGCACGCTCGCGGTGCCGGTCCCTTTTGAGTAGTGAGGTGAGTCGGGTCTAACACATATGTTGTGGACTTGTCGGAGGACTACGGGATCAGCTCTACTTTCAACGTGTCAGATCTAGTCACCTACAGGGACCCAACAGTGATACCTAGTGAGCCATTTGAGCCGTCTCCACCCCTTGTGAGTGACACCACCCCAAAGCGTCCACTTCTAGCCTTATTACCTCAGCAGCGTGAGCAGATAAAGCATATACTGGATGAGCAGGTAACGACTTCCCAGGGTGGAGTGTACCAATGCTACCTGGTGCGATGGAGGGGACGGCCGCGTCCGACGACACTTGGATCACCCGGGCCGAGTTATAGAGAATAGATCCCTGTTGTGCCCCAAACTGTTTTGACGAAGATCTTATTTGACAACCCAGATCTATGACTCAAACGCTTGGGTTGCATAAAGGTAGACTGCATCACTCTCACGTGAACTTTAAAGTGAAGTAGATTAAAGGCACGTGATCCAAGGTGGAAAGCTAATCTAACATCCTACCACGTAGATCGTCCTATCTTCTGCTCCTGACACGTGGACTGTCGAAGTGCACGGGAACACGTTTTCCATGCACTCAAATTGAGAGCTCATGGGACCACAGGACTCGTGCTCTATAAAAGGTAATCTTGCGCTCGAATTCGATAATAGCACAGAAGAAATTAAAAAAGGGCGAAGATTAGAGTAGATAATATGAAGAGGAGAAAAGAGTAAGAGATCAAGAAGAGTATGAGAAGAGTTCTAGAGTGAAAGAGCCTATTGCAGAGAGAAAGAAGAAAACAGAGTGCCATAAGTCAGTCTGAGAGAGAAGTGAGATTGAGAGGTTAAGTTCTGTCCTGACTTCTGGATCAGATCTAGAGTCAGATCGCTCCAGTGGAGCTACATTTTTCTCATTCTGTCATTATTTTTCTTTGTTCTTTAGCTTCCTTTTCTTTAATTCTCTATAAGCTGTGTATCAGTGGAGAAAGCTGTAGTGCTCAGCGGCGAGGTGTGATCCTCAGACAGCAAGCTGTATTGCTCAACGGGAAAGCAAGCTGTGAGGCTCAGCTATCTGTAGGGATTTTATCCCCAAAGCTGTGGATCAGCAGACTCAAGCTATTTGGCAGCGGAAGCCTTACTCAGTTGAGTTAGGGGTGGACGTAGATCTCAAGCTCGAGATCGAACCACCTAAAAACTGATCTGTCTCGCGTGTAATTGCTTATATCTTCCTTACTGCAATTAGATGAATGCATATGATCGTTTGCGACAAGGTTTTAATATTTCTGATATATTCATCTGTTGAATGTGTTTAAGTTTTTCATCCAGTAGGTATATAGAAAGACGTGACTGGAAAGATAGGTTAAGCCTATCCGAAATGCCACCTCTTGCGTGAGGAGATCTCAGATCAAACCTCCGTCGAGTACCAAACCTGGATGATTGACTGGCTTCTGAATTTGGATTGTGATAGCTCTTTATACTTGACTTTACTCTGAAGGTTTCCCCATTGTTCTTTTCTTTGTTTTCTCTCTTTGGGTTTTGTTCCCCTTCGTAATGTATAAGCCTCCAAGCTCTCCTTTTTGCAAGGAAGGAGAATATGCAAAGGTTTCTCTAGCTTCATGTCTACCTTTATTGTGTCTTCGCCTTCCCTGTTCACTTGGGTCCCTCTTGACTTTCCCCATCGTGCTCCTCTGCCCCCCACTTTCATGCTCTTCAACCTAGTCTCCTCTTCATGGTATCTACAGCTTGTCCCCCCATGGGATCTTGAGGTTCGGAGTAACTCTCAGACTCATGGGTGAAGCTGTCATCCTGAACTTCAAAGGGGCTGCCCTCACGTTCCTCCACTATTTCCTTCCTTGTGGCCTCTTCTCTCCGAGGTGCTACTCATACGAACGCTAGTACCTGGGTCCTGCCGGTCTATGGCAGATGCTTAGATCCTCTCTCTATGTCACAAAGAAAAGAAGAGCCTACTCAGAGCAAAAACCCCCCTTGTGTTCACCCCTGGTTCATCCAGAACTCGAACCGATGGAGGTTGTGATGCGGGATGACAATGAGACTCGAGGTGTGGACGCGTACCTTAGAATTCTACTAGACGACGTGACTAGTGCATCGACGAGACTAGCAACTACACGACCAAGACGTCACCTAACGTGGTTCCCGAAGGGACAAAGCTGTCCCGAAACAAGAAGCACTCTCTCACAGTCATCCCCGGCGAGGGAAACGAGTCGATCTGTACGGTTGAGAAATCGGCGTTGAGTCTTGGGTGGTCGACTCACTCTCGTACTCAGAGCGAGTCACGGGGTAGGTCTCACACTCACAACTCACAGCGGTGATCAGCGATAGCGATCTAGGTGCCTAACATGCTCACAAGCAGCGGCATCAAGCGCCTATACTAGAAAAGCGAGCAACTAAAGTGGGGGTGCGGGTGTACCTCCACGTGCCGGGCGTAGAGAAGACGATCCCGGCCGAACCCATACTCCCGGTACAGCAATGAATAATTATTACAAAGGTGGTGATTTCTGCCCACTCCACGCATGGAGGTAAAGGGCTACACACGAGATTCGGGAGTAACGCGTTTGGGTTGACGGACAGCACTCGCGAGCGGGAAAGTGTGGGTTCTTCGCACACTGCGCCGATGTCGGTTCCCCTATTTAATAATACATGCACTACTCCTCTCGCAGGAGGGTTGGACAAGGGGTGGGGAATGTGCTTTACAACAAAAACTACCTCCACACTGGGAGGGGCACTAAGCCGGCTAGGCGGGGTGGGGAAGAAGGCTACTAGGGTACCGACAAGGCCACCCGGCTGGTTCAGCTTGCTTCTGGAACAATCAGACCGACAGTCGCTGTTGAAGCCGCCACGAACTGTACCAAACTCCGAAGACACCAAAACCAGTGCCAATCCTTTGCTGACTGGTCCAGGAAAGCTCCTAAATTTTCGCGGGATCGTCCGGTGTCGTTGCTGGTTGTGGCTGGCTCAGGAACCGGGTTGCTCTGCTCAGACTGGGACTGCTCTCAAGTCGCAGTAGCAGGTCGAGGATGCTGTCACGAACACTACTGTGGTCAAAATGGTGCGGGACAAAGACGTACACATCCGTGAATGAGTCCTCTTCGATCTCCAACTAGGAAGGACACCAGAGGAGGTCGGGGCAGAGAGATAAGTCCAGAAGAGTGGGAGGGGGTCTGGACAGATCCTAACTGACCTGATCTGCTACCTTGGGGTAGAAAAATCAAAACGGGCTACTCTGAGCTTCAATCAATGCCCCGCTTGTTGCGTTGGACAAGAGACTGGTGGGACTCCACTCTGGCTAAGTGGCGTGCCAAGTGGAGCTGTGGAGTGGCTGCAGTAGCTTCTGTATGTCACCTCTGGTTGTAGGCCAGATGGATTCTGCGCAATCTGTGGAGAAGAGCTCCCCTGGGTAGCTCCGAATTCGGATTGAGAAAAGATTGCCTCGCCTGTGAAGCTAACTGGGAGAGCTTTCAGTCGATGTATGGTACACCTCTAGAAGTCACCGAATGACCCCGGAGCAGGCTCTGCAAGTTGGGCTTCTACTACTGCCTACGAGTTGGGGTGCTAGGTGGTGATTGATGTGGTAAGGGTGGAGAAGGTGTGATGGGATTGTAGTGGGGGTGAGTGGCAACTGGCTGTGGAAGGTGGGCGAGGGGATGTTGGGGTTGATGGAGGGGTGTAAAGGGGGCTATAAAAATTTCATCCTCAAAATTTAAAAGAAAAGAAAAAGGAGAAAACTGAGAAAGGAATTATATCTTACTAGAATAAGAAAGGAAAAAGCTGTCTCATCTCATCCTCACGTTCCCAAGTAGCCTCATGACCTGAGTGATGCTGCCAAACAACCTTCACCAGAGGGATCACCTTGCTCCTCAACCACTACTTACGATAGTCTTCAATTCTGATAGGAAACTCTGATGTGGATAAATCAACAGCCACTTCTGGCCATACTGAATCGTCGAGGACATGAGATGGGTCAGAAACATATTTCCTCAACTGGGACGCATGGAACATATCGTGAATAGCTTGAAGAGCCACTGGTAACTAGAGATGATAAGCTGCCTAGCCTACACGCTCCACAATAGGAAAAGGGCCAACGTACCGCAGACTAAGCTTACCACATTTCCCAAACTTGGAAACACCTTTCATCGGAGATACCTTAACGAACACCAGATCTCCAGGCTCAAACTAGAGTGGGCGTCTGCGTCGATCTGCGTAACTTTTCTGTCGACTCTGAGCTGTCAACAATCTTTGTTTGATCAGACGAACCACATCAGCGCACTACTGACATCGAACCAGTTCAGAGGAGTACGATAGCGATGACCATACAGCGCTTCATACGGAGCCATGCCGATGCTAGAATGAAAGCTATTGTTATAGGCAAACTCCACTAGCGACAAGTGTTGACTTCACGAACCCTGCCAATCAAGGCAACACGATCTCAGCATATCCTCCAAGGTTTGAATAATTCTTTCTAACTGACCATCGAACTGAGGGTGATATGCTGAAGAAAAAGTAAGCTCAGTACCCAAAGCTTTCTGGAAGCTACGCCAGAAACTGGAAGTGAAACGTGGGTCACGATCTAACACTAGCGAAACTGGAATACCATGCAGTGGCACGATCTTTACAATGTATAGCTCAACCAGTCTTTGCACATTTCAAGAAATCTTAATCGGCAATAATCTAGTTATTTTAGTCAATCTGTCAACAAGCAGCTAGATAGCATCAAACCTTGCGAAGATCGAGGCAAACCCACAATAAAATCAAATGCAACATGATCCCATTTCCACATTCACGTACCGGGAAGTTGGGGGAAGCCCGATGAAGGTACCAGCTGGCCACAACAACACGCTACGAGCACGGGCACTAGGAACCACACGGAAGCCGAACGAACGACCATCACCTAAAAAGCAGGGGTGAGCCTCATGTCACTTGCTCAGTAGGGGTCACGCGGATCCCCATTGGGAAACACGTAGTAACACGCTAAAACAGCAAGTAAGCAACAGAAGTAGCAAAGTAGGAAAGCTAAACTACAAAGCTGTAAAGAAGGGGAAGCAGGAGTAGGGAACAAACTAAGAGCTAGGGGAGCTAACAGGAAAAGGGAAGAAGTCATACCAGATGAGCATGACTGCCGAACTAACCTCGGCTCCCGACACCACTCCAAGGAGACACTACAACAGGCAAAGACAGAAGGGTGAATTCTGAACTAAAGAAGTCAGAAGCTTACCGAACTGTCGACATGATGCTAGGCTCTGAACAAAGACCTGCAAGAACAATCGACAAAGCCTAGGAAAATCTAGACAGACTCAGACAACAGGCAACACAACTAGAATGTCATGCACACTGTCCCATACACGATCGAAACGTCGTGTAGGCGACAGACACTGACCCCGAGTACAGCCACGAGAGGGGTAACCCGAGAGGTCACGACGCACAAGAAACGCAAAGAGAACTACGAAGAGTCACGTGTCACGTGACTGGAGTGCCCCACACTAGAAGAATAGCCAGTCGCGTCCACTAACGTCTTATGCTACGCCTATAGGCGTCTCGTCTGCTATGCCTACAGTTAGGCAGAGACCAAGACACTGTCAGAACCAGAACAGTAACCAAGTCGCGAGTGACTAGACAGGGGAACACCAGTCGGTGTCAGTCCAAAGCCCCTGACCACGTGTGCACACACTGGCTTTTGCCTAACTTAGGCCTCTAGCTAGTTTTCTCCCCCCGTAGGATGCAATGGTAACCGCCGGAGCCGACGAAAACTAGCTTAAAAATCGTGAACCGGAAGTGCCCCGCTGTAAAAGCCGTCATGTCAAAGCATGTCGTAAGGCTACGACTAGTGAAGGCTCACAAGACACGGACTCCAAAACACAAGTGTCGAAGTACGTATAGGCAAGAGTGCCTTGTAACGCATACTTCAAAGCACCAAAGGTAGCATAGGAGACTGCCAACAGACTCAGGACAATGCAACTAGACCTACAACTACAACGGTCCCTGAGTCCTACAACTCTGAGTCAGGATCGTCGCACATAGCGGGACAGGCCGCCAATCAGTTGAATCGTAAGCCAGGGAAAATGACGCTCTGAGAAAATGACACACGGAGACCTGATGGGACAACGAGAACCCTCAGTACACCTGGACATGCAAAATGAGGCAAAATGATACCTCAAGGCATCTAGAACACTGTCTCGAGCTGGACGGAACCATCGAGACACAGACATAGTCACCTGTCAACCCCTAGTCTCACCAGGTTGACCGAAACCCGACACGACACATACACTGCACGCACAAGCACTCCTGGCCATCCCATCATAGTCACTGCCCTCATAGGATGTCAACAGACACCCACAGGTCATGGGCAAACCATGAGATCAAGCCAAGACAAACAGAAATTGGAGCGGTAGATGACAACAACACTCTGGGCAAAGCGAACCTTCACTCAACCGCTAGGCGAACATGGCAGTCAAGGCACAGCCGCTACGCAACCAGAGACAAGAAGGCTGGCAATTCTAGATTGAGTCATTAGGGTACTATCGTGGTCAAGGAAAAGACCACACCCAGTCACCTAAATCGATCGATCCAGGCAACCACCAATAGACAGACACCGCCCTAGAACATGACCCAAGACTGACCAACACATAGGACAAAACAAGGACCATCATGGCCAATAACAGGACTATAACGCACTAGCATAGGGGCGTTACCTACTATAACGGACCACAGAAGGGGCGTTATGATAGGTAGATCTAAAACTCCAATACAGACAATATAACGCACCAAGATAGGGATGCTATATCAGCATAACGCACTAGGATGGGCACATTATGGCCAATAGACCCAAAACTCAAACCAAGGGGAATATAACGGACCTCCATAGGCGCGTTATACTAGTATAACGCGCTAGGACAGGGGCGTTATATCCAACAGACCCAAAACACTAATACGGATAAGAAGCATATAACGTACCAGGCTGAGTTCATCATAACCACATGGCGCACAGGGTTAGATGCGTTATATCAATTGCCATACCCAGTCAAACATAGGTCAAACACACCATAACGGATCCACACAAGTGCGTCACCTGAACCATAACGCACGGGGAATGATTAGTTAAATGAACCGACTGACACGGTCTTCGAGGAAGCATGATCGTCGAGGGATCTGACAATGGCAGACAGCCTCGAAAATAACCCAAATATAATGCGCCTAGCCTAGGGTGTTATATCCAAATAATAGACCAGGCCTGATCCATTATGCTCCATGACCTTGAAAGATGAAAAATAATGAACCATAACAGTCTGAATAATGAACCATAACAGTCTGTCAAGGGATCGTTATGCCTATAATAGTCTCTGGTAGGACCGCTAAATCAGTCCGGTGGGTAAAACGGTAGAACGATCGAATCGGCCCGTTCCACGCCCCATGCACGCCGTAGCGCATGGGAAAAGCATCCAATCAACGGGAAACGACTCCAGAGGGTCAAAAATGCCACATGCATCCATTGAAATGCATTAAAACGCAAGATCAAGGTGATTTTAATGAATCTACCCAAATCAAGTCACCGGGGTTCCCGGACTCCTACCGGCCCCAAATGATGAGCAATCGACACGAAACTAGTGGGGTTGGGATCCTGACATCCCAGCGGTCAATTTGACACTAATTTTACTATGAATAGTTGCCATTTTTCGGTGAACCCTACAAACCCCAAAAATTACGATTTTCACTAAACAGGCCCGATCTCCCCTAATCGAGCACCGTTCTATGCAAAATTACAAGGAAAATATAGAGGATGAAGTGGCGGTCCATCTCCCTACCTCCACCGATGAAACCAAGCACCGAGGCGACTAAACCGCGCCGAAAATCACCACGCAAATCGAACCGTCAGCTTTGAATCTACCATTCGGGATCGCGCCAGAACCGCACCGATTCTCACTCCACCACAAGTCTCAGCAACCTCCCGGTGTCATTACCATGCCCATGATCCCCTCTGTCTGCAGCCGGAGGTGAAGAGGCGAGAGAAGGAGAGAGAATGGGAGAGAGAGAGTAAGATGGCGTGAGAGAAGAGAGAGAGAGGGTGGGGGGTTTAGGGGCGCTGCCCCCTTGACCCCTACGACCTGACCGGGCAAGTCGATCCCCGCGACCTGACCACGCAGGTCGATCTACGTATGATAGTGCACGATACTGAGCTCAGGCTCTACAGTCGATGATTCATTCCCCCGGACTGGGTGCAAAGAGAAAATCAATGATACCTTGTGGTATCGGACATGGACCTCGGAACCCCCGATATGGTCATGATCCGAACACATCTCGGGCCAATTGTTCGTTGACTCGACCCGCTTCTTCCGGGATCTAATCCCGTAACCCTACATTATACTTGCCGTGCTTACGGAAGATATTCGTATGGCTTTATAGTCATTTTTGATGCTTCAAATGCGGACTCTCGTCTGAACAACAAATGGCCCGTTAGTGACCGACATATACATACACCGGGATCTAATCCCGCAATTGTATTAAACTTGCCATACTCACGGCAGACATTCGTACGATTTTGTCACAGTCTTCCATGCTGTAACGGACCTCCGTCCGAATAAATAAATGGTCTGTTAGTGACCGACATGCTTGCAACGTTTACGCCCTAACACGGGGTTTGTTTAAACGCAATTTGAGATTTACTCTCGCTTACACTAATATAAATTTCAGGCCATTGGGCCCCTTTTCCTGGCAATCAATCAACGATTTTCCCCTCTCCGAGGGGATGTAATTAATGTCATAGCCTTTATGGTACGGCAGGTTCTCAATCCCGACACGATATACACAATCGTCTGATTAGTCAGAACGAGCGCACCACGGGCTTCTTTAAGCCTGCACAAATCGTCACCTCGGTGACTAGCACGCCCTCGCACTAATAAACTGAATAAACAAACAAAAAGATGAATAAACTAATGAAAAGAACGAAGAGTCCCCGAAAAGTGCGTCCACACCTGCTCATCCATAGAAATTGTTTAATAAATCTGATTCCCCTAGATAGTTTGGGTACACTAGATACCCAAGAAATAAATAGCCCACCAATTAGAACAGATTCAACATAAATAAACCAACTGAACAGAACTTTAGTTATAACCTCAACAAAACTGTCAATAAAGTGCAAAAGAAAAATACGTTGAAATAGTTTTGGATTCCAAGGACGAATAATGGAGCAGCTCAAGAGAATCCCGACAAGATTCACCATCTGGGAAATACTCTCCCTCGATGAAGGGGCCCGACAAGCCCTCATCGCGGCTCTACAGACCCCAGCTTACTTTGAAAGCTGCTTTGCCGAGGAATGGCCTGAAGTGAATGTGACTTTCACAGAGGAAGACATGTTGCTACACACAGGTGACCACAACAGGCCACTGTTCATGAAGGGGCAGTTGAATGGACACCCCGTCAACAGGATACTAGTTGATCTAGGGGCAGCAGTGAACATACTCCCATACTGGATGTACCAGAAGTACTACTTCGACGTGCATCTAGTTGAAGTTAGAGACATGAAGATCGCCGGTTTCAACTAGAAGTGCGAAGTCCCCATGGGAACAGCTGAGTTCAGCCTCACCCTAGGTGATTTTACCACTAAGGTACGGTTTCATGTGATCAACTCCAACACTACTTACAAGGCGCTGTTGGGTCGCCCTTGGTTGCATCAGAATCGGGTGGTGGCCTCCACCCTACACCAATGCATCAAGTACCCCTGCAATGGGAAGGAACAAAGGATCTTCACAGATCTGCACCCCTTTGAAGTGTTCGAGTGCCACCTGCTCGATGCTAAGTTGTACTTGGAAGAGCCTAAGGAAGCCCCCCGTATCTCTTAGAGTAGGGAGAAGGGAAAGAAGAAGGCTGAACTAGTCAGGTGGTTCCCTCCGCCACTGCCTGGGTATGTCGCACCCCCAGAAGTGTCCGTTGTTTCTGAAACGAGAGGGCCGGTCAAGGTTGTGACGACCCAGGAGGTCCGGATACCGATAAATCGATATCATCTATTTACCGATACCAAGAACTCAGGGAAGCCATGCAAGAGGCTGATGAGGCCCCGTAAGGGTTAGGAAGTGTTGTTGGGGGATGCATAACGAATGAAAATTACATGCGTAATATTAATTAAAGTAAGAATTTGAACTTTAATGTGGAAGTAATTTAAAATATCAGAGTGATAAGCATATATAATAGTCCAGATTCATAAATGAATGAGTCCCTTAACTAACAAAAGTCTAAATGTACAACTACACGGGGCATACCCCGGTCAAAAGTAGAAAAATGGAGACGAGGGTGAGCAGGGAAGTGTGGGTTCCCCACATGCCGCGTCGATGAAGCTTCTCTCAGTTTAATAACTTACATGCACTACTCCTCACGCAGGAGGGATGGACTAGGGGCGAGGGAATTAAGGATACATTCAAATAGTACCTCCACATAGGGAGGGGCTTTCAGCCGGCCAGGCGAGGGGGTGGGGGAGATGAGGTGATGAACGCCGACCATCGGGGACCGATTTTAGCAGGTTCTGTCCGCCTTCTGGAATGGGGAACAGGCTGTCGGAGATGTAACAGTTGTGGCCACTCCCGAATTTTGCCGGTGATGAGATCAGTTGGATTCTCTTTGGGGTTTCCTCTGGATGATGCCTGAATTTTGCCAAAACCCTTGGGCACCGCTGTTGGTCGCAGATGGGTCGCCAACAGGGCCCCAGGTTCCTGGTTCTGACAGCGAGGGTACTTTGGCAGCAGGAAGGAGCGGTCACCATGAATGCCCCTGAACTTGGAATCAAACGTGGCTTCAGTCGTTGGAACCATCTTCAAGTCCTCTTCAAAATGGCACCTGCGGGGACATCGTTGGAGGTCGGAGTAGTCTGGAGCAGTCTGAGAGGTGAACGGGTATCTATTCAGTCCAGGAATGGACAGAACGGAGCACCTGAGGGAGAAAATTCTGAAAATGCTCCTCTGGATGCCGAACAGGATGCCACATTTTGCTAATGGACGTCAACTGGTGGTAGAAGCTCTCAGCCAAGCGGCACCTCCAGAATCCATGGGATGTGGCCGTGGGAGCTCCAGAAAGTTGCCTCAGGTCACCTGCCGGGCCTGATCTGTGCAGTCGTGGGAGAACGGGTCCTCCGAGCAGTAGGGATGTCAGATGTAGACAGGACCACCACAGATGCGAAGCTGCCTTGACGAGCTTTCCAGCGATATATGGCACGCCTCCTGAAGATGCCAGGTGACTCTGGGGCAGGCTCGACAATTCGTGCCTCTGCTGCTGCCTGCGAGCTGGGCTGGGCAGGGTGGAGTAGGTGGAGATGGGGTGGCAAGGGGTGGAGGTATAGCAAGGGGAAGTGAGGGGCTAATGGCTGTGGATGATGGAGGGGATGTTGGGGGGTATACACATGCATCATGTCATGGAAGATCGCCATCATCACCCGTTGGTACGTGGCACCTGCATTCTTAAATCCGAATGGCATAATAACATAGCAGTACATGCCCCAGGGCATGGTGAATGAGATTTTCTCCTGATCTTCCGGAGCAAGACGGATTTGGTTGTAACTAGAATAGCCATCCATGAATGAGAGGGCTTCATACCCAGCCGTGTTATCTACTAATACATCAATGTGAGGAAGTGAAAAATCATCTTTTGGACATGCTTTATTTAAGTCCCTGAAATCAATGCAAATTCGGACTTTACCATCCTTCTTCATCACTGGGACTATGTTCGCCACCCATTACGGATATAGAACAACTCTAATGAACCTGCCCTATGCAGTTTATCAACCTCTTCCTTCATCTTTAGGGCCATTTGAGGGTGAAATCTTCTTAATTTCTATTTGACGGGTGTTGCCCCTAGTTTCAAAATGAGACAATGTTCAATCAAAGTAGGGTCAAGACCCGGCATGTCCTCATAGGACCAAGCAAAAGAATCGCTATACTCTCTCAAGACTTTGATCAACTCCTCTTTAACCCGAGGAGGGAGATTAGCTAAAATAATGATTGGCTTGGGGTCCTCTTCGGTTCCACGGTTGATTTCCTTAGCGGGTTCATCCACTGCTGATGATGGTTCATCAAATCTCTTCAATTCGTGTGCATACAAGTCAGCAGTGTCATCCATGTCGCTATCCTCATCATCGGCTGGGTCCTTCTCATCTACGATCTCATAAATGCCCAAATCGTCATTGCTGCACACCCCACCTTCTTCCTCATCATCCTCCAGGATGATGGCGATTACTACAAACTCAGGACACTTGAGAAGGGCATGACATCTCTGGGCTAGATCCTAAAGGAACCTATCTGGAATGGATTTAGCATGACGCATCACAGGGTGCATCACAGACATGGATGGACAAACAACACTAGAACTAGATTCTACCCCGACTAATTCATCTAACGTATGAGACTCTGCAGACTATACATCTAATCTAGAAGATAGAAAATCTACTAGAAAGGAATCAGGGGCCTCGTGCCCCTGGGGAGAGAATGGACGGAACATCTAAAACTTGAACCGTCTCTACCAGTGATAGTAGGAAGACAGATCAAGCTTGTGTGCTTGGATCTGTGGTCTGGCCTATGTGGCATCAAGTTGTATGACAACCGTTCCTTGAGAGGGGATAATCTCTCTACAAGTTGTCAGGTAGCGGGTTGTCAAGCTATGTAGTCAGCCGGCTATGCAGTTGCACTAGGGAAGCCTCACTTGGTTTAAGTGAGGGATGGATGTAGGACTTTGGAGAAAGTCCAAACTACCTTAAAAATCATTGTCCTTGGTTTGCATGTGTGATTGCTCCTAGCTAGATGTTTGCCTAGGATGGTTATCTATTTACACTCTTGCATCTTGTGTGTGTGATCACTACATTTTAGAGTAGTTCCTCCTATTCCGCTACAGTCACTTTTACTTCTAGAAAAAGAGGGGCAGATCTATTCACCCCTCCCCTCTAGATCAGCCATTCCAAAATAACACGTGGTATCAGAGCCAATCTCCCATGATGGGGTCCAATGACCTTGAGAGAAATGGTGGAATGGCATCCAAGGGTCTCATGCCCGTAGGATATTCTGTTAACAAACCACCCTTCTTCACTAGAACTAACTACCCATATTGGAAAAACCGCATGCAGGTGTTCATTCGTGCTCAAGACTATGAGCTCTGGCGAGTAGTTTGCAAAGGTCCTTATGAGCTTCCAAAAGATGAGGACACTTGGACACAAGAGCAGATAAGGAGATCCACAGTCAACTGGAGTGCTAAGCACATAATGCAGTGTTCTCTCTATCCTGTGGAGTTCTCATGAGTATCAACATGTGCTACAATCAAAGAGATGTGAGATTGTTTAGAGGTAATATATGAAGGCACATCTGAGGTACGTGAGACCAAAGCTAACATGTTGATTTCAGAATATGAAATGTTTAAAATGAATCTTGATGAATCCATCTCAAACATGTACGCTTGTTTAACTCAGCTCGCCAATAGTCTAACCTGTTTAGGAAAGAGTTATTCTGAGCAGGAAATAGTGAGGAAGATTCTTCGATCATTAACCCCAGCTTGGCATACCAAAGCCACTGTGGTTGAAGAATCTATAAATTTGTCAACCACCAAGGTAGACTCTGGCTGCAGACGGAGGAGGCTCATGGGCGAGGTGGCGACGGCGTGGGGATGGTCGGCTGCGCGAAGGGGTGAGGATCGGACCGGTTTAGGCACGATCTCGAACGGTGGATTCAAAGCCGATGGTCGAGCTCGTGTTGTGGTTTTTGGTGTGGATTAGTCACTTCGACACATGGTTACTTCGATGGAGGTAGGGAGATGGATCACCTACCTTTCTTGCACCTTCTCTCGCGATTTCACGCTAAACGATGCGAGAACGAGCGAGTTTGGGCTCGTTGCAATTTTTCAGAGTTTGTAGGGCTCACTGAAAAATGACGATGATTTTGCAATCAGTTAGTGTCAATGGACTCCCTGGGACATCAGCGTCCCATAGTCACTGATCTCACGTCGAATGGTGGTCATTCGGGGCCGGTAGGAGCCCGAGAACCTTGTTAACCCCATTTGGGTTGATTTTGAAAAATCGCCCATTTCTCACTGTTTCTTAGCCGATTCGACTCCCGTCGGAGTCTATGTGATTGCCAATATGATTGTGGATGTATCCCCTTCATTTTGGAATGAACGAGGGGTGGAAAGGCCACGATTAGGCCGATCAAGCGATTTGCTCGCCATGACGCCTTTGTAGTTTAATAGAAACCGCTTAAGGCTTAGGGCGGCTGGTTTCTGACCATTTAGAGTAGGTTGGTGGGTGTCTGCGTGGTCGCGCAATAGACCACCCAGTGGATGGCACGGCCAGGTCTGAGCCATCCAGTCCTATCGAGCGGCTGGTCCCTAGCCATTCAGGTTTCTTCACTGCGTAGAGCAGCTAGTCACTAGCCGTTCTGCTCCCTCGGGTCCATTAAGTGGATTCCTTTGGTCCGTTCATTGGCTTGAGGCAGTTCGTGGGGTGGATTTCCCCCAACCGTTCTGTGTTTTTGAGCGATTTGGTCAAAATCGTTCTGACTGTTGGCTGGGTTTGACCGAGCTACTATAGTAGGTCGGTTCGATTGAACGACCTATCCCAGACCGTTCAGTTCCCTTGGAATGGCCTTATCTAGACCGTTCCATCCCCTTTGGGTGGCCTCTAGGAGACCGTTCAGTCCCATTGAGCGGCCCTTGAGTGACTTCGATTAGCTAGATCTATTCCGCTGCAACCTGTTTTAACTAGCTATAAAGAGGACTTCATTGCGAAAAGAGGGGCATATCTATTCACCCCTCCCCTCTAGATCCGCCATCCACTACTCAACAGAAAGAACTTTTATGTATAAAGAGTCGACTTTCTCCCGTCAGGCCCGAAGGGGAGTCAGAAAGTGCAATAGAAGGATGCAAATCCTCACCTACAATATGATAGAAGTAATGAGCAGGCATGGCACCCTATCGAATGAACAAGAGGTTGAGATCACTGGAAGAAAAGTCCTGATGATAAGACAGGGTGAAATTACCATTGAACTACTGCAGGCCGCTAAGAGCAAGCAGATTACTGATGAAGACATCATTACCGTCACTACCAGAATGGTGGCATCTGAAAAAGAAGGAGCATTCCCATCTCCACCATTTAAGTGTGCCTCCAATAGCACACTCGAGGGCACCAATAACAAAACAACTATGGATCCTACCATCCTGATGACACTGCAAAGGTACCAGCAGAAGATAGAGCTGCTGAAGAAACAATTAAATGAAAATACTGAGCATGCTATGGCACCCGAGCAACCTGGGGCAAGAGCCGAGCCGTCACGGGGAGGTTCCAACCCCACGGGAGCTCCTTCACCGGCTGTTCTACAAACTGCTGATCAGGACTGGGTCACTCTCCAGCATTATTCCCAATGACTCTAGCCAACACGACTAATGCCTCCTCAAATGCAGCAGCGGGCGCCCCAGTCAGAGCCCTTGCCACCTCATGTGGCAGTTTCGGCCACACAATTGATACGGCCCGCCCACCTCTGCCCTCAACCAGCAGAGTCAGTTATGGTGAACGAGCTGATGGTGGAACAATTGATCGAGGTAAGGCTGGCAAAGAGGGGTGGTGATGATCATGCCCCCTTTGATATATATGAAGTGCCATATCCAGCCAATCATACTGCCAAGAGATTGTCGCATGGTGTCAACAAACTCCCAAAATTTGACAAATTCAACGGGCAGGTCTCCCGAAAGAACACATTGCACACTATATAGCAGTCGTGGATGACTTGGCAGTGGATGAGTTGTATCTACTGAAGTTCTTCGGGTCATCCAAGCCCTTTGGAGGATTAGCAAGCTTCATCAACCAATAGAGAATGTGGAAGAGGAGAAGGAACAATGGAAAGTATATGTAATGGCCCTTAGGCAAATGAGGCCCAAAACGGCTCATTGAATAATCATGATCTTTTTTCTGAATAAAATAATGGATCTTTTCTCAACTGAGCCCAAATACACTTATCAATGATCAAATCATCCAACTTCGGTGAGTTTTTGTGTCTCGGTTCTGAGAACGCGCCTCCTTCAAAGACGTTAATCATGAAATTCACGCCCTTATCAAGGTCGTCAATCACACTTAATTATATTCCAAAAAAATATTAAAACTCCAATCTGACGCCTCTCGTAATGGCGCTATTCAAATGATGCCCCTCCTACGGGTGCTATCACGCTTCAATTTCAAAAAACAAATTCCTGTATTTCAAAATGTGACGCCCCTCCGTCAGCCGTCAATTAAATTCATCATCATCATTACTAGCGTCGGATCAATCAATCAATCTGGCATTTATTACTGACAGCAGTTCAAATTCCCAGATGCCTCTTAAAAATGACGCCCATCCATCTGTCGTCATATATACAACTGACGCCTTCTAGAAGGGGCGTCAATCAATGAAATCACGACTTTCTCAAGGGCGCTATTCATTTCAAAACGGTCGACCAAAAGCCCTGCCTTTCCTAATTCCCTCCATTTGATCATTCAACCCACTCTCTTCACCCTCTTCCTTCTTCCACCTTCGTTCTGCAAACACCCAAACCCTAACTCGATCCCATGACAGGACCCCATAAATGCCAATGGGTCACCGGCCCAGAGGTCGTGGATCTCGGCCGGCGACGAGGAGGTGAGCGCGGAGGAACTCCTCGCCCTAACCGAGGAGGAGACGGCGGCACCCATAGATGAAGGGCCACCGATCGGTGGCGGCGAAGCCGGAGGAGAAGAAGAAGGCACCGGAGAGCAGGAAGAAGAGGGAGGAGAAGAAGAAGATGAAGAAGGTGAGGAGGAGGAAGGAGAAGACGAGGGAGAAGAAGACGAAGCGGCCGGTGAGGACGTCCCCCTCCCTCGGCAGCCAATGCGAGGGGGAGGTATTGCCCCCGAACGTTGGCCCGGTTAGGAGGCAATCGAGAGGGGGGTGAATTGATTGCCCACCCTTTTTAAACAAATTTAACTAAATGACGCAGATGGTAGATAAACACTAGATTTAAACTTGAATAAAATGACTAAGTGATATGCAAGCAAGCACTCACAACTCCACAACACTTGATGATAACACTCGGATGACAACGAATGAACGAACAGTTAATTAATCTCTCGTCTCACCGAATCACACTCATTATATGAACGGATGGGAAACAACAACAACAACCACACAAAGAGCAAACCATGGCACAATGATTTTTAGGTGGTTCGGATGCACCAAGTGCAGTCCTACGTCCACCCCTGTCACCTCGAGAGGATTTCACTAAGCACGCTGCGCGATGGCAGCAACCACCATACACACACAGGCATGACGGTCCACACACGTGAGTTCTCGCACGACGATGAGGAACCACACACACGGAGCAAGCTCTAAAATCGTTTAAGATGAAAATAGAATGAGAAAATACAATGCTCAGTCTGAGAATAAAAGTCTAAGGTCAAAATATGATAACCAACATGATCTTCCCCATAAATCCTCAACCAAACACGAAGATGAATGAAGGGTGCTTTGGAATGATAAAATAGAGAGGGATGTAGCCGCCCCCTTGATGAAACTCGTCCAAGTAGTCTTTGGTGGAGAGCAGCTGTAGCACACCTCCAACCTTGACCTTGGGAGCATGGAGCGCGATCCAGGGATGGGGTTCCTCCTTCTCCAGCAGATGCATCACCTTCTTCTCCTTCTTCTTGCAAAGATGAATAGCTATTAGCACACACGAATTCATTCTCCCGATCGGACAAGAGGCCTTCATATACCAAAGAGAGGTTGAGCCAATAGGTCTAAAAAGCCATTGTAAAAACTCTTTCATACCACTCACAACACAAGGTGGATGCCTTAAGGCTAATAGGGTAAACAATCAAGCCAATCGGATCTAAAGAAAGTGGGTTCGCGTTTGGATCCGAAATCTCGATCGAAGAAGGGCAGTAAAAGTGTCAACCTACAAGGGTCGACTCTCGAATTGAAGCATTCTATCAAAACCGCAAAAATCAGAACTCAGTGACAAACAGGCTATTCAGGCACTCATCTCCAATCTCTCCAAGTGGTTTGCCTTAAAAGAGCTCGGCGACCTCCACTACTTTCTTGGCATTCAAGTGCAGCAGAGGGCCAATACACTTCACCTCTCCCAGCAGCAATATATTAAGGACATACTGTGCAAGGCCCACATGGAAGATGCGAAATCGATCTCATCTCCACTAACTACTTCTTGTTGCCTCTCTACCGATGATGGTGACTCACATCTTGATGCTTCTATTTATCGCAGCATCGTTGGTTCCCTGCAGTATGTCACATTGAGTACACGGCCGGATATCGCCTTTGCTGTCAACAAAGTTTGCCAGTTCCTAGCTGCTCCAACGTCTACACATTGGGCTACTGTAAAAAGAATTTTGTGGTACCTTAAAGGCACCATCACACTCGATCTCCAGCTGCAGGCCTCCTCTCTACATTTACAGGCTTACTCGGATGCCGACTGGGCTGGTGATCAAGATGATCGCCGTTCCACTTCTAGCATGGGCGTCTTCCTTGGGGCTAATCTTATCAGTTGGGCCACAAAGAAACAACCCACAGTTGCTTGCTCTACCACCGAGGCAGGGCTTCGCGCCATTGCCGTGGCCGCAACGGAGGTTGTTTGGACTCAACAGGTCCTTTGGGAACTTGGCATACCAATAACAACTCCTCCGATTGTTTGGTGTGACAATGTCAGTGCGGTATACCTTGCGGCGAATCCTGCCTTCAAAGCACGTACTAAACACATTGAAGTTGACTTTCATTTTGTGCGATAGATGGTGCTCGATCAACAAATCAGTGTGAAATATATTGCCTCTGTGGATCAGGTCACAGATATATTCACCAAAAACCTTCCATCGCCTCGATTCCGGCTTCTGCGGGACAAGCTGCACGTAGACTCCCCAGTACAACTTGAGGGGGTGTGTAACGGATAAGCGTCCAGGGGGTTGCGATCTGGGCTCGCCAAGATTCTCTCTGTTGTAACTAATGTATATCTTCACCCTGATTATGCACGTAGCCTGCGGAGGTTGTTCCCGGGTTCAACTGTAATTCAGATGATTATATATACACTGTTTATGCGTGGGTCTCACACATTGGTCCAGTCTATATAAAGATAAGTACAGTCTAACAGAACATAGAACGTACACTGAAGTCGGGGGAAGCCCGACGCAGGTAATGCTGGCAACACTGGCAACTACGAACCGACACCGCCCACGGACAACGAGGAAGGAGAACGACCACACCTGAAAAGCAGGGGTGAGCCTCGTATCACTGGCTCAGTAGGGGTCACGCAGATCCCCACTGGAAACAACGCAGTAACATGGAAGACAACAGTTAAACAGTAGCAAAGCAGGAAGAACAAGGCAGACAACAGTGCTAAGCTACAATAGAAAAGCTATAAAAGCAGGAGTAGAAATAGCTAAAAGTAAAATGAAAAGGTGTAAAGGATAGAAACACGACTGTCGGACAACACACGACTCCCTAAGCTACTCTAAACGGCAAAAGAAGGGTGAACCCTGATCTCACAAACTCAGGAGTTACCGATCCATCAACCAGGCACCTAGTTTAAACCTAAGGCCTACGAGTATAGGCAAAAGCCCTACAAACGACCTACACAGACAAGAAACACTAGCGCATACACAGCTAGAGCGTTGTGCACGCTACATGAAGCTGACCTCGGGTAAAGCCAAGAAAAGACTAACCCAAGAAGGACACAACTTTGAGAAACATTAGAGTCATGTGTCAAGTGACGGAAGTATCTCCTCACTAGAAGAACAGCCAGATGCGTCTACTGACATCTTACACTGTGCCGCAAGTATCTCCCACACGTCTGGAATGGCGGTAACTGAGATACTTAACCAAGTACAAGGAACAACAAAAATGAGTGACTAGTCAAGGTCACACCCATCGACACTTGTCCAAACGTCCATGACCACGTGTGCACACACAAGCTCAATGCCTTGAGCCAGACCTCTAGCTAGTTTTCTCCCCCAATAGGATGCTATTTCAAGGCAAGGGAGCCCACAGAAACAAGTATAAAAATCATCTGAGTCGAGAACTCTGCCCTGCCACCACTCCCAGGTGGTCCGACACACAGGAAAGTGTCGTCAGACAACTACTAGTGGAGGCTCATTGGACATAGAGACTCCGAAACATGAGTGCCAAAGTACAGACAGGCCAAACACGCACTGCCATACGTTTCCTTTTCTCAGGTCGTGATTCAATCACACCCTCCATCATATCCCACTCTCGATGCAAGCTCAATGCCATCAATTTACGACTGAGAGTATCTGCCACCACATTTGCCTTGCCTGGATGGTACTGCAAGGCAAAGTCATAGTCTTGCAATAGCTCGACCCACCTCCTTTGCTTCAAATTGAGTTTCTTCTAAGTGAATATGTACTTGAGGCTCTGATGGTCGGTGAAGACCTAAAACTGAACCCCATATAAATAGTGTCTCCAGATGCACAAAGCGTGGACAATTACTGCCATTTCCAGGTCGTGAGTGGAGTAGTTCTTCTCATGGTCCTTTAGCTGTCTCGAGGCATAGGCGATCACTTGGCCATTTTGCATTAACACACAACTGAGGCCGATCCTAGAGGCAATCTGTATAAACCGTGAAGCTATCATTCCCTTGAGGGAGCACCAACAATGGGACCGAAGTCAACTTTTCCTTGAGCATCTAAAAACTATCTTCATACTCCTCTGACTAGATAAATTTTGCTCCTTTCTTGGTCAACTTGGTCGTTGGGGCTGCAATGGTGGAGAAACCTTCGATGAATCGGTGGTAGTATCTAGCCAGACCAAGGAATCTTCTAATTTCCATGACTGTCTTCGGTGCTTCCCACTTTGTCACTACTTCTACCTTGCTAGGGTCTACCGATATGCTGTTCCCAAATATAACATGTCTGAGAAACATAACCCAATCTAGCCAAAATTTACACTTGCTGAATTTGGTGAAGAATTTATTCTCCCTGAGGGTCTACAGAACCACTCTCAAGTGTTGTCGATGCTCCTCTTGACTGGCAGAATATATCAAGATGTCATCTATAAAGACCATGACAAACTGATCTAGATAAGGGTGGAAGATCTGATTCATCTGCTCTAGGAACACAGTTGGTGCATTGGTTAACCCGAATGGTACTACTAAGAACTCGTAGTGACCATAACGAGTCCTAAAGGCTATCTTTAACACATCTTTGGGCTTGATTCTGATTTGGTGATAACCCATCCTCAGATCGATTGATGTGACATAAGCTAGGACCTATTAGCAAGCACAATAGCGAACCGAAGCGGGCCGGAATGTAACGAAACTATATAGGTGCGTTACACCAGCCTAACACACGAGGATAGGTGCGCCTGGGCCAATAGGCCTAAAACCACTAACACAGACAATGTAACGCACCAGGCTAGGGGCGTTACACAATGCAACGCACAAGGGGAGGTCCATCAAGGCTAACCGACTCACTTGGTCTTCGAGACAGACACGATCGTAGAGGAACTGACAGTCACAGTCCTTGGAAACCACAACACATAACGCACCAAGCCAGGCGTGTTACAGCCATGTGACGGTCCTACTCTGGTCCGTCACACCCAGAACATAACGCACCAACATAGGGGTGTTACAGTCATGTGATGGTCCAGTACTGTTTCGTCACACCAACCTAGCCTCGAAGAACGTGAAACAACCAACGGTTGTGCCAGTCTATCGTGGGACCGTCACACAATGTGACGGTCTCTAGAATGACCGTTACACAAAATCGGCGAGCAAAATAGGGGAATGGCCAAATCGGCCCGTTCCACGCCCCATTCACGCCGAAGCACAGGGGAAACAAAGCCACACAATGATACAACACTCCTGGGGGCTAAAAACACCACATGCAAGTGTTAAAACGTGAGATCGGGGTGATTCCGATGAATTGACCCTAAATGAGTCACTGGGGTTCCCAGATTCCTACCTGTCCCAAATGACAACCGATCGATACGAAACTTATGGGAATGGGATCCTGACATCCCAGCGGTCATTTTGACATTAATTAAGTTAAGAATGGTTGCCATTTTTTAGTGAACCTTATAAACCCCAAAAATTACGATTTTCATTAAACTGGCCCGATCTCCCTTGATCGAGCACCAAACTACGCACAGGAGTAGGAAAAATGTGCAGGACAAAGTAGCGATCCGTCTCCCTACCTCCACCAAAGAAACCAAGCGCCGAGGTGACTAAATCGTGTTGAAAACTACAACGCAAACCAAACTGCCAGCTTTGACTCCACCATACCGGATCGTGCCAAAATCGCACCGATCATCGCTCCACCATGCATCTCAGCAGCTTCCCGATGTCGTCACCTCGCCCACAGTCGCCTTCGTCTGCAGCCGGAGCCGAGAGAACGGGAGAGAGAGATCACAAGGTCGCTACCCCACTGACCTCAAAATGACTCCAAACCAGAAAAATGGTCAACCTCAGACCGCATGACACTGCCTAGCGGTCTTCACCAGACCGCAAAGCCCACCTGGCGGTCCATCACATGACCGCAAAGCTCAAACTGACATTAGGGGACCCCTAGCGGTCTCCACATGACCGCTTCACACCCTAGCGGTCCCTGGAAGAACCGCTAGGCCGTCCCGAGTGCGAAATCGGAGAACACTGTGAAAAATCTCATTCTACGCCCCGTTCACCCCCATGTGAAGGGGAAAACAAGGGGAAACTAGTCCCCTAGCTCTCTAGCACCGAGAGGACCCGTTTAGACCCCAAAAATGTGATCGACACGCTCGATTCGGCTCACACCCCAAAATCATGCATTTTCTCCAAAATGTGAAAATAAACCCACTCGGCTCACCATGGCCTACAAAACTCACGGGAAAGAAAGTACGCGGGTTAAGCATCCGTCCCCCTACCTCCACCGAAGATTCCACGCACCGAGGACATCGATCCATCATGAAAATGTCGCTAGAAAACCCATCGGCTCGCGAACCCACGAACCGTCTCCACCATCGTGATCATCACCTCGTGCCCACTGCTCCTCAACCCTCGAGCATCACCGCCTGGCCCCCGTCCACCTCCGTCGGCCATCGAAGAAGAGAGGGAGAGACGAGAACGCGGGAGAGAAGAGAGAGGGAAAAGGGAGAGAAATGAGAGATGGGGAGAGAAAAAGGGAAGGGGTTTATATAGAAAATCTAAAAAATATCAAAAATTGGGAAAAATACTCTCTATGATCCTCGAAAAATGTACGACACACTGGTACCGTCCTGAAGTAGGAGAACGCAACGGTTCACCTTGTACAGGGTTCTGTAGACTCAATAGAGAAAAATATGCGTAAACTGTAAAACGCTCTCTGGGACTCCCGAAAATGATCCGAAACCCACGGATCTAGATCCGAAAAATATCCAAAAAAATTTGGGGTGTTACATACATCTCCACAACAGGAAGAAGAAAATGTTGAGTCTGCCAGAATCTTATTCCCAAGGTACATCAACATTCATGATCAAGAAATGCTTGATGTTTGTCGGTGTTGATTCAGCCGTCGCCGCTCCAGGCCATCGACCAGGGACCTGCGGCCATCGTCTCGGTGATCTGCCACCTCTAGAAGCCCTCCGGAGGATGTAGCTCCTTTGTACGTCCATGGTTGCTGTCCTATCGACCAATAAGCCGCCGAACCGGATCCACCGCCTGCCGCCACACGGGACCCAACAAAGTACTGCCCGCCAACCCAAGCTTGGTACTCCCGGAGTCGTGTGTAGCCCGTTACCTCCCTGCGTGGAGTGGGCTATTATTTTCACTACTGTAATTAATTATTACTATTGTGCCGATAGTTACTATCTTGGCCGGGACGTCTTCCCCACGCCCCGAGTATGGAGGTACACCCGCTGCCCCCCTTGTAGTCGTAGTTGTTTGTTTTCTTAGTATAAGTTCTTACTGCTGTTGCTAGAGAGCATGTTAGGATCCTAGCTCTTCGACAAATCACTCACTGCTACGAGAGAGAAAGCGAGATCCGTCCCGTGACCTGACCCAGGCACGAGAAAGAGCCGACCACCCAACCTCACTGTCGATTTCTCAACCGTGCAAGTCTGACGCTTCCCTCATTAAGGGATGAACACGAGCTTGCTAGAGTCCCAGGTTGCATATCCAACTTGATGTCGAGTCTGTGAGTCTCGTCCCGCATCAAATTGGTATCAGAGCTAGTCGAGTCTAGGGTAGTCCTTGCTTTAGTCTTTGCATAAACCCCAACCACAAAAAAGGGTATCAAATCATTGTCTAAGTCAAGTCTAGGATCATCATTATTTTCAGAACAAAAGTAAAAGTGCATAAAATTACATTGCATCCTAATATTCTGGTATTTCAAAAGACGTTACTCAGAAGGTTCGGTTACACCGATCTGGAAGGTAGGCCCTTGTGTTGAGTCAGACCTTCAGGTTATTGCCTCTGCCACGTACTGGAGATTTGCTTAAGTCTCGATTAGTAGTCGAGTCTACATTCTAACCTAGCATTATCGTATAGGGTCGTGTCCAGTTAGTTTGGAGTGTCACTCAATTGTCTGCATGTCCACCTTGAAGTTCTTAAACCTAGGCCTGGAGGGATACTCTGGATCTCCACGAATCTGGGCCTAAAAGGCTTAGCACTCTGCTGGAGGAGAAGGAAGGGAACACCGAGGTCGTCCCCTCACGAGCCCGAGCCAAGATCCAGAGGTCGCAGGCATCGTCCTCTTCATCTACTGCTTCAGGCGTTCTAATCTTCAACACCGGCTTCTTCCATCTCTCAGTTCTATCATTCTAGTGCTACCTTCTCTAATCTCTATGTTTGGTTAAGGATTTATGGTGAAGATCATCTTGGTTATCATATTCTGTATTTAGATTCTTTTTCTCAAACTAGGCTTTGTAATTTCCATCTTTATTTTCATCTTAGACGATTTTGGAGCTTGCTCCGAGTGTGTTGTGCGGTTCCTCATCGTCGAGCGAGAACCCACGTGTGTGGGCCGTCGTGCCCGTGTGTGGTGGTTGCTACTGTGGTGCAGCGTGGTTTAGTGAAATCCTCTCGAGGTGAGAGGGGTGGACGTAGGACTGCACTTGGTGCGTCCAAACCACCTAAAAATCTCTGTGCCGTGGTTTGCTCTGTGTGGTTGTTGTTATTTCCTATCAGTTCATTTAACGTGTGATTCAGTGAGATGAGAGATTAATTAATTGTCTGCTCATTTGTTGTCATCCGAGTGATTATCATCAATTGTTATGGAGTTGTGAGTGCTTGCTTGTATATCACTTAGTCATTTTATTCGAGCTTAACTCCAGTGTTTATCTACCATCAGCGTCGTTTAGTTAAATTTACTTGAAAAGGGTGGGCAATCAATTCACCCCCTCTCGATTGACTCCTAACCGGGCCAACAATTGGTATCAGAGCCTCGACTCTGTTTGTGTTTTGAAACCTGGCAGTTTAGAGTGATCTGCTAGGATGGCTAACAAGGGGTTAATGCCCGAAGGGTATTCTATTCATAGACCACCATTCTTTGATGGTAGTAATTATCCCTATTGGAAGAATAGGATGACCATTTTCTTACATGCCCAAAGTCATGGAATATGGACTGTGATTAAAAATGGTCCATACACTTTACCTCCTGATGAGGAGAATTGGAATGATGATGCTATCAAAAAGGCCACTATTAATTTTAACGCTTTAAATATTATTCTGTGTGCCATTCACCCTAACAAATATGCTCCTTGGCCCCTTCTCTTCTTTTATATTCTCCCCCATAGAGGATCCAAGGGGGGGTGATTTCTGGGGAAAAACTCAGTTGTAACTTCTTCCTCCCGACCAAAAGAATTGGCCTGCGGGTTGTTCGGCGCTGATAACTCAGCTTTTGACTTGCAGAGGCTTGATCAGGATGTTGTCGTGTGCTTTCTGCTCCACGCCGTTCACAGTCAATACGCACGCGGGAGACAGGGCGACGAAGTTAGGTGGAATGGATGACTTTGGGTTTAATCGGCGCGAGGTCTTGCGCATCGGATTAACAATAACAAGACAAAAGGTAGCGCGCCGGGATAGCATCACAATACACAAACACAAAGCTGTAGCCAAAGGGAATGTAGCGCGCCAGTTTAAGTGGCGCCATTTTAACAATCTTTGCAAAGGTAGAATGGCAATGGAGCGCGCCGTATCAATATGCTTGTAAAGGCAAGGGAAATTGGACCATGTCGGGATAGCAACCAAATAGGAAGGAATGGACAAAGGGTGGCGCCGATTTAAGCGGCGTCAGATTAAGGTTTTGGAAGAGCAAACAATGGCCAATGGGAAAAGATGGCGCGCCAGATTAATGCCAAAGGGAAGGGGGGTGCACCGGTTTAGGGCACACAGGTTTAGGGCACGTCGATTTAAGATGCACGTCGATTTGGGCTTTTTCTTGACGTTTTGGTCCCCCAGATGGCTATATGTATTCCCTGAATGTCCCGGTTTCAATGTATTGCCTCCACGGTGTTTGGTTTGAAGCCTTTGAGCCCCTGGTTTAGGAATTTGGATGATTTTAGCACATGTCGAGCCCGTGTCTGAACTCTTGGGTTTTCTCCTGATTTGGGCTTCAACATTGCCGATTGGAGAGTCGTGGCCACGCCTTTAACTTGAGGGGCTTTTCGCGCCAGATAGCGAACCACCAAGTACGTTATCGTCCCGATCGGGTAAGGTATGGGGTTTATTCAGTATTTTTGTCTTCGACTTGCTCTCTCGAGTGCCGAGACGTGCGTATCGCATAGCAAATTTTATCGTCCACACTTCCGCACTAGTGTTTTGAGTCTCCATGTCTTGTGAGCCTTCACTAGTCGTAGCCTTTTTGATGATGGCAACCCTGAGATGATTTAACAATTGAAACAACAGATAAACATAAAAGAACTCCCAGTCAAACAGGAAAACAACTAGTTTCTATCATGCATCCATTTCCATTGCATTACATCACACAAAGGATTACGTCAATAACAAAAAGAAACTAATGTAATGCACACAAGAGTTAGCGGCAATGATACATGCACAGTTCAATCTCTCCCCCTTTGACATCATCAGAAAGGGGAGAATCATAGGAAATAACGGCTGTATCTGGAAGAGGATCCTCGGTGTTGGCTCGGACCAGACTGAGGCCGTTGGGAAGGAAATTGCTCTCTGGCCAGCGTAGCTCTAATCTCCTGAGATAACTCATGGAGCTGATGATCCAATGTGCTGCGGATAGTTTCAATGCCAGAAGATAGATCAGCAGAGACACTGTTCATAGTCCCAAGTTTGTCTCCAAGTGCGGTAACTGATGAAGCCATGGTGTCAATCTTGTCAAGGACAGCCGTGATGCTATGTGGAAGTTCATTGATGGAGCCTTTCATTGTTTCAACGGCTATCCGAACGTCATAGCATAAATCAGTGATCTTTGCAAAAGATGTAAAGACGGAAGTTTGATTACTGTGCAGATTGTTCACCAGTGTGGCCATTTTGTCAATGAGAGAATATATACTCTTCAGGACCTTCCGAGTAGCCTTGTTAGTTGACAACTTGGTCAACAAAAATTTCCTCCACTCAAATAATATGGAAATTTCAAACTGTGTGATCCGAGTGTGCATACGGTTGAGGTGATAATTGGTGAACACCATCAGCCTGTCCATCCTAGCTTCCTGATGTTGCATCATTATGGTCAGGTTGGCAAACATTTCTTCAACTGTGGCTGGAGGTGGAATGTCGCCAGAAGCTGGAAATGGTATACCAGAACTATATCTGGTTTGACTCGGTTCAATAGTTCCTGTTACAAAAGGTTCAGCTGTGGGTGCAGAACCGCTTGGTTCACCAGTTTCAAATGTAGATGTATAAACGTGCTCCTCAGAGTGCTCATGGACTATAGGGATTCCTGGAATCTCCATCCTTGGGGATGCTACTCGTGCAGAACTGCCCTCTAGTCATTCCTCCCTAACCTCAAGTGGAGGTGGTACATCTGACCTGCTATCCTGACCAACATCTACATTTTTCAGACTGACAGATGGAGGAGGTTGAGTATCCGGTTGAGATTCCTGTCCTATTTCTATAAAGGCAGTTTGCTGGCTTGGAAGAACGCGAACTGGCTTACCGTCAACAATCTTAAAGCCCATGAATTTCTGAATGTAAGAAATAGAATACATGTTTCCTTTGGGAATGACATGTTTCTTTTCAGTACCAAAGTCTACTCCAACACTTCTGAAAATTGATGTGAGATGTGCAGCATAGGGAAGTGTTCTGGAGTGGTGGAGACAGGTGCCCATTGTCTGAATTACAACATCAACCAATGAAATTCTGATTTCTTTCAACATGCAATACAATAAAAATCTTTGCATCTCAGTGACTCTTTCTCTACCACTGCTCTAAGGTGTAATAATAGAGGTGCAAATGTGATGAAGAAGTCTGATAGATGGAGAGAATCTATTGGCTTGTAGACTAGACAAGAAAGTCTGTTTTACATCAGACAAGTCACTTTGTTTCCCAGTCAATATAGCAAACGCCTCATGCTCATCTAAATCAAAAGAGTGCAGCTCAGCCCCACCCATGGGTATTTTCCAAGCCCGAGCAAGCAACTCACTTGTTATCTCAAAATGAACATTTTGAACTGATGAAGACATTTTAGGAATCTGCGGTTCGTATTTCAAATTCTGATAGAATTCTCAAACTAACGTAGGGTAGTAAACTCTATGCCTTGTCACAAACTTCCACCAACCTTGAAACTCAAAAGTAGGGCATAATTCAGGAAACGTCGCAAGTAATTTCACATCATTGTCCAATATATATTGAGGGATAAGAACTTTGAGAGGTTCTTCAATATTAATGACAGGAGAGGGTTCAGAAGACCTTTGTTGCGCACTTTCCTTTCTGGGTTTCTTCTTCTTCTCTGCTGTACCGGAAGAGGTGGAATGTTTTCTTTTCTTGGGTGGCAGACTAGGGTTCCGCTGACGCCTCTCTTTCTTCTTCCCTTTGTGCTTCCGGGACGCTGATGGAGATGGTGTCTCCTCTGGAGAGCTGGCCAAAGGGACGTCATGAGCAGCCTTCGTACGAGGCTCAATGGTGGATGGAGCGGCTATAGGAGCCCTCAAGTGCTGCTCCGTCGACTTCTTTCCCTTCTTTGCAACCTTCGGAGGAGCCATCGCAGCAAAGATGTAGGCAAAGATGAACCCACACAGGATACGCCAAGAATTAGGGGAAAGCTGCCCTAGGTACCAACTGTAGTGATGGAGGATTGACTCAAAGAAGGGATGTACAGGGAGAGGCAGAAGCCAGCTTGAAAGGACTCTATTGGAACCCAGATGCTACCCGGAGGACGGCTCCACAGACTATCGTCGACGGTTGGGAAGACAATGTCAAAGTCGGTAGGGATTTGAAAGGCCTCCCGCAGCCCGTAAACTACCCTGTAAGCAACCAGCGGTGGAGAGCGAGGACGGCTGGGACCAGCGCCTGAAGTGCTCGGGACACCACTACGCCTTGCTTCCACCTCCTCGATGAAAGACGAGGGGCTAACTAGGAGGATCCTCCTGCGAGACGCCATGACTCTAGAAAACAGAAGAAGGGGGGGAACCCTCACCAGGATAGGAGGAAGTCAAAGAGGGAGCAACTAACACCCGCAACAGGCACTGGAAGAGTAGGTGGGGCTCCCTGAACGACCCTGTGTTGGTTCATATAACTTCCAAAAATGGGATGACCGCTTCGAGACCACACAGAAGGAGAAATGACACCTGTCACCATCAGGGTACGATCGTCGAACTCAAGCGACCGTTTGAGCCCACACTCCCAGACAAAGACAGCCTGCGTCATGATTATAGTGACGTCACCTGCCACCACCAGAGGTGTCTTGCACGCCAAGCACAAGGTTGGGCCCACTGGCCCAAGCGATACAAGGAAGCCCTCCTCGGAACTATCCCTTGACAGGCCCTCTTAAAATTGTCTCTCGGATCCTGAAAAAGCTCTCGGCATTTAAGAGTGGGGGCCTAGCGAGGAGGGTAAAATCGGCTCGGTCCATATAAGGTCCATTACGCTAGGCCCGCTTCGTCCAGACCTCCACAACGCATGCAACGGTGATGGGAATCGACTCCAGACATCAGTAATTTTTATTTACATTTATATAACAAACAACAAAGAAAGAAGTGGATTAGCCAAAGGTGCAGTATTAAATCCCAAAGCAATAACAACTCAAGTGAAACATGAACACACCTTTTTTTTGATTTTTTAAAACCCCTAAAGAGGAGATTTGGGAAGGAGAATATGATAATATGCTATGCAAATATGAGGGAATCAATAAATATGCAAACGATGATGCAATGACACAAGAATAAAAGAAGAGCTCCCTGCTGCTCCTGTTAGCAGTAAAGGAAGGAAGAAGAGGAAAGTAGAACGGCGCTGATTCCACAAGGTGACAGGAAGAAGCCTCTTCAAATCAACAGCATGCGCCTTGATCTCCTCAGTGGCATTCACCCATTAACCTTGGACCGGAGGACGAAGCCCCTTATTTATAGGCTCAGAAAACCCAAAGACTCCAATTCCAATAGGATTGGAACAGAGATCAATCTTACCCAATGAAACTCCCTTCCCTATTCGAACTGATAGATTTAAAATAAAGCAGGACTCTTCCGGGGAAAGATGCAGTCGAAACGGAGACGGAACTAAATGACGACACTCCCAGGGTCGCTATTCGAAAACTGACGCCACTCACAGAGCCGTCATTCCTGATTTTCCATAAACTTTTCAAATTTTAAATAAAAATGACGACTTTCAAATAGGTGCTATTCATAAAACAATGCCTCCATGAAAGGCGTTAATTAAAGGAATTATGCAAATGATTTTCATAAAATCAAGAATATCAGGGAATGACGCCACTTCCAGAAGGCGTTACTTAATTAAAGGACGACCCTGAGAGTGTCGTTAATTCATAAAATGACGCCCTTGACTAAGGTGTTAATTCACAAAATGACGCCCTTGACGAAGGCGTTAATTAAAAAATGTAGAAATACTCCATGTTATGTAAATATTGAAGTCCAATCTGATTGTTACAAAGTAACATGAGATTTAGCCAACATAGCATCAAATTTGGCGTGTCTACAGCTGCCCCGCCTTGGTGTCTGCTTTGTAGGGGAGTGAGACGAAATGAAGTGAAAGTGCGATAAGCGGAATGAAGAAGAACGGACTGAAAAGTAGATGCCAAGGTGTGATGTGACACGCCTCCGACACTGATTTGTGTAACTGTTAGGAACTACAGGTTGCTTCCTGGTGCTAGAAGTTCTGGGGTGGTGAGGTGGCTTTGGCCCGACAATTTCTATGGAGGCACTCCTTTTCAAGTCATAAACAGGATGCTTTGTCTGATCTGTAAAGTGTTCTATGTGCTTTCCCAACTAGTTTAAAGGCAGCTTCTGCACCAGCAAACTTGTTTTTGTCAGGATGAAGCAGAAAAGCAAGCTTCGTATACTGCTTCTTTATCAAGGAATCATCTGTAGTTGGTTCTACTTGAAGGATCCCGTACTAGTCCTCTGCCCCATTCACTTTTGCTTCTGCAGAGCAATGCACTTCGCATACGATAAGCATTTGCAATGTATTCTCAAGATCAGGGAATAGCTGTTGGGCTTTGAGGACCATTTTTCGTGCACCAATAAAATCTCTACATTGCATCTTTTTTTCAGCAATATCCTTTGCTCGGATAGCCTCCTCCTTGTTGCACTCCATTGCAGCTTACTGCCAAAATGGTGCCTTAACCTCTAGAAGTGAGCATCCACCAAATATTCGTTCCTTCACAATGAAAGCAACAGACCACTCGGCCCTTCCAACAAGTTCAAATAATTCCCCTCAGGAGATGTTTTTTTGACAGAATCCCCTCAGGAGATGTTACCAACAATATTTGGAATTCACCTGCATAAAAAACAATAAGCATCAATATCTGTTGGCACAAATAGGGAAGCATCAGAAAAAAAATAAATGCTTAAAATGTCTCAAAAGATACACATTCTAGCTTCATGAAACACAGCAACTATGTATCCAAGCGATTGAATGGTCATACATAATTTGATGAGGTCTTTAACGGGGTCTTCAGAGACCACAATCCCCCATCTGCCATGTGGTGATAAAATGAGCTCCCAAGTGAAATGGCCATCATTCTCCATTCTCCTACCTCCCATCTCCAAGAGCCCATCATCATGGTAGCAAGCGACATGCCTTTAAGCAAAAGCAACAGATCGCCCAGCAGTTCAATCTCCTCATCCTATAGATTCCTCCTAGACCTTGATATCCATCACCTACATGATAATGATCCTCTTGCATGGCAGGGTTTCCAACAAATTGATTCACTGGCATTAGGTTTGTGATTCATGATCGCTTCGTTTTCATGTGTCGTCTTGAGCGTGCTGGATTAGCACTATGCGAGATGGTTCTTCTCTCATCAAGATGTGACGAGGTCCTTCTTTTTCGTCATGATGTCTATCTCGATCATGTTGTACTTGGTAGTGTTTGTCGGAAGGCTTGAATCTGTGGTACATTATTTAAGATTTTCCTGTCATTGGTTCAGGTTGCTGTTGACCTTTCTAGTTGGTATGATGGCCGTATGTGTTCTTACGTTGTTTTGGTCATCTCAGCTTAAGTCTGTTCAGCTCCTGATGCGTTTTGCTTCTATTGAAGTGCTCGATTAGATTCCTTGGTTGAGAAGATGCTCAGGCGACCTAGGATTTCCCTTCCTGGTGAGCTTCTGTTGGATGAGCTTTATGCTTCCTATCCTATTTGGTGGAGTCTTTTCGTGGTGAGCCTTGAAATTGTTGTCTTAGTGATGTCTTTGTCCTTTGTCTGCTTAAGTGTGGACAGTATTTATTCTGAGCCTGATCTTCTCCTTGTCTTATAGTTACTTGGCTTTGGACTCCGTCATGGTGTTAAGAGCTATTACGTACCTTATTTGTCGTGCCGTGTCTAACGATAGCTGTGTTGTGAAGGCTCATTTATTGTTTCAGGACGTGAAGGTAAGCTGAGACTGGCATTTCTCCTTGTACTTTGTGCTGATGTTGGTACTCCCTTTCTTTGCACTTTGGCTTCTTGTGATCGGTTGTTCGCTGGATCAGTACTCATGACGTGCTACTTGTGATTTTCATGAATTGTGATGGCACCGTGTGTGTGTTGAGATGCAGATACCGAGGTATTTTTCTGATGCCTGTGTGTGTTGTATGAGTGCGCAGCGAAAGTGTGTGGGCTAATAACCCATGGGCCGAGGATTATTGTTGTGAGATTCTCACCGGTCGAGAGGCTTATCTTTCTTGATGTGACTTCATCTTGGCTTCCCGTGCCTTGATGTTGTCTATTGCCATGCTATTGCTAGAGTTATTCTAGTGTTAGCATTGGCATGTGTGAGTATTGGGAAATCTGTCGACATTCTTACTGATTGAGTACCCTCTGCTCTACCAGTGGGACCTCAATCACCCCCAGTACTGCCCATTCCACACCAAAATTTGCCATGCGATCGAGTCCTGCGAGGAGGTCCAGAACTTGATCCAAGAGCTCATCCAGTAAGAGCAGATTGATGCTGAGGGAAATTCCATGGTGGCTTTCGACTTCGAAAAGCCATTGCGGAAACACTGAGCCTCGCCAGAAGTGCGCCAAACTAGTCCGATTTGTCTCAAGCGAATGGGCACGGGTTACCGTATCAACATATTCCGGAAAGGCTCAAGTTTCAGACAGATAACCGAAAAGTGACAACCAGTTACTTACGTGAAGATCTTGCCATGGTGCACACCGCCCAGCTCATAGTATAATCGTACAACATTGTTGTAACTGCGTGACATATCCAGGCTTTCCCCAGTGGTACCCTGTATTGATGGATTACACCCTTCAGCCACTCTATAGCTCCCTGGCGATAATAATGGGATGCTGCCATGGCCTAGCTCCCATACCAACTCGGCATCGTCTGCTTCAGAATGTCATCCAGAATGCTTCGTTGTTCGCGGGACCAGTTCCCTCCTCAGGATCTTCAACTGGAGTAGAAGAAGGCAATGACCCTTCACCAATAGGAGAGGCCGCCACGACTTCTCTCACCCCTTTAGCTATTCCAATGGCGACCGCAGGCTGCTCAAACTCAATCGTCGTCACCGCTAACTCCTATTGGCCCATGCCTTGGGCCACCACTCAAGCGAGGTTGGCTCCCTCCTGACCGAGCTCAAAGGATCCAACTACTCCGCCGGGCTACGTCATACGAGAGTCATAGTAAGACACCAGCCTAGCCTCATATCTCTTAATAATGGGTAGCCAATCACAACATCTAAGGACACTCGGGGAAAGAGCAAGGCCCAGGTAAGGAAAAAGAAACTCCCCAATGGGGCAGCCCAGCAAAATGATCGCCCTCAACAGAGCTCTTTCCTCCATGTTCATCCCCACACGAATGCTTTTACTAAAATTAACCTTCAGGCCGGTGACTTCCTCCAAGAGTTCCAACAGAAGCCTAGCCATAAAAGGGTGTTGCCCACCCTCATCAAGGAATAAAATAGTATCATCTGCATATTGTAAGTGCCCGACCGAGACGCGGGGGACGCCGTTGGAACCAGCGCGGCGAGGGGATCGCATTGACGCCCTCCATTCCGCAGTTCCTGGGATGGTTGGACGGGACGGGGAGAGAGGGGCGCGACCTCCACTTCGCGTGCATGCAGCTGGAACGGCCGATTCGGTGCGAACGAGGTAGGGGGATGGGACCGTCTCCGTGCTAGGAATGCTTTGACACCGCACGTATGCCGATCCATGGCCGTTTAGCCTAGTTAATGTCCATTTTTGATTTTTCCTAAAAATGTGATAATTGGTGTTTCTAATTATCCATGGGCATCGTATTTATGTTTTCTAGCTTTTATTGAGTGGTATGGATGCTGGGGAAGGTAGGTTACAGGTTTTTGTAGCGAACCCCGTCGATTTCGGTCGACCGGGGGGTGGCTCGATTTCAAATCGAACCCATTCGCTACCCAGCTCACATGACGGTCATGCCAGTGACCGTTATGTATTTAACGCACCACACCTAGCGCGTCATACTTCTTTAACGGACCACAGCCAGTCCGTTATGCTCATGCATGCATTAGTTAAGTCGTTAGTATAACACCCCCTTGTATGACCATTATACTTGTGGCAAACTGTGGATTTTCCACGTTCTGGAGACCTTAACGGACCGCCCTTGATCCGTTATGCTCTCTGGGTCCTTAAGCTTTATAAAAATAACTCGGGTGGCCATAGCAGACCAGTAGTGGCGCGTTATGCTACATAACGCACTATGCCTGATTCGTTATGACCGCTGTATCCGCAAGTAGATCGGTTGAATATGACGGACCGGCGGAGGCGCGTTATATTACCTCAACGTACCTCACCTGATCCGTTATGCTATATGACAGGGCAGAGCTGATCCGTTATGCTATATGACGGGACAGAGTTGATCCGTTATGCTATATGACGGGGCAGAGCTGATCCGTTATGATCTCTGTTGTGCTAAGAGTAGTGAATCATTATTCTAATGCATTCTTCGTTACGTTTAAGTTATTTTATAGATTAAAAATATGTCTTTATGTCCCAGTAGAGTTACTTTCTCTTTCCTCATGATGGAGCCACTAGTCGTAGCCCAGGGCCCTTAGTGTCCCCGTGTGTTTTCGGCACCTATGTGTTCCCCTCCATTTGGCACCCATGTGTGCCCCTCCTTATTGCACCTGCACACGCTACAATTATACTCTTAGTACCACTTTTGTATTTTATTTTCACCCCTCGTGCACTACGTGCACTCCCCCATAGTCTCTTGTGATTCATCGAGAGACTTACGTGTTGCGGAAAGGAGATCGGGTTCTAAGTAGTTCATTTATTCAGTTGATTGCCATATGTGTTTGAGTTGCGGAAGTCTTTCTTTATTCTTCCTTCAACCAGTTCTGGAAAAGCGGGCTTCAGTCTGAGAATGTGTCTGTAATCCTAGACGCGTATTTCAATACACGTCCCCATGGATAAACGCGTATTCAACAGCAACACTTTTAACAACTGTCAGCCTTTATTTAGACACGTCTTGATAGGTGGACGTGTTCTTTTAAAGGCGTCTCTCATGGTGGACACGTTTCTTCATTTTGTGAAAATTGTTCAGTTCTATTCTGTTCTACATAGTTTCTATTCTTCCTGTTCTGTTTGTGTTTCGTATATCTCTGTTATACAGTACTACATTGCATTAGAGCATCTTCCCCCTATCTTTTCATTTTTCTAGGAAATTACCCTCTCTCGGTGAAGGAAGGACTCTCCATTTGGGAATTCCTCTCGACAGACTAGGATCTCCTCCACTGGGACCTCCGTAAGTCCCCGACAGTGAAGGATTCCCTCTTCGTTCACTAGGCAGGTTGTACCACTGAAGTTCCCTGAAGTTAGTCTACCCATCCGTGGTGAGACGGGTGATCTTAGTTGGCACGGCAGTGGCTAAAATTCTAACTAGGGTCCTCCTTTTTGTGTGAACTTCCCATTTGTGAAAAAATATACAATAAAAATAAAATAAAAAAAATACGTAAAACATTCACTTGTTTGTTAATCTCTGCTATTGTTTGATAGTGTATGTTATTACATTCCGAAAAGGTGTTGAGGATGGCCGATTATAGCTACGATGATTTTGAGGCCGGGGCCTTTGGCTATGAGTCCCAGATGCATGGCCAAGGCCATTACACGTATGGAGAATGCAACCCGGACCAAGGCCATCTAGGTGAGCCACACGTCCTCGGGGAGGTGTACCGACGAAGGGAGGGCTAGAGTGTGCCGTGGAAGGCCAAACTGGGGTGTACCGGTGGGGAAGGCACAGTCGTGTCGGGCAAGGTCTGAGCTAGTTTGAGTAAATTCTGTGCTAGTCTGGGTAGGGATCTATGCTAGTGTGTGGTGAGGTCTGAGCTAGTGTGGGCAAGGGTCTGAGCTAGTCTGAGCAAGGTCTGTGTTAGTTCGACGAGGTCCGTGCTAGTGTAGAGTCAGGGTCTAAGCTAGTGTAGGGTGGGGTCTATACATGGGCAAGGTCTGTGCAAGTTTGGGCGAAGTCTGCGCAGGTTTCAACTTGGCTGAACAAAGGTCAGTGCACATGCGCACGGGGCTAGATGAGGGTCGATGCACATGAGGGCTAAGCCAGTGCAATGTGCGAAACAAGGTCGGTGCAATGCTTGAATGGGCTGGGACGAGGTCGATGCAAGTCTGGCCAAGGTCAGTGCATGTTCAGGCTATGGGGGGGGGGGCAAGGTCAGTGCAGGTTCACCATAAGGTCAGTGCAGGTTTAGCCTGGGCCAAGGGGAGGTCGACGCAGGTTCTATGCATGCGAGGGACAAGGTCAGTGTAGGTTAAGAGCAACAGGTAGCTGAGGTCGACGCTAGTTGGGCTGAGGTCAATGCACATCGAGGGCGAGGTCAGTGTGTGCCGGGCGAGGCATGGGGTTGGGTGTGCCGGCCAAGGCACGGTTGGGTGTCCTGGCATGGGCGCTGGAGGGGTGTACCTGGCAAGCCTTAGGTAAGGTGTACCAGCTAAGGGGCGTGGAGGTGTGCCGGGGAAGGCCAAGTTGGAGGGTGTACCGATCGAGGAGGTGTGCCGGTCAGGGTGAGGCTAGAAGTGTACCGGGGAAGGCTAGGGCGGGGTGCACCGGTGAAGGTCCAGGGGGTAGGCATGTTGAAGAGTGTACCGGCGAAGGGTAAAGGGGAGAAGAAGGGTGTGCCAGGGAAGACCTCGTTGACAGGTGTACCGGCGAAGGGTAGTTTGGGGGGGGTGCCAACAGAGGCCCAAGGGAGAAGGGTGTACTAGCCAGGGAGCACACCAGTGAAGGGCCCAAAGGTAGGTGTGCCGGGCGACCCCTAAAGGCTAAAAAGGATGGACTATCAGGGCAAGACTGCCCAAGGGGTTGAGCGGTCAAGCCTTGGCCGCTCAAGCCCATAACCCAGTCTAGTTCCTGGCCAAAACGGTCTTATCCGAACCACTGAACGGAACCGACTTACTACAGTGCCAGTCAAAACGGTCTTGACTGGACTGCCTAAGGCGACCGACACTCAACTGTTGACCAAGGGTAAACTGGGATGGGCGGTCAGATGCTGGCCGCTCAACCCAACGAAAAGATAGGCAGCTGAAGGCTGGCCACCCAAGTGGGGATAGGCGGTCCACACCTGGCCGCCCATACCATGTGCGGTCTATCGCGTGGCCACACAAGCCCCAAAACCAGATGGAGATAAATGGTCCAGAGCTAGCCGCCCATACCTTGGATAGTCTCTAATGCGACCGCTCAACAATAACGTCGAGCAAACCATGGGGTTCATCCAATCGTGACATTTCTACACCCCATTCCTGTCGAAACGTAGGGGATACAGTCACAGCCACCCTGGCAATCACATGGACTCTGACAGGAGTCAAAACGACGCACGAATCGCAAGAGATGGGCAATTCTAACGAAATCACCCAAATGGGACAACCGGACTTCTCGGGCTCCCCAAGGTCAAATGGGACTGCCAATCAAGATGAAATCGGTGACTATGGAATGCTGACATTCCAGGGAGTCCATTGACAATAACCGATCGTAGAACCGTCGCCATTTTTCGACAAAGCCGACGAAACCCACGAAACCCCAATGAGGTTGATCTCCCCCGTTCGAGCACTAAACAACAAGCAGGGACAGGGAAAACGTAGAGGACAAAGTGGTGATCCATCTCCCTACCTCCACCGAAGAAACTACGCGTCGAAGCGACTAAACCACACCGAAAATTGCTAGGAATGCGAACGGCGCCTTCTTGGAATCCACCAAGGGATCGCGCCCGCCACATTCCAACCGCTACTCCTTCCCATGAACCGATGACCCCAGCACGTCCACGCCTCGGCCAGCTCTGCAACGGTGCGCGCCCCGCGCCGAACGGACCAGAGACGGGAGAGAATGGAGTGAGAGAACGAGAAGTTGAAAATGAGTACCTCCGCACAGGGAGGGGCCTTCAGCCGGCCAAGCGGGGAGGGGAAAGACGAAGAAAAGAGCTTCACGTGATGACGGAGTCGAATTTGTCCCTCCTCTGGAACAAGGTACAGACTGTCGATGCAGGAATTCTTTCGGATGCTCCTGAACTCCAATGCCAGCAAGACCAGCGCCAAAATTTCGTGGATTGGTCCAGGAGGATGCAAGAATTTTGGCAGGAGCCGGGGTAGTCGTCGCCGGTCGCGGTGAAGCTGGAATCAGGGACTCTGCTCTCTAGCTCAGACCTTCTCAGCACTACAGCGTTTGGAAGATGACACCACCACGAACAGCCCTGAACTCCGAATTGTGCACGGTCAGTGGCGTTGGAACCATCTATGAGCTGCCTTCGAGGTGAGACCCATGGGGGTGACAGACGATGTCAGAGCAATCTGCCGCAATCCAAACACTGACAGGGTGTCAGTTCTATCCCAGGGTGGACAAAACTGCGCACTTTAGGGAGAAAAAGGAGACGAAATCACTCCGGTGGCCGAACGGAGCTCCGCTTCTTGGAGGAGGAGGGGAACTCATAGAAGAAGGTCTCACTTGAACGCCGCCTCCATATCTTCGAAGGAGTAGATGTGGCAACTACTTCACTCCGCCTCTGGAAGCTGGGTAGGAGCCTTTTGCACAGTCGGAGTAGATCACCTCTCCTGGGCAGTCACGAGCTCGGAACGGGACGAAACGACCGCCGTTGCAAAGATGACTCGAAGAAGCTTCCAATGGTAGCTCTTGCGTCTCTCGGAACGTCCGTATGGCACCGCAGTATCTTCTGTAATCTTCAGGTTCTCTGGATGATGAACTGGTGGACTGTAGATTAAAGATGATGGGGGGGGAAATGGGGTTTATGGGAGGGGAAGTGGGGTGGATAGGTATGGGGGTGCCCTACCCAGGCCGCGATCACCCTCCCTAACCCTAGCGCACCCTTCACCCTCCCCACGTCCCAGACCTCCTCCTGCACCATCTCAACCTGTCCACCATGTCCCCCCTCACTCCAGGTAGTCCCACGCCACTCCAGCAAGGACCCTTCGTTGGCCAAGCCATCACCGTGAAGATCCCCGCTGACTACACCCTATAGAATCGTTGACTATTTCTGAGTGCCTGTTGCAGACTTCCTCCCAGTGTCCTCGGGGTGATTCTGGTGGTGCCCTTCCTTGGGTTCGATCCTCTCCAAGTCTACTTTGCAACATGATAGCTCTCGCCCCAATCTAACATCGACAACGGCCATGGCACTCATTTTTGTGGGACTGCACTGAATCTGTGAAGCCTAGTTCCCACATAATGTGAACACAAGTTGTGGAGTTCTCCACTCCTGTCCTACTACACTGCTGGCTGCAAACTCCCTTAGGGATGACCCTCTCCACGGCCCGGATGAACCCCAACTGGTTTGGTCACAAACGGAGTCCCGAGCAGGTCATACCGGCCCGTGCCGTAGGCCTACGCTAGTCTGCAAACCTACTTTCTAGAGCCTTACTTCGTGGATGACCATGCCGAGTCCGGTGGGCAGAAAACACTCTCCTTTTTATGGTACATAGAGAGATTTGTCTGGCATTGCCTCCCACTGGTCTCGCTTTGTTTTGACTTCTGTGGACTTCTCCCCGGCCTCTACAAGCAGACTACACAGACCTTTCCGGTGGGACAAAATCACGTAGATTGATTTTATCGGCCACCCCCACCTCCAGTAGCCTCAAAACACCGTCAAACTTTTAGGAGCACTTCTGCACCTCTCTCTCCATGTGTGGACACTGACGGCACCCTCATCGGCTCACAAACCAAGGTGTGACAATAGAAACACATTGGTTCTATTCTGCAGAATAGCGCACAGGGCAGCTGGCCCATCTTCCCTTCCCCATGATCCCCCCCTCCTGTGTGAGGGTAGTTACTATATTGTGTACCCCCATCGCCGAGCTCCATGTCCCTGCGTGGAGGTTTTCATTTGGTTGTACACACAAGTCAAGGCCGAAGCTTTCCCGATGCAGTGTGATTGCCAGGGGCGCATGCTTCCCGGGGCCCTCGTCTTCAATCAGAGCCAACCCCTTCGGGTCTGACTAGGTACATGTGCTACCTTGCTTCTAAAATCTTGCTTGTCTCGCATTAGTTCTAGCATCACACCGTGCTAAGAGAGTGCCCAATCCAAAACTCCTACTGATTTGAGTGAACTTGTTGCCAGGTGAGTGAGTGTACATCCAAATCGGGCCCTCGGCACCGGTCTGCTCGGTTGAGCCTGGGTGCCTTCTCCACTCCCTTGGGTGGTCTCCATCACCCCCCTTATGGTTCAGACTGCGTCCGACGTCCCACGGGTCAAGACCCGCCTACCCACCACTAGGTTCCTCTATGGAATTCACCACGTATGTGCGGTTGTTATGCTGTGTAGGCCGACCCGTTTGAGTGCACTTGCTTGCTGCATAGGTCCTAGCTCCGACCGAGATCTGTCCCATATGAAATACTTCTCTGACTCACCGTACCATCCTAGAGGGTCGTGCAAGCGCAGTTCTATCTCTACAGAACTTGTTGTGACTAGTCGAGATCTCTCGTGGTGCCACCGCCATCTCGGCCACCTTCTTGGTTGCCCGTTCGACCGTTGAGCTCCCAGGACACCCTCTTTTGACTCCACCAAGTGGCATCGACATCTGGCATCATCTCAAGCCCCGTCCAGCAAGTTCTCTGTGACCCTATTCATGTCTCTCTATTCTGCTCGCCTGATAGTGGGTCTACATTTCATGCCGCCGTCGCTATGTCGTAGCTCTGATGACCCTGCCCCGCCTCTGAGGGCTTCCCTGACAAGTCTTCTGCCACCCCTTTCATGTGAGACATTGTTTAGCCTCTGGAAGGTCACGATTCACATTTTATTCTTCAACTACATAGTTCTGCACAGTTAGCAGTAGACCCAACAAATAGTCACCGTCAATGCCGCCATGCCCACCAGTGTCCCCGGAACCACCCCAACTCGCCAGGACTTTGTCTGCACGTCTTCCTCGACACGTGGGAATAGACTGCATCCTCATCCGACATCGGGTTGGAGCCGACCAGCTGAAAGGGTGTGGTTCTATCGATAGACACTGGGCAATCTGCCTGATTCCCCTCCCCGTGTTCCCCCTCATGCACGAGGGTAGTATCGTATATTTCTCCTCACTCCCCGCGACCCCCTCCTTGTGTGGAGAGTAGTGCTGAGAGGTTGTATTTACAGGGACCCCAAGCTACATCGATGCAGCGCATCTGTCGGGTGCGCACGCTCCCGGCTCGCCCTCGTCTCCAACCTCATTCCATCCCCCATCCACCTCCATTGTAGATCCAAGGATCCCCCACTACTGAAACCCCATTTCCCCCTCCTCCCCCACAGTTTGTTGCGCCTTACTACTACCCAGTAGAGTCCCATCCAGCAACTGCGCCGGTCGCCTCCGTAGATCGGCGCTCCAAAGGGATCACCCTACATTGCTGGAAAGCTCTCCCAGTTGGGTTCATCCTTGAGGTGGTCCCGCCGTCATCCGAGTTCGTGACTGTCCGGGAGGTTCTATTTTGCCGGAGTGCACAGCTGGCACCTGAGGGAAGACCTGAGCATCAGTGCAGAAGCTTCTCCGGCCACACCCTTGCTCCCCTTGGGGCGCCATTTGGCCGGGGCGTTCTTCGACTGGTTCTCCTTCCAAACCCGTCGACGGAACCACATTCAGAGGCCGGGGCCATTTGTTCTGAATTTTCTCGTCAGAGTGCGCAGGTCAGTTCGCAAAAATATAGTCCTGATACCCTTCTACTGTGAACCTCCTATCTCTCTGCTCCGACCACTCCTGGAGGTCTTCGTGGTCGGAGGTCGAAGGAGACTCATAGACGGACGTACCGGCTTTCATCCCGCATCAACCCGACTTTGGGAGCGCTCGTACGAGCTCCACCTTTCTGCTGCTGTGTCCTGAGGATAGAACCTGTCAGGACAGAGTTGCCATACCCCGGAGTCCGCTGCGAACAGAGGTGCCTTCAAGCTGTTCCCCAAAAATTCTGAGGAATTCCAGCTCCAGCTAGGGACATTTTTGCACTGGTTTCACCATCATCCGAGCTTACCTCCAACTGTGGAGCCGTTGACAGCGACTGGTGGTCAACCCGTTCCTAAAACTGGCAGATTCGGCCGAGTTACGTCTTCGGCAACTTCGTTGCTTTCTTCCCCCTCCCCGCCTAGACGGCTTAACGCCCCTCCCTGCGTGGAGGTAGTATTTTGCTGTAACCATCAATCCCCATCCCCTTGTCCAACCCCCCTATGCGGAGAGTAGTGTTTGTATTATTCATAATGGAAGCGGCATCGACACAGTGTGCGGGGAACCACACTTCCCCGCTCGCCCCCGTCTTCGAGCGGCGTTGGTTTCTTCTAGTTCCAAAACAAAGCCTTTGGACCCCTATTTATAGGAGAGGCCAAGGCTAACAAAAGACCAATAATACCTTTGAAGTTCAAATAATTACCCCGCTATCCGAGGTGGTGAACATAAGCTACTAGTGACCTCTAACCGAGCTAGTCTCAACAATGGCCCTTTAGGCTTTATTTAGTTGGCCCATTAAGGCTTACATGACTTGATTTAACTCATTTAGACTTAACTAACACAAATAAAAGATGATAAAATGCAAAAATGTGCTAGATGATCTGCTGGTGCTGTGCTGGGTCCTTTGTCGTCACGTGTCGAGCCTCGATGTCCCCATCAATTCCCCCGGGGTGGAGAGAACTCGACTCCGTTGAGAGGGGCGCAAGTGGTCTGGCCCGGGCTCGCAATCCTCGTCGGACCAGGGTCGACCCTTCCACCAGACTAAGTAACGCTGGCATGCCTTGCTCCTTGTGTTGGTAATTTGCTCATCTAGTATTTGTTCCACCTTTTCACGTTGTACTCTCATAGGGGTCGGTGGGCACACAGGTCTGGGTTCACTCTCAAGGGGGGATGCAGGCTCAAATAGATCACTAGGTCTTACTGCCTGGCCCTTATCTGGCACTAGGTCTGCCATGTTTAACTCGGTGCTCACCCCATATTTCATCGGGAGGTCCTTCTCATAGGCATTTGAACCTACTCTCCTCACAGCCCGGAACAGTCCAATGTCACGTGCATGCTCTGCCCTTACCATTGCTAGATCACCCTCTTGGTGTTCGTGGTAACGTCAATGGGTGTCCGCCTGTCGCTTATAGGCCCCGTTGCTCAAGTAGACTTGCTTGCGGGTTTCTATGATTGGTATGCATAGACTCTCTACCATATAGGGGCGGTCCAGGACATCCAAAAGTGGACCTATCAAGTATGTGACTCATATCAAATGGGATAAGTAGGGGTGGACCTGGGCAACCAAAACTATGACCTTTTCTATATGATGCTAGACTCACTGATGGATGCATTACCTTCCATGAAATGTGCCTTTTATAGATCAAACTCATGATGGTGAAGAAATGGTGGTATGGGGTCTGACTCAAACATTTGTAGTAATCTCCATGAGGGAGGGCTGTTGGGTTTAGTAGGCCATTATTTTTTTATTTAGTTGCTTGTAATTCGGCCTCGGTGATTTCTTCTTCGGCCATCTTTGTATTCATTGTTTGTTCCGCCTTTGGCTTGTCCATTGTGGCTAGACCCGCTGAGCTCCGGTGTAGGGCAATTGGCTACATATGCGGCCTCATCGACGTCCTTGCCAGAGATGTTTTAGTTGCCCCTTGACTTACCCAGAGGATTGTAGGTTGGAATGGTGGAGGGAGGATGCCCCCTGAATGATCATGTACTGTTCAGGGCATTGTTAACCGCATTGAAGATTCAGATGAGCTAACACTGTCTTGGGTTGTCTCATATAGATGTCTCCTCAATTGCGTCATGGATGGCTTTATGTTCATTTCACTTAGCTGCCTTCGTAGCATTTCAATCTCTTGCTGCTTCTGGTGTAGTAGTGCCATCATGGCAGGGTCTTGTAAGAAAGGGCTGGAAGTGCTACTGTCTTTCGCCTCTGATTTGTGCAAGATGAATGGCCTCCCGCCATCATTGTCGACTGTGGCTAACTCCTTTGAGACAGACTCCCTGCGTTCTATGCCTCTAGGTGGAGGAAGAATGTGGTGTTGGCCCCCCTTATTAGCTGGTGAGCACTGCTTTGACATTCTCCCAGATCTGGTAGCAAGGTGAGAGGCAGGAGCTTTGGTTGGAATTACTTCCTTAGGTATAAAGTAGATTTCTTCATCATCTTCATCAGCTGTTTGCGCCCTGCTGGAAGATGCTGACAATGTATTGCAAGAGAAAATAAGATTCCTCCTTTTAGCCTTTGCACTCTTCTTTTTCTTTCCCTTCATGGTCGGCACCTACCCCTACAGTGGGCTATTTGATGCATTCAACTTTTCTACTTTTTCTTCAGTTCTTTTTGTTAACCAGTGAGATTCATTGCATCTTTGAGGGACATGCTTCTTAAGCTACATAGGCTTGTTCTTTGGCTGCTCATGGTTATCAGGCCCATTTGTAATGACTTGTAGCCATTCTATGGCTGAGTTGGATTCTTCATATGCCCACGCTGGGGTTTGTTTCTTCTTATTGTCCGTTAGCCTTTTAATGATTGCTGGTGGGGTTTTCCTCTTTCATCCTCGACCCTGGTTTGGACCCCGGAACTCCTACCCTTTGCTTACTATGTCATGGCTTCCTGGTAAGTACATTCGGCATATCATAATCTCCCTCTCCTACATTTAGAGGTTTCCTCCCAAAACAAACGGGAAGGCAGGTGGTCAAAAGTCTCAGCCATCGCTCCTTCCCACCACCCCCAGGTAATCACGCCGCCATTCCCATCCTATTAACTTCATTAGAGTAGATACTGCACTCATTCGTTACTAATGGCTCCTTTCTATTTTCTTCTTTGAGTTACACTGCTTACAAGGCTTCAGCATCAAGGAACTACGTAGGGCTCCTTGCCCTTGGCCGGTCGAGGACGAGGAAGAGGGACCCCACCTTCTCTCTGTTTGATTATCTCCCCGCGATCATCATCCCTGTGAGGTTCAGGTAAACACCTCTGGCGATCATGATTACTTAATGCTTGCATTTGTTCCTCTGTAGGTACTCAGGCCCGGGAAAGTTGAGGAGACTACCACGCAGGGCACATCTCCAAATCAACCATACACACACCCCCCCGCCAATCTAGGAGCCTACAAGCGAAGTGGCAATCACGGTTTGACCCTCTAGTACCTACTGTAAGTTCCTAATGCTTGAAGTCCCTGAATAATTGAAGCATGCATTTACATTAGCTTTATTTACTTAGCTATGTTCTGTGTTTTCTGAAAGTTGGACAGAAGGAGGACAACTCTCTGGCCGCCTAGGCCCCTGGGCGACCCACCCAGTGGCCGTCTAGGCCATCTCCTGGGCGACCAGAACTTTGGCCACCCTGGATCCTGGATGGCCCTCAATTTGTCCGCCCTTCCCCCTCTCCAGGAGGCCAGCACTCTAGCCGCTTTCACCCCCTGAGCGTCCCTCGACCTGGCCACCCAGGTCTTTGAGTGGCCAATGACTTGGGTGCCCTCTGTTCTCTTCCTGTGTTCTCCCCGTAATAGCTTGCTATCTTTGGTGTTTTGCTTGTGTTTTGTGTGATCACTCTTTACAGGTTGGACGTGGTTGGGTTTAGGAAGAGCCGGCATCACCCCTTGTTAGGAACCCCTCCCGTTGGCATTGAACCCTTCACCTGAGAAATAGACAACATCAAAATACATACACCATCACTTTAGATAAATGTTGGCAATCATCAAAACAAGATTTACAACACTTTTAATGTCATTGTCTGGTTCTGATTAACCCGGTGTGACCCAGTGGTTGACAAGTGACCTTGCGCGTGTCTCGACGGTTCTGTCCAGTTCGAGACATGTTCTGGATGTCGTGAGGTATCATCTTACCTCATTCTACATATCCAGGTGTGCTGAGAGTTCTCGGTGTTCCCTCAGGTCTCCATGAGTCGTTTCTTATGGTGAGTCATTTTGTCTGGCTTAGGATTAGACCGATTGGCGATTTGTTCCACTTTGTACAACGATCTTGACTCCGAGTCGTAAGACTCAAGGATCATTGTAGTTTCAGGTCTAGTTGCTTTGTCCTGAGTCTGTTGATAGTTACCTGTACTACCATTGGTGCTTCATAGTATGGGTGATAGTGTTTCTTTACCTGTCTGTACTCCAGCACTCACGTTTTCGAGTCTGTGTCTCATGAACCTCCACTAGTTGTAGCCTGACAACTCGTGTTGACATGTCGGCCCACCTGGGAGTGGTGGTGAGGTAGTTCCCGATACACAGTTTATAAGCTAGTTTTCGTGGGCTCCCTTACTTTGCAGTATCGTCTGCTGGGGAGAAAACTAGCTAGAGGCCTGGCTTAGGGCAATGAGCCAGTGTGTGCATACGTGGTCAAGGGCTTGGACTGACGTCGATAGGCATTACCCTGTCTAGTTACTTGCGACTGTAGTACTATTCTGGTTCTGATAGTATCTTGGTCTCGGTCGTGCTTTTTGGACGACGGATAGATGAGCCACTTGTAGGCGCAGCGTAAGACGTCTGGGGACGTGGCTGGCTATTCTTCTAGTGAGGGGTACTCCAGTCCCGTGACATGTGACTTTCGCGTGACTCTCGTGTTTCTCGAGTGTCATGACCTTTTCAAGTTAGCCCTCTCGTGACTTTGCCCAAGGTCAGTGTTATGTTGTGTGCACGACGTTTTAGTCATGTTGGGTCTATCTAGATCTCTTCTAGGCTTTTTGTCTATCTTGCTAGTTTCTTTCAGCATCAACGGATCGGCAACTTCTGACTTCGCATGCTTGAATAATGCGAGAAACTCAATTAAACAAAACTAAGTAACCAGCAAGATCAGGAGTTAATCGATAGATGAATAGAAAGAAATATTTCAAGTCAAGATATCAAGCACCATTAATAAGAATTTCCCAATAAATGACCATTTCAAGTCAAGTCGAGTCGAGTCATGTCATGCAAGCAAGTACTTCACGCTTTCAAACATGAATAGCAAGTTTCACAAGAATGTGGAATGTCGTATACTCACACACTAGATAGTACTCGGTGACAATGCTACACCTAGTCATTTCACCTCCCCTGGGATACAAGTACACTTCAGGTGCTCCTCCAAGGACTAGACTGGGCCCTTAAAATGATTGCCTTGACATTGATTTGTTTAGATCATAGATCCCACGAAATCTAGACATCCACGAATAATAATGGCCAATAGTTCCAAGGTTTAGGCTTAGAACTTACTTCTAAGAGAATTCCCAATAAAAGTTGGAATGGATATGACTAGAAGTCAAAGATCAAGCAAGATTTCACAGTTCAAGGCCAACCTTGATATGACTGCTATCACCACAACAAACAAAGAAAATCATATTAAATCTTGATTTTAGTAGTCAATGACTGGGCCGCTAAGGTGACATGGAGGGTCTAACATTAGACCGCGTACGGTTCAATATAACAGGCTCTTAAAGTAAACCAAAAGGGGGGTCCTTATTTAAGCCTGAATCAGAATGGGTCCAAACCAGAGTTCAGCCCAGGAAGTTAAATTCAGTGGAGTGGATTGAGCCAGGTTATAGTTGATTGGGCTCAAGGAACATGACTAACCCAAGCCCACTACTAACCAGGCCAAGAGAGACTAACTGTCCAACAATGGGCCGCTAAAAGACTATTAGCGGTCGCATACTGGGCCGCTAGAGGTTCAGACAGTTCGACTATTGGACTGGCCCAAACACAATTGAAATCAAGTCCGTAGGTTCTGGTTTTCAGGGTATAACCCGTTCGACGTCTTTGTGGGAATCCCAGGCTCACGGGGACTTACGGAGGTCTCATAATAGGGGTCCTAGTCTGACGAAAGGAATATCCGGTGGAGAGTCCCCACTATTACAAGATTAAGGCTTGACTAGGACAAGACACTCTAGACTTAGACCCTAGACTTAAGACACGTTCCCCCCCCTTTTTTTAATGCAAAGACAACCCTAGACTCGACTGGCTCTGATAGCAATTTGATGCAGGACGAGGCGCAGACTCGACTCCAACTGGGAAAGCACACCTAGGACTCTAGCAAGCTCGCGTACGCCCCTAATGAGGGAAGCGTTCGGACCTACACAGTTGAGAAACCGGTAGCGAGTCAAGGGTGGTCTACTCACTCTCTCGTGCCTAAGTCGGGTCACAGGATGGTCTCGCTCTCTCACTCGCAGTGGTGAGTTGAATTATACAAGCTAGGAAGTACCTACTCACATGCAGTGACAATAAAAGCGTATACTAAGAAAGCAAATAACTATGACTACGAGGGGGGATAGTGGGTGTACCTCCACGCTCGGGGCGTGGCGAAGACGATCCCGGCCAAGTCGATAACTCCCGGTGAAGGTTAATTACACAATATTACAGCAATGAACTATTTACCCACTCTACGCAAGGAGGTAAAGGGCTACAGCGGGCCCGGGAGGACCGTTCTTGGGTTGACGGGCAGCACTTGGATCCGCTCCTTCGGTGCCGTCCAGAAGACGCTTGCTGCTGGTTGTGGGGCCCGCGTGCTGCTCAGTGGGGCCGAGTGGGCTCGGAGTGACACCACTGTGGCAGGGGCATCTGGAGGGATGCTCCCTCGAAAGGCGACGCGTTGATTCACCTCGTGGGAGGCGAGGAGGCTCCGGTCTTCAAGCTTTGGGTTTGCTATCCACGAGCAGTAACTTGCTATTTTACAATGCGCGACCCGACGAGAATGGTTGCTGCAATCAGCCCTGATGTCGGATCGACACGAGACTAGCGGTGTTGGAAAGCTCTCTCGAAGAGCTACGATCCCAGCCTAGAATAGAAATTTAAAACTCCCTATGCTAGCCATAGCTGATTTTAGAAGCTGGTAGTTCTTAGATCTGGATCTGACTGGACAGAAAGGGGGGTTTCCTGAGAACATGATTTGACCAAGGGGTTTATGATGGATCTGGGTGATGAGGCCTTCACAAAAGTTGTATATTGGGAGGTCAGGAGAACGGGGATGACTGGCCTCTCTTTTCCCACCGCACTAACCCCTCTCCCGTTCTCTCTCTCCCTCTCTCACTCACACATCCCACGTCTCTCCCATTCCTCTCTTTTCTCTTTCGTGAACCCACAACAACCACAGCCCCTCCCCACCCTGGGGGCTAAGGCAACCCACCGCCGGTCGCCTCCTCCTCTCCCCACACACACCCTGCCTGCAGACCGCCTCCCTCCGGCCACCTCCCACGCTCAGCCGCTCCCCCCTCACGGATGACCTCTCTCCTTGGAGGTCTCTCCCCATCTCTCCCTCTTTCTCCCGAGGACTCTCAACCAACCCACAGCCCTCTCTCACACTCCCACCGCCACCCTGAACCCTCCACCGTCCAGCCCACTCCCTCCGTCAGCCCAACACCACCACCGCGTAGCCTCCATCCCCCCCTCCAATGCTCGCCCTCTCTCCCGTTCCCTCTCTCCCTCTCTCACTACCTCACCTGCACCGCGGCCACGCCACTCCCCCCTGCACACTGACGCCGCTCCCTCACCTTCTCTTCCCCTCTGCCAACCCCGTCACCGGCAGCCACCCCCGTCGTCGGTAGCCTCTACACCAAGCCCCCTCTCCACACACCCTCATGCTACACTCTCTCCTCTACACAACACCACCCGCTGCCATGCCCCTCCCTCAAATGCTCTCCCTCCCATGAGCTCATCTTCGCGCTCCCTCTGACCACCTCTCACCTTAGCCGGCCTCCGACTGCACCCCTCCCCGCAGCACTCACCCCCCACCGGACTCACCTTCTCCCTCTCAAACCCCCCCATTGTCGACGCTGCCACCCTCCACTACCACCTTCTCACCGTCACTCCCTCCCGCTCTCTTCACAGAAGCACCCCCACACCACCTGCGCCACCTCCGCGAGCCCGCCAACCTCGCACCGCTGTCGCCTCCGATCTCCTCCCCCCACCCACTCCCTCGCGCAGACACCACCGGCCACACTACCTGTAACGCTCGTGTCTTAGTGGATCCTTAGTAGTTCGGGTCTAGAATTCATCATGTGATTTTAGGTAATTTTTACAGATTTTTAGGCTATTTTTGGGTATTTAAATGAATTAGTTAAAGTATTAATTTAATTGGAAAAGAGGGGAAGAGAAAGGGTTAAGCAAAAGAAGAAGAAAAAAAAGAAAAAATTCACCATCATCTTCGATATTACTGTCCCACAAGGCCTCCAATTCGAGACCATGCAGACGGTGAACAGATGCAACTGCACCCACGTGCACTACTTGTCTCATCATTCACTTGCACTACCCATGGGTGGGGGACATTTGTGGATGTCTAAAATTCAACGTCTGTAATTTCCTCACAATGCGCTAAAGATGGCACGTGAGGCCTCTTCGGAACCCATGGCTACAGGATCCACCTAGCGATTCAGCAACAAATGAGAAGGATTAGGAGGGCTCGAAGGTTATGCTCCAAAAGGCCATTTCATTTATCAATGGGTCATGCCCAGGTGGGCGAACTAAAGCAGTAGGAGGCTAAGGCATTCTTGAACAAACACACTGCCATGGGTTTAGCCACAAACCCTCAGCGGTGAAGAGTATGATGGAGGGCTCAAGTTTTCTGAATCTCTGAAGAAGATCAACAACTTCAAGCGGCAAGGCATGTGACATCAGTCTACATTTGGATGGATGAACCAAGCCTTGAGTTTCAAGAGAGTGAAACCTTTTCTGGCGAATTCTCTTACGAGTTGGTCCTCAAAGACCGAAGGTAAAGTCTTGAAGGAACAACACCCAAAAGTCATTCAAACAGTGGGTCCTCCAGGTGCTATAATCGGTGGAGCCCCCGGTGCCATAACCGGTGGCCCCTCAGTGACTGATAACCGATGGCCCCTTTGGCACTCATAATAGGTGGCGTCCCCGTTGTTGATAATTGATGGCGTCCCAATTGACCATAATCGATTGCCTTCAAGTGCCATAACCGGTGGCCCTTTTTGTGTTGATAAATGGTGGCCATCTAAAAGTCCATAACCGCTGGCCTTCTCTATGAAGTGCATAATTGGTGGCTCCACCCAGGCCATAATCGGTGGCCTTTAAAAGTGATAAGCAGTGGCCTTCAAATGGCTATAACCGATGGACTTCAAATGGTCAAAACCGGTGGCCTCTGTGCTTGATAACTGGTGGCCTTCAAATGGCCATAACTGGTGGCCCCTTTGGCATGATAAATGGTGGCTCTCAACACACCATAAACGGTGGCATCTTCACCGTCATATCCGGTGGTCCCTCGAAGCCTCCATAACTAGTGGCCACTGACACATTGTAAACGGTGGTAGCCCCCTTCAAAGGCCCATAATCAGTGGGCAATTTGGCTACTTAAACGGTGGGCCCATAACCGGCGGGTTGGTTTGGCTACTTAAATGGTGAAGGCTTAACTGGTGGCTCCAAAAGCAACTTAAACGGTGGCATTTTCCTTAGTCAATCAACATGCTTTTAATGGTGGCACCAATCCAAGTTGTAGAGGTTGCCTGAAATGGCAATGGCAGATTTACCCAACAATCGCTGGGTCTTGCCAGTAACTAGGGGTCCCTACCCCATGATAGCTCCTTTGTCTGGCACGCAGCGATCGTCGAAGCAAGTACGAGGGCGACGACTTCCCCAATCAGGGAAGCTTCGAAGAATGTCGTTGACACCAACTTCCTACCCATCATAAAGAGGGAAAGTGTGAAGGTGACGCATGAAGGGAAGGGTCAAGGAAAGAAGCCATAGGTTCTTCCAGCATCCCTTTTCCCTTCGACGTCCAATTTGCATGCCGTCATATAAAAAGGCAAGGTAAAAAAAGAAGGGAGGAGGAAGAAGATTTTCACACCCACGAGGTAGACACACAGAAGAAGAGGAGCTATGAAGAGAAGAAGGGAAGAGCCAGAAGAGAGTGAAGAGAGAACCAGGGAGAGTAAAAGAAGACGAGAGGCTTGTCTGTGTGTGGAGAAGGTGAGGAAAGAGGGAGACAGAGAAGAAAGAGTGGTTGCTCACCTTCTCCCCGTCCTCCCCTTTGTGTCTAGTTCTCCCTTATTTCTCTTTTAAATGTTTCTCCCTCCTTTCTTGTCCCCATGATGGGGTGGATGTAATTACACTCCATGTTTGAAATGAATGAAGAAAAGTTCATTTTATTTTTGTGTGTCTGCACGTCACTGTTTGCACCACTTCATTTCTTCATTTCGAGCAAGTATTCTTTTGAGGAGTGGCCGGGGGCCTACTCAACATGATGAGTGAGGCCATGTGGTCAATACCCCAAAGAGTGTCTTGTCCAAGGCTCCCCACTTTTCAACGGTGTGCAAACCGCACCCTGCATCTTGCATTTATCCCCCCTTTTCACCAGAGAGCCTATGAAAAGAGTATATTGAGGCTTGGTCTCCCTGGGGTATGGGAGAGGGCTTTATTCATGCTGATCCCTTTGGGCTTCTCTAAAGGGCCCTTACACAGCCCAGTTGAAGTTAGCCCTTTTCTTTTTATCATTTGATTTAGCTCCATTTCCTCTTAGAGAGGGAGCTCCATTGGGACAATGGCCTAGGATCTACCCAGCACAATGGGTAGTATTCTAAGGCTAGTTCCTTGGGGGAGGCTCCCCCCTCGAGCTTCATTGATTCTGGTTCATACTCCATTGTTGTCTCCTTTAAATTGGTGAGGCATGTTTCCCTCGCATTGTATTAGACCCCTACGAGCTTAACCGGTGAACCCTCCTATGGTCTTAAATGGTGGCATCCCATGGGCTTTATCTGGTGAGAGTTAGGAAATAAGTGTCTTAACCGGTGTCCTTTTGTGATGCTTTAACTAGTGGAACCACTCGTTAGCCCTTAACCGATGGAGATTCACAAGGCCTTAACAGGTTGGCCTCCCCACTCTCTTAACCGGTGGCACCTCTGAGTGTTTTAATCGGTAGCCTAGTTAAGCCCTTATCTGGTGGCATTCAAACTCGCCTCATCCAATGGCTCACGTGAACCTCCCTTATCCGGTGGTCTCCTTTCAACCCTTATCCGGTGACTCCCCTCGCTCAAAACTGATGGCCCATGTGCGCGCCATAACCCGTGGCTCCCCACACGGCTATGTTTGATGGCCTCCTCTAGTTCCTGTTAACCAATGGTGTCCTCATGGCCTTATCCGATGGATCCCTTGCGGTTCATTGAATCGATGACCCCATTTGTCCTTCAAGCCTTTTCTCGACTGGCTTCTCACAATATTTTGACACGATTGTTTTCGAGAGTTGTCACTTTCGTTGGCACTCATATTATTGATGGGGCCATCTCGGACTCGTCCATCGATGCATACCTACTTTACCCCCCCCTCCCCGTATCTGGGTCTAGGGTGATGCTGTCAAATTTTTGTCAGACTAATACCATGTTAACGACAAAAGGAAGCAACAAACAAATAACAGACTGCGCACAGCTTCAGAGAGGGAGCAGTGGAGTTTGCCGAATATGTGCTGTTCAACTATGCTCCCATTCTCATTCGGGCCGGTGTGTACCACAGTGTCTATGCCTCCCTGTACGACTATCCCGTCTCGAAGGGACTGTGGGATGCTGGAGGTGTTTAGCGCAGAGACCAACACCTTCTACACTACAGAGGGTGAGACTTTGCTGGACTTATGGAGCCTGAGCCAGCTAAGCGGCCTGCCGATTGACGAGGAGCCTTATGAAGAAGTCTGTCTCCCCGACTTGATTAAGGATGAAACCAACGGCAACGGCTATTATTCTTTGGGATACTCTTACCGGTACTTGATGAAAGCGTACCGGGAGATGTATAGGCTGGCCCATGGGGAGAAGCAGCCGCGTCGCGGGGACCGAAAGAGGGTCCGCTTGACTCTATGGCTTCAGTATTTCTTCGACGGGCTGAAGAAGTACAAAGATTTCCCATGCGTGGGCACGGTCGTCGCTCGCAAGAAGTGGGCCAAGCCCAAGTCAGATGTGAAGATCCCCTCCAAGGGGCGCCTGGGTGGGCCGAACCCACTGGCGCTTGACCCGACGACGCACTACGCCGCCTTCCTTACATACTGGCTGTGTTCGTTCGCCTTGTCGCACGGGGATGAAACTGTCATTCACCCGGATGCAATTTACCCCGCGTGCCAGATGGCGTGGGGGATCAAGCTGTCGCTGTGCCTGGCTGCGCTTTGTCTGATCTACAAGACGCTCGGGGAAGTGAGCGTCCACCAGATTTCACGGTAGGCCCGCTTCATCTTCCCACTGCACTTTTTCAACGCGTGGGTATGTTCGCTCTTTCCGGAGTTCGCTCCCCGTGCCGTTCAAGACTGGGGGTTGGTGCCGCGGATGCTGGAGTTCGCGAGCACAGAGCCAGGCCCCACCTCGCTGAGGCTGTATGACATTCGGGGCCGCTTGACTGTAATTCCTCAAGGCGCGTCTGGCTCTATTCATTTCTGGACGCTGGCAGCCCACTCCAGACCCTTGGTGAACAACAAGCGGGAGTGCAGGGATGACCAAGTGGTCAAGTACGTGCACCCCATCAGCCAAGAGAACGTGGTCTAATCTCTCGCAGCTCTCTCACATAGGCCTGACGCTCCTCTGGAACCTCTGCCACCTCTTCTAGTAGGGTGCATACCCTGCTGACCTCCCACATGATCAGGGCACTCCTGACTACCTGCTCATTCTCCTCTGTCCCAAGTCTCCTCGCATGTAGTGCAGGGAGATGGGGAAGCGCTGGAACTATAGCCTGGGGGAGTTTGACCTGTAGGAAGCACCTCTGAGGGCTGTACATCTCCAGAGCGATGTCACCCATGAGCCTCAGATCCAGCCCAATCCTCCTAGGAAGTCTGAGGGTAGTGCTGTGGAGGAAGGAAGGGCGCATCACGAACCGGTCCAGGGGCAAAGTGTTGATGTAGAGGCACTAGTCATCCCTGGTCTTCTTGTCTGTGGTCCTACACTCCACCTGTTGAGAAAATTTGAAAGCACCACCAATAAAGAAAAGTGGATGGCTCCTAAAGATCCGACTGACAGAAGTGATATCCTCCTTAGGTGTGAATTTTAGCCTTACTCCCATCCAACACTCTAGTAGAATTATAGAGCCAAAGAGTGGACCCCCTAGAGCAGCTGAGCTAAGACCCTCATATAGGTACGAAAGGATGGCCTGGGAGATGGAAAGACCTTGCCACAGTCCACTAATGGTGCTAAGAATAGGAATGTCTAGGACATGGTCGACAGAGAGGAAGAGTATGGCCCCGCACAAGCAAATAGAAGCGGCCTTGCCTATGGCTTCATCCCACCCACACTTATTCTTGCAATGGGCTATAATCCACTGACTAAGGGGTAGTAAATGGATGTGGTGTGGGCTCACTATGGCACCGATGTCCTTCATGCTAGGAATGAACTCTCCTAAGATGAGGGTAGGATCTACAGGGGCAATAGTATGACAAACTAGATCTTCCTCACCTATTTTTGACCGAGGGAAGGTCAGGTAGGTCTCTACCTCCTCTGAAAGAATGGTGGCCTCAAAGGATGGAAAGATGAATGTATGTGTCTGAGGATGCCATATCTCCACTAAAGCTAAAATACTATGCCAATCCAAGGAAAGTTTGGGGTAGTTCTTGGCTAACACTAGAAGAGGATGTAGGTGCCAAGACCTAGACGATTGAAACGCTTCTTAGATTTTTGAAACATCCGCCTCAAAGGACCACCAGAAGTAGCCACGACAGACGGAATGCCAGGTGCTGACGGCTGATAGGGCTATTGGAATGGCACAACCGGCTGAGCAACACTGGACTGAGAGAACCCTGCAGACCTCGCCAAATTGAGCTCAACCGCGACTACTGCGTGATATGCATCATCCATGACAGTGACACGGGTAGCAAGAAGTGGCACTCTCAATTCGGCTCATAAACCACGGAGAAACTGCTCGGTCTTTAAGGCTTCATCAGCAATAATGTACGGTGCATACCGACCCAACTCGATGAACTTATTCCGATACTACAACACGGTCATCTCACCCTGCATCAGATCTAGAAATTGGTGCATCTTATCCATGCAAAGATAGGACAGACTGTAGGTACGCTCAAAGGTAGTCACGAACTCTGTCCAGGTAATCTAATGAAGTGGTCGGGAACGGAAGGCGACTTCCCACTTCGAACTCCACCACATCAATGCTGTACCCTATAGCTGAAAAGTAGCGAGCATAACCTTCTCGTCCTCCGCGCATTCCATTGATCAAAACACACGCTCGGTCGCCTCAATCCAAATCCTAGCCACATCCGGATCTGACTGACCTTCATATGTCGGCGGGTGGAACAACAAGAATTCCTTGAGTGCTCTACCACGGCCACCGGGTAAGTCATCGTGCGGAGCTGGCACGGCAGGAGCAGGGACTGGCACAATCAGATGAGCAGGCACAACAGGAGGCAAAACGCTGCCACTCTCTTCCAGGGGAACAAGAGCTCTTCTTTTACGGGGCGACATCTAAAACATATGACAATGAAAAATACATTAATAATCACGGAAAACATCCTAAGCTAGCAACAGATGACACGACTGGACTTGTTCTGGACAGTCGCATGTAATTTCAATTCTTTACACGTTTCCCTAACGTCGCTCTGATACCAATTGTAACGACCCAGAGCTCAGGGAACCGATAACCCAATACAAGTATCGAATTGTCACTACCAAGAACTGGGGATGCCACCCAAGAGGCTGATGAGGCCCCTGAAGGGTTAGTGGGGGTTGTTGAGGAGGCGGATGAAATTATTTCCATTGAAAAATTTCATCGGTATTCCTGATTTCTTTTGTAGTGATCTAATGTTTTCATGAAATTTGGTATGTAGATGCTGAAAACTGAGGCCATCCGAATCCTCCAGGATCAGATCGCCGTTCTCGATCAGACGATCATGAATTTGAGGCACGAGATCGGAGAGATGGTAAGTCAAAATTGATTGATTGATTTTTTTGAAGATTCCATGAATTTGACTAACCATTTGCCCCTTGTCCGAGTGAGGTAAGCAGGCGTACCTCCGCGTGACTGCGGGGATGTCTGGGGGAGCTAGACCTTCATCTCGAGCGGAGAGTGTGGAGGAGCTAGAGGGTCGTATGGAGTCAGCTCTCGAGCAAGCTGAGGAGAGAGAAGCAGAGTTGGCCGAGACAGTGAGAACCGAGCACTTGGTTAGGAGCATCTCTTCTGTTCATTCATCTTTGCCTGACTTGCATGCTTGTGTCTGTCTTGTAGAAGAAAGAACTAGAGGCTGCCCTAGCCTCCCGATGAGAGCAGGATGGCCACATCGAGGAGCTGACACATCACCTCGGAGAGATGGGAGCGATAGAGAGACTTGAGGGTCGCCTCGCTGAGGTGAAGGAGAGGGAGGCCGAGGCGCGAGCCCAGGAGATGGCGATGGTTATCCAAGAGCAACAAGCTCTCAACCAGCTGGAGACCCTGCGAAGGTAGGTACTACGGAGGTACTAGGGCCGTGGTGCACCTGGAGAGGCGACAGTTAGACACTTGACTCCCTTGGAGTCACTGCAGTCCATAGGGGGTATAAAGTTTACAGTGGAGGAGCTCATGGGTCTGATGCAGTCTCCTATGGAGCAGAGGGCAGCACAGCTGACAGCGTTGGGCTCGAGAGCTTCGCAACTGTCAGGCTCACGAGAGAGGAGGAGCAGGGATGAGGGTGAGATGAGTAGCCGACATACCCAACCTCGCACTGATGGGGATCAGTGAGCGAGAGAGAGAGAGAACCGAGTGGATCTAGCAACTGACTTTTGTACACTGGGGGTATGCCCCTAGAATCTTATGTAACCAATGGAATGAAATGAACATGTTTGAAAAATGAGGCTTATTTCTTCAGGACTCTAGGTGATGCGAACCTCGGACTCTAGATGGAGACGCGACCAGTAACACTTGGACACTAGAGACGCCTTGGCCAGACACTAAGAGTTCCTATGGGCTATACGTCGCTAACAGAAATGCAAGCTCACTCGTCGTCCCAAGCGATGGATAGCGTGGATCCGCGCGGTTGAGAAACCGGCAGAGTCAAGGGTGGTCGACTCACTTTCGTACTCGGATCGAGTCACGGGACGGGTCACTCTCTCGCTCACAGTGGTGACATGGACTCATAGGCTAAGATTCTATTGCACTTACAGTGGCATATGATCGTATACTAGCTAAGCAAAATAACGCCAAGAAGCTAGACCGTTAACTCCACGCTCCTGGTGTGGGGAAGACGACCCCGACCAAATTCGTACTCCTGGTTAACAAATTTTACAGCTGTACGAATGGTTCGACCCACTCCACACAGGGAGGTAATAGGTCACATGTGGGGCCCGAGAGTAATGGAAAGTGGGTTGATGGACAGCATCTTGATGTCGCTTTAACGGTGCCGAAACCCACGTTTTGGGGCTATCCAGATGGCGCGATCTACGGGTCCATGGGGCCCATGGACCGCTCTGTCCTCCGAGTCTGATGGGGTGGGTCCTGCTATGATGGAGACCCCTGGTGGCGCACCTCCCAGGAAGGCGATCGGGCGGGAACTCCGGTCGGAGGCCGGGCGGCTCCAATCTTCAAGACTTGGAGTTACTGCCCACGGATCTGTAGGTTCTATTTTCAGGCGTGCGATCCGGCGAGATCTGCTACTGCGATCACTCCCGACGTCGGATCGATGCTCAAGATGTACCGTTGGAAAGCTCTTTCGAAGTCCTTCGATCCTGTGGGATTCAAAAAAATTCACCAGATCTGTGCTTCTGATGGGCGATTTTAGAACTGACCTGTTCCCAGTCTCAGATCTGACTGGGCAGAAACTGAGTTTCCTGAGAATTGGCATTGACCGTAAGGCAAAACTCTGAATCTGATCACGAGCTCTTCATGAAGATTGTATAGGGGAGAGAGGAAAACGGAAATAATATAGGTACCTCTTCCCCTCTGGAGGAGGGAGAGCTTCCTTGAGACATGGACCAAAACACCCTTGACAAACTAATAAAAGATCAAGCCTATCCTAGACTCAATCCTACGGGCCCATAACTAAGGTACGAAGGCCCAATTAAGCATAATAAGGGAAATAGACTAACATCATGACTCAATTACATATGGCATGACTCAATAAAATGGAAATACATATGATATGACTCAATGAAAAGAAAAATAACATGAGATAACATAGGCGGACTCCTCAAAGTGGTGCCAGCGATCTGAGCCAAAGAGAGTGCTGTGGGATGCCCTCATCACTTGGCCATTGAATTTGTCGAACTTTGGCGGCTTGTTGACGATAGGAGGCAATCTCTTAGCTGCATGATGGATAGGGTAAGGCACCTTGTACACATCAAAAGAGTCATATTCTTCAGCACTTCGATCAGCCAGCTTCATCTCGATCATTTGTTCAATCATCAGCTTATTTGCCATCACCGGATCCACCGGTTCCAGATAGAAATGGGCTGGCTGGCTTTATGGCATTATCAACACCATCGCTTGGGGTACTGTGGCGGTGCCTTGGTGTTGAGGAGCCAGATGTTGTATTAGGGTTGTGCCCCCAGTGTAGTGGAGTGCCGGCTATGAAGCCGTTGTCTAGGGCGAGCCCTCAAATTCATTAGCACCTCGCCGGGATGTCTCAGGAGGAGCTTCGACCTACTTCAAGGCAGAAGCATGATGGTCAATTCACTCACTTGCCTTTTAAAGCTTCGATCTCCTACTGATATGCCTAGAACGGCATCATCATCGTCGGATCAGGGGTGGATGGGCTGGGAACTTGGCCTCCCCCTTCCTGCGGAGCATCTAGAGAAGGTGTTGGCCTATCTCCCTCATCCTCGGTAGTGATCACATTTGCCCCTATGGCGATCGCATCTAGGCTTGTTTCGCCAACGAGGGCTTGTATTATCTCAACTGCAGCTCTTCTTCTTCTGGTGACGGCACCTGGCCTTTCAACAAGCCTGGCCACTTCTTCTTGATCTTCAGGGAGGGCCTCGTACTGACTGGCTACTCCGGCCATATTGCAGGTGGCAACCTACAACTTCTTGTTTCTTCGAATTATTTTCCTGGATGACTGTCCAGGAAAAGTTAAAAATCAAGGCACATGAAGGTTAGTTAAACCCCATCCTTGTCTTTTCTTTTGTAATAATACTCCTTGAGGCATTGTATGTTTTGTTGGACTGAATTTGTTGATGATATTTGATGCCATCTTATCACGATTGATATGTCTCTGAATGTTTGACACATGCTAGTCTCAATTGAGTTTTTTATGCTAAAAATCATTCATGATCAGTCTTTCATATTCATGAGTAGATGCATAAGTCCGCATGACCTTGTGGTATATTGAATGGTATGCTGGGAGAAGGGCAGATCATTTTCTATCTGGAAACTCACATCATGCGTAGAGGCTAGCCTCTGCCCTGTACCAAGGGTTCCAAAACATTGCATGTAGTGTGAATCTGTAATATGCATTTCATTGCTGCATGACTGTGTACCTTAAGAAAAGAATTTGTGTTTGACTGAAACTGCTGCACATAGTGAGGGGGAGCTAACCTAAGCTTGTCAGATATATTGGCTAGTTGGTGGTTGTCAGAATATGAGATGTAATAGTGTTGCTGGTTGACTTGCAGAAATGCCAGTTTGATCATGGGTTGTTGGCTATTGGTCTAGTCTTGCTATGACAGTAGGTCAGTGATTGAGAAAGTAGCACCGACCTTTATGAGCTAAAGGGTCGATGCATATGTATATACTCTGATCGTGCTATATTCTGAACTAGCTGAAGTGTGTGTGCTGCTGAGTTATATAGAAGGCTAATGATTGGATGAAAAGCTAGAAAGGCTAAGTCCTTGGGTGTCTGCAAATCCATCCTAGTCTTAACCTTGCTTCTATGCGACCTTCTACCATATTTTCTTACTCATCCTTCTATGTTGATTTCACAAATTCCATTTTCCTATCTGAATTCTATGACAAGTCTTCCCATTGATGAAATGACATTGCATACAGTCAGGGGGAGTATGTCATTAGAATCTATCATTAAGGGGGAGTAAAGCTTTGAACTCTGTTATCTTTACTAAATCCTAAACTGTTGGTTTCTAAGACCACCCAAATCCAAAGAGTAAGTTGTTGGACTTTACAGAAAACATGATTTTATGTCTATGAATATTAAATCCCACCTAAAGTATTCAAGATTATCAGAAGAGCCTCCACTAGAAGAAGCATCGGAAGCTCCTGTACTCGATGAGGTGCTGGAGCTTCCCCCGCTCGAGGAATTTGAGGGTGAAGAAGCCCCCTTGCTGGTAGAGGACTCACCCCCTTCTTCGACAGCAGGGAGAGTGGGCCGGATCCCAGGAGCCCCTGCAACAGATGATGCTATATTAGCCAACATACATGCACTCAAGCACAAAAGGGGAAGGAAAGCAGAGATACGTCCAAGAAAGAATTTTACCCGAACCTTGGGTAGCAGGGACCCCGGCTACATCAAGTGCAGAGAGGCGGCAATCACCGGTGTGTAATCGTCAGTGATAGGGTCCAACCCTTCAATGTCCAGACTAACATCAGGGATGGACTCATCAAACTCTAATCATGCCTCTGTAAAGACATTCCCAGAGAGAGGAGAAAAGCTCGTGACATCTCGAATCTCAGGAGGAGCTATACACAAAAAGAGACAAAAGAGTCGGGTTATAACATTGTAAAAACATGTTATAATATTGATTTGAATTAAAATTGCTTTCGCTTACTAGAGACGTCCGCCGGAGTAAGAAACTCTTCCCCAAAACGCGAGCGGGCGCAGGTCGTGTGTCATCCACTTGGCTTTCAGCCCGGGGCCTCTTTCCAAGAGCATGGACCTCCGTGAGAGCAGCACCTAAAGAGGTCTCTCGCGGGAAAATACCGCCCTCCTGGTCGTTGGCGTGATCTGCAAATAATAAAAGATTGCATGTGATGAGCATCTTAAATTGCAGAACAGGAAATAAAGCAGAGCTAAATAATTCAGCTTATACCTAACGCCCCTATTATTCTCTCGGGCTTCAAGACGATCTACTCGGGCTTCAGTCGGAGAACCCGAGCTACCTTATTGACAATGTCCAAGATAGCATTGGGGGTGACAGTCACCTCCAGATCTGAAATGTACTCTACCAGACCAGCAGAGCCTACTGCATTGATTATATGAGCTCTCCACTCTGCAAAAGTGTTGCCTGAGAATGCTCCCTCAGGGAGTCGCTCTGACAACTGGGACTTGGTCTTCAAACCACAGGAGGTCTTCAAATCTTCCCACCAAGAATAAGACACTGAAGATCTGACAACCAGAATCAAGCAAATGATGGGCTCGAATAGCAGAAATGAGGAAACGAGGAGAGGTAGAACGGATACCTTGGAAGTAGAAGGTCGGCCTACGAGGCTGCTAAAAGCAGACCCTCTTCATTCCACAATCCACCACCGCTTCATGGGCCTCGAGCCAATCCATGCCCAAAATCACATCATAGTCCCGAAGCTGCAACGCATGTAGCCTGCCTGGCAAACTCCGCCCTTCGATCCAGATCGGAACCTTCTCAAAGCAAAATAGAGTGACCATGAAGTCACCAGATAGTAACTCCACCATCAAGTCACAAGACATCTGGGAGACCAAGTCCTCAACACTCCACGCGAAATCCTCTAAAATAAAAGAGTGCAACGCACCAGAATCAAATAAAACTCACGTTGCGCAACCCAAAATCATAATAGTACCTTCTATAAGCTGCGACGACTCTACCTCTGCCCAGTTCATGTGGGAAACCTAGCCTGGGCTCTCTCCCTGCCCACACTGGCTGACTGTGGTAGTGGCGGATACTGCTCCTACTACTGAAACTGCTACTGTGGGTACTACTGCTGCTGTGAAAATTGGGGTGGCTGACGCGGCCGCTACGGACAGTCACGCGCCATATGACCCAGCTGGTCACATCTAAAATAGATCACCAACGTCGATCACTACCTGCTTGGATGCGACTCGCCACAACGGGGACACCCCACATGAGAACCACCGACTGACCCCTGCTGCTGCAAAGGTGCCACCTACTGAACACTGTCCGAGGAAGCCTGCTGCTGCTCTCGGTCCTCATTCTTCTTCTTTCGGAAACCCTTCCCGAAGAACCTCTTGATCTTGGCACAGAAAGATGCAGAACCTATCACGGATGTCATCGGATTCGAAGCTCCCGAACTATCAGAAGGAAGCTAGAACGTGCTCTGCTGCAGGGTAGTCGTCTGGTGGCTGCGGCCCGACAAGGACTGCCCTTGGCTAATCGGTCCTCGTGTCCTCTGCATATCCAGCTCCAAAGACGCCGCAATATGAGAAGCCGTCTCTAAATTAGAGGCAACATTCGCAATCAAATGGTGCCTCAACTCCTGCCTCAAGCCCTGGAAGCCCCCTCTCCTCCGGGCGGCCGACGGGGGCGATGGTGGGCGAGGCAAGGATAGCGTGAGGGCGAGGAGCGCGAGGATCGAGGCGATGGAGGCATGGCGAAGCTCGGGGGTGCGTTCGCAAGCCGACGAGGGTTTCGTGATGATTTCTTCGCGGATCAGCGTCCACGGCGCGTTAAATCTTCAGTGGAGGTAGGGGGATGAAACTTTAGCTCATGCACTTCCTTTCCCGCGAGTTTCGTAGGCCGTGGTGAGCCGAGCAGACTTATTTGGGTGTTTTAGAGAAAATCTATGATTTTGGGGTGTGCACCCGATCTAACGATTCGATCACGTTTTCAGGGTTTAATCGGGTCCTCTCGGTGCTAGAGAGGTAGGGGACTAGTTTCCCCTTGTTTTACCCTTCACGTGGGCGTGAATGGGACGTGAAATGGAATTTTTGGGGTGGTTCACCAGTTTCAGTCTCGGGACGACTTGGCGGTCCTTCCAGAGACCGCCACACCGCTGGCGGCCTAAGGTAGGCGCGCCACGGGGTACTGTTTTGTCCGTAGGGCGGGCGTCGACTGGCGATCGCACGATAAACTGCCAGCAGGGGTGGCGGCCGAAGCTTCGACCGCCAACTCCATTTTTGATCGTTGCGTCTCGGGGCGCGTGTTTTGACCATTGGGGTCATGTGCCCTCTAGCGGCAGTAGGTACGGGTGCCAGAGAGAGTGTAGCAGTGTAAGGTTGGGCCGCTAGAGCCGTGTGGCGACCCAAGAGAGGACCGCCAGGCAATTCTCCGTGTTCACCGTGTCTGTTTTGTGTTGTGTTGGTCTCCGGTCGACCTAGTTGTGACACAGTGGTTGACCTTCGGCCTCGTGAATATCTCGGACACCGTGGGACCTGTGTTTGTGTTTTTGGGGGTGTCCGGAGGTGCCACATCGTCTTGATTAGCATGTTCGTGAGTCTTGGGGTCTGGGTGACCCCATGCGTGCGTTCTAAGTTTCCGTGTGGGCCATGTGTGCGGCCTTGGACTACGAGTCTATTTCCCCAGCTCGTGGCTGGAGGTCTCTTGCGCTCCCCTATTGAGGGAGGAGTCGTGGCGGTTGTGAATTGCCTCGTGAGTCATCGCTTCGTGGTTTCGGGCCTAGGGGTTAGGCCAGATTGACGACGTAATGTTGTCACATGCAATGGTCTTGACCCCAAGTCTCATGACTCAAGGACCGTTGAGTTTAGTAGGTCTAGTGGGCTGTCCAGAGTCTGACGGCCTCGAGCCACCTGTTACTCAGTGTTTCTCGCAATGGGTGTGTGCATGATTTTCTGTGTTCACGTCAGTGACCCTCCACTAGACGCAGTCTTTTTACGGCACGTGTGTGCTGACCCACCCGGGAGTGGTGGAGCGACTTACCCGAGTGAGATGATTTTTAGGCTGGTTACCGTAGGGCCCCTTGCATTTGCAGCCAGAGTCCGGTGGGGGGGAAAACCAACTAGAGGACCCGACCTAGAGCAGATGGTCTGTGTGTGCATGCGTAGTTGGGGGCAGAGGACACGCGCTGATGAGCGTGACCCCAACTAGTCCTTGTTGTGAGTTCCTGGTTACTTCAGTGTCTTTGTCTCCGCCTGGAGCGTCGTAGCGAGACACGTGGGAGCGGTGTAAGACGTCAGGGGACGCATCTGGTCTGTTCTTCTGGTGGGCGGTACTCCCGTCACGTGACGTGAGTTATCGTGTCTCGGGTTTCTGTTCCTTGTCTGCGAGATGGGGCTTCATGTGTTGTTTCGGGAGCATTCCCGTAGTCGAGGTCTAGGGTTCCAGTGAGCGTCACCGAGGACTTTTTCCCTAGACATCATTTGGTTCACGACAGCGAGGTCATGACTGTGTTTCCAGACCGTGTGGTTTCGACTTGGGCCCTTCTGTGAGGGTAGGCCTCCGCGATTGAGGTGTCGTGACATTTTCCTAGTAGCGTGGCTAGGGCAGTTCGTGTCTGGTGGTCCCCCGATCGTGGAATCGGGATGTCGGGTGCGTGACTTGGTTATCCCCCGACGGGAGACCAGGTCGTGTTTTCGGGTACAGTAGGAGTAGCTATAGAATCGAGATTTTATCGGCCACCGTAGTTACTTTCCTACTTTCGTAGTTACTACTTTCCGTGCTGCCGTTGTTTCTCAGTTGGGGTTCCACGGGATCCCTACTGAGCCAGTGACAACAGGCTCACCCCAGGTTTTTAGGTATGGCGATTCTTCCTCGGGGTTCGAGAGAGTTGCGTGGAGTTTCTTAGTTACTAGTCGTCGGGCCGAATGTTCACTTGGCATGTGGTACATTTTACTACTTTAGACTGTACTTTCTATTGGACTGGACTCTATTGTAGGTTATTTATTTCTGTTATTATATTTGTTGTCCTGCTATATTTCTTATTTTTATGTACACCACACCTATCCTTTTAGCCCTTCTGAGCCCTCCAGCTCGTGGGCGGCGGGCCAGGATTCGAATGGTATCAGGTCATTCCCGGTATCCGGATCTTGGGTCGTTACAGTTATCCTCTTGAATGTACAGCACGGCCCCAACGTTGCTTTCTCTCTACTCTATTAGCTCCATACACGCTTTTTGTCCCTTCTCCCGTGCTCTCCGGAAACGCAAATGGATAGGGGACCAAATCTACAAAGGGCCCCACCTCTGGAAGATTCTTCTGACAGCTAATGGTTCCTCTGAAATGGTGAGCTTCCAGAAGGATTTTTATGTACGAATGGATCCTCCAAGACTGGTTGTGGATCTTGAAAAGTGAACACTATCGAGTTTAGATCTGTTCTGGGCGAACTTGATGGTGTCGACACATCCAACTGAAGTGTCGACACTTTCCATCGAAATCTTGAAGAAATGTTGAGGGCATCATCAACAGGTCAACACGTTCAGGGCAACAGGTCAACACGAGTGCCACAACACTTGAGGCTGGCACCGTTGTGTTGGGGCATCACCCTGGATGCGTCGAGGCATGAGTGACAGACAGATAGACTTCCAGGATCAAAGTGTTGACACGCACTGTAAAGAGTGTCGACTCACTGCGCATACCAGAACCGCAAACAGAAATGCCTAAATCACACGTTTCTTCTTGACGTGTTGACACGTCCAGCTGACAGGTCGACACATTAAATGAACTTTTCTTGTACTTGTCCAAAATAGATTTTCAATAAAATTGTTAGACATACCACAAATATCTAATAATGATTCATGCTTTGTTATCATCAAAATCAGGGGATACAATATTCTCTCCCTTTTTGATGATGACAATCATGAGCCATTATTTACAATCATTCATATGGCATAAAGCCTTACTCTAGTGGAGTAAGGGGTGGACATAGATTGTAGATCGCAATCAAAGCACCTTAAAAACTCTTCGTCTCATCTAAGTGGTTTATTTAGCCATTCTCTCATTATGATTCTAGATCATAAGCTGTTTGATTGCCAGTCCATTTTAACTTTCTCTCGTTAAGCTTCTATCTATCTGTTCACTCTGTGTCCTGAGTAGGAAGTTTTTCTTACTGCGGTTGTGATCACATCACTCGTCATTTAAATTAGTTTTAAATTGGTCGTGATCTATTCATCCCCCCTTCTAGCTCTCGATCTGCGATCTATCAAAGAGGACGCCATCACTATATGCCATAGAGGCTTGGTAGCTATGGTCAGCGAAAAGCTCCTCGACACTAATATCAAAGGCTTCGGCCAGCTCAACTCCACAGTCGCTGAAATAGAGATGTTCTTCACCGATAACCCAAGCTGCACTTCAGCCGAGGGTAATCAGACACGAGAGCGCCAGGCCGGTAAGGAGGTGAACATCATCGAGTTCACCTCCACTGCCAAAGCCAGTAAGGAGGGTGAGCCAAGCAGCTTTGATAAGAAGCCAACGAACAAGCCGGTTGCCACTTCCTTTTCAGAGCATACAAAGACACGCTTCTCCTTCAAAAAGTTACATACGAAGATGCTCTTTGACCTCTGCATGGCTCAGAAGATTATCGAGCTACCAGAAACTCGCAAGTCGGACAAGGCTCAGAAAATTGATGACCCTAGCTACTGCCCATATCATCGCATGCTAGGCCATCAACTTGAAGATTGCTACGTCTTCAAGACTCAAGCACAGAAGTTGATCCGAGATGGCCTCATTAAAATGAAGAGTGGTCTCGTCGATCCCCTGCAGTTACATGCATGGTCCAGGCCAACCAAGGCACCACGTGTGGTTCACCATTCGATCAATGTGATTCACACAATGGCCACATTCTCTCTCTCTGAAGTCGAAGCAGAGGAGCCCAACACTAGCCAAGGCAAGCATTCGCTGTGGTATCTGGGGTGGAGACCCTTGTAGGACCGCATACATCTCTCCTTTCCAAAAGAAAGGACTAGGCGGCTCTTCGATGTCCTCGTCGAGAGGGGGCAAATCATGCCCCGCGATCCGCCGATAGATTACACCCCATGGCACTTCAGTCACCCCCAATACTGTCCTTTTTACGCCAGAATCTGTCATGCAATCGAATCTTGCGAGGAAGTTTAATACCTAATCCAACAATAGATCCAGTGGAAGTAAATCGATGCCGAGGGGAACTCTATGGTGGTTCTGAGACTTTGACAAGCCATAGAAGAAACTCTTAGCACCGCCAGGAATGCACCAGAGCAACCAAACCCTCATAAGAAAATGGGCACAAGTTGCCTTATCAACATACATCGGAATGGCTCGAGTTTCAAACTGATAATTGAGAAGCTCTCGAGCGATTGCGAAGGTGCAAGGAGCGGGATGCCAGTCAGGAGGTTGAGCTGAGTGATTCCTTGATCAACGTCGTCTATCCTCCTGCCACCCAAGCTCCTCCAGATGCCCAGACATCGACAACCAGCTAGCCATCCCCTGCTACTTCGGCCGTACAATGGCAGCCCTGGCAAGAGCTAGAGTCCCTCCCATTCTCCAATGAGGATACCACCAGGCTACTCTGAGTCCTTCTCGGCCGAGAGGATGTCCTGGTAAGCGAGACGACGATGGGCGTCCCATGTTCCTCTCGCTCCCCTCCTACCCAACCTCCATCTCCGGTATCAAAAGATAAAAAGGTAAAGCAAAATGAGGACAGCGCTCTGGTGCGGTCGTGTAACGTCCCTTCGGATGGTGAGCCCTCGGGCCCTCTCCGTATGCCCTGCAACCTAGCTCAGATTATAAAGAAAACATCTTCGGAGCCTTTAGTGACTCCGGCTAGTAAGTTGGGCCCTCCGTTACAAGGCCTGCATGGCGCATGAAGTCAGGGTAACTACCCAGAGCAGTGGTACCCTACTATGTCTTCGGCTGTCACTAGATCCTGCTCTAAGCCAAGTGATAAAGGCAAGGCTAAGGGGCAGGGCGCCAAGCACGTCTCTCAGCTTACATTCCAACAAAGAGCATTATCACCGTGGGTAAGGCATCAAAATGCATATACATCTTCGAACGCCGATTCCAGCATACCAGCCTATCAAAGGCTGTCCTCTTCGCCACCACGAGTAAGGCATTAAACCACGCATACGTCTTCAGATGCCTACCCCAGTGTACTAGCTCATCAAAAGATACCCTCTTTGCCATTACAGGTAAGGTATCAAACAGTGCATACATCTTCTGACTTCAGCCCCAGTATACCAACTCATCAAAAGATACCCTCTTCGCAACCTCGGGTAAGGCATCAAACCGCGCACACATCTTCGAACGCTTGTCTCAGCATCCTTGCATACCAAGAGCTGCCACCCGAGGTGATCGAGTAGGCGATCAACGCCAACTTCCAAATACAACAAGCGGAAGGTGCCTAGATTGAAATCCGGGCAAAGAAAAGCTGGCAGCCTCACTCTGTCAAGACATTGGCTCAGAGATATCCCCATGGGAATTTGTCGACTCTGGCTCAAGCACCTCTTCCTCCTACTCCCATGGAGGGGGCCATCGCCAAGAAACAAGAGAAGAATAGGAGGAAGAGCCTCAAAACGTGGCTTAAAAAGTAAGCCGAGCAAGCAGTCACCTTACAATCGCCATCCGAACCAACGCTTCTCCAGAGGCTACAGCAGCTCATCGACGACTTGGAGGAATACATCCCTCCTCGTCCTATCGGGGCTATCCCACTCGATTGTTATATCCTGTGGGAGGAAATGTAGAAGTGAGCTCGCCTTAGAGGCTGAGTCCAAGAGATGCTCCAGAAGATCAAAATAGCGAAAGACTCCTCATTCTAGAAGAACTCTCTTTGCTCTATACAGACAACGAGATCACAACAGAGCAGTTGGAAGAAATGCTTTGGGACTGCACCTACAACGCGGTGGCCATTCCACCCCTTGATAACATCAATGCCTCTCGGCAAGGCAAGCCAGTGGCCTCCCGAACCAGACAAAGAACTACTGCCCCACTCGGGCTACAGCTAGCTCCAGAACACACAGGCCAAGGTTGAGGGTGCGGAAGGATTCTCGAGCTACATCTCCACCCATCTACCTTCGACCCAGAGTGAATCATCCTCTTTCGAGGGGAGGAATCCGCCCCCATTTCGAAGGTAGAAATTCAGAAAGGGCCAAGCATCTTCGTTCCTTTTGGCATAGAGGGGAGTGCTGCCAGCATCCCAGTCGCTATACCAGCTCCATCGTCTTCCACTGAATAAGCAAAACCATCTAGTAAGGATGAGCTGGCTCCCCAGCTACCTCAGAAGAGCCATCATTGGCGCCCCTATTCCAGGAGTCCACGGGTGACTAGAATCAGCCTGATCCCAGCGACAAAGGCAAGGCAGTGCAACTCCCTGATGGGGAGCAATGCGGCAGCCCACGGAAAGCTCAGCCCGATATACTATCATCATTAGAGGATGCTCAAGCTCGAGCTGACCGAAAAGTCCTCTACCAGATGAAGCAATTTTCCACCAGCATCACAATCTAGGAAGCCATTGCTTGGAGTAAAGAGTTAAGATAAGCCCTTATTAAGATACTCAAAGAACCAGAAGTCTATAAAGCACATGTAGCAGAAATGAAGGCCTCCACATACGAAGCCTTCGCTGCCACTACCACTTTCACGGACAAGGATATGTTGCCATCTCCGCCGTGTCACAATCACCCTCTTTATATGATGGGAAAAATCAATGGGCATGAGGTAAACTGGATCCGAGTGGACGCCGGTGCTGCTGTCAACATCATTCTACTCAAGACCTTCAAGACCCTATATCTGACCCCATACCTCCAAAAGGTTCAAGCGGTCAAGATATCCGGCTTCAACGAAGACACTGAGGATGTCCTCGACCGGGTGGATGTCGAGCTGGTGCTCGATGATTTCACCTCCAAGGTAATGTTCTACATTATCGATGCCAACACATCCTACAAAGTGCTGTTAGGTAGACCCTGGCTGGATGAAAACTGGGTCATCCCGTCAACTCTCCATCAATGCATCAAGTATGCCAAGGATGGGGAACAGCATATGGTCTTTGTAGACCTGTCACCATTCACTCCAATGGAATGTAATCTCGCCGATGTTGCGCTTTACTTCGGGGGAATCAGTCCATACCTCGTATTCAAGAGCAAAAGTAATGGCTGGCTCTCAGAGGAAGACGAGGATGATCTCTTCTCCATTGACAAGGAGAAGGCCAAGCTTCATCGGCTACACCCCAGCTCCAAGTCAACTCCAGATCACCCTAAGAGGCACAAAATTGACTTCGAGGCAAATCTCATTAGCTGAGCCATCGACAAAAGCATATGCTTGCCCCTAGACTGCATCTAACTCGCGTGTGCATCAGAAGAGCACAAGGTTGAGCGACTCACGATGTTCATCATTACTTACAAATGAAACCTCAGAAGAAAGAAGAAGGCTAACTGGGATAAGCCCATTGTCTTCTACAAGGGAGACATGGGCCCTCAAGCCCCACCAGAAGATGACTTTGGCTGGTAAAAACAAGTCAACAACACCCCTGAAGCGGTCCAAGTGATGGATGACTTGCTGCCACATATCCAGGAGATGTGCCTCAAGCAGCATATTCCTCAATGGCAAGGGTCCGCACAACATGAATTCTTTCACCGGTTGTAGACCCCTTCCCAGGTCTAGGGGCAACCTCCATTCTCCCACAAAAATACAAGGGGACTCGGCTACGACCAAGACCCGGACTTCTACATCTATTACGCGGTCAATGTCGTGGGCACGACATAGCCAATCGGCGACCAAGGTAATGTCAACTCCAAATTTGACAGCTTCTGGGATGGGAAAGAGCAAATTTTAATCTCGCTCCTCGCCAGGGCCAATACCCCAGCTCAAGTAATCAAAGAGTCTTCGCCACTCACCTGCGAGGGCATTGGGGATGAAGAAGCTCCCAGTGTTTCCCAGTCGGTCAGAGAACCATGTCAGACAAACTCTCCCGATGAGGAAGGTTCTCAGGGTAATGGCCATGAAGCATTGTCAGCTTTAGCAGGCAACCCCAACCAATCTTTGATGGCACCAGTTGGCAACCGTCAGCCAGGCACTTGCAGTCCAGAACAATCCCATCCAAAACCCAGCAACAACAATCCTCTAGCTCCATTAGCATCAACTGATAGCTTCGAAGACCAAGAAGTACATGAATCTTGTACTGATGATGAAGATTTCATCGACTTCCAACCCTCTCTTCCTGAGCTAGAGGATGGTGGCTAGGCGACGGTTGACGAACTTGTTGAAATCAACCTGGGTGGGGATGGAGCCCTCAAGTCGACGTTCTTCAGTGCTCTCCTCACTAAAGCAGAAAGGCAGGATTACAAGCAACTCCTGCTCGAGTATAAAGGTTGTTTCGCCTGGACATATAAGGAGATGCCAGGGCTAGACCCCTCCTTGGCGAAACACGAGCTAGCCATTTCTCCCTCAGTCACTCCAGTCAAATAGCTACAGCGGCACATGCACCATAAGCTAGAACTTCAAGTCTCGGCCGAAGTCAATAAGATGGCAGAGGTCGACATCATCGAGCCGTGTATCTACCCAATCTGGCTTCCCAACATTGTCCCAGTCAAGAAGAAAAGTTGTCAAGTCCGCATTTACGTCGACTTCTGGGACCATGTCTGAAGGATAACTTCCTAGTCTCGATCACAGAAATAATGGTCGAAATGACCACCGGCCATGAAACCTTGTCTTTCATGGATGGGTCATCCGGTTATAACCAGATCTGGATGTCCCTCAAGGACAAGAGCCACACTGCCTTTAGATCCCCCAAAGGGGTCTTCAACTATAAGTGCATGCCCTTCGGGTTGAACAATGCCGGCGCTACTTACCAGAGGGCCATGATAAAAATATTCGATGAGATGCTGCACAACATCGTCAAATGCTATGTTAACAACCTTGTTGTCAAAACCAAGAGATGCGAAGACCATCTACATGATCTGCGCCAAGTCTTTAATTGACTTTAGTAATATGGGCTCAAGATGAACCCTATGAAATGTGCCTTCGGGGTATCTAGCGATAAGTTTCTTGATTTCCTCATCTGGTATCGAGGAATTGAGGTTGACCCTAGTAAGATCAAAGTGATCCGGGGGCTTCCACCACCCACGAACCTCACCGAGCTCAGGCCCTTCCAAGGAAGATTGGCTTACATTCGAAGGTTCATCTCCAATCTCTTTGGCTGATGCGCACCTTTCAGCAAGCTTTTGAAGAAAGGCATCTTGTTGAATATGGGATTCAGAATGCCAGGTGACTTTTGAGTAAATCAAGGAGTACCTCCTCACTCTCCCGGTCCTTGGGGCACCAGTCAAGGGCAAGCCCCTCATACTCTACATTGCCGCCATGGATGCTTCATTGGGGGCTCTGTTGGCGTAAATCAATGAGGAAGGCAAAGAGCAGATGCTCTACTATCTCAGCTGAAAACTAATCGGTGCTGAGTACCACTACTCCCCCATGGAGAAAGTCTACTTGGCATTGGTATTTGCCGTCAAAAAGCTATGACATTATCTCTTGTCCCATCGAGTAGAGCTCATATCCAAGCATGACCCACTCAAGTACCTCCTCAGGCAGCCTGTCCTCTGAGGCCGATTGGGAAAATGGGCTCTCCTGCTAATCGAGTACGATATTACCTATGTTCCTAGAAAAGCAATCAAGGGACAAGGCATGGCTGAATCCTTTGTAGCCCATCCAGTACCGGATGATTCACCTCTTAGCACGGAGCTCCCCAATGAGGAGTCCATTGCTTCCCAGACGCCAGCATTAGTTGAATAGATTGGAGATGTATTGCATTACCAACAGCAAGACGCCTGATGAGCGCTTATTTGTATATAGTTATTTATATCACATAATTTAATTTTCAAGCTTTAATGAAGGTAATTATGTATCTCAACGATGAGGATCTTGAGGCTTTACTTTGCACGTCCCTTTCCTAGTTGATTGAGCCTTCACTGATGATTTATTTTTTGGTACGTAGAAGTGAGGCGCGGTGATGACGGGGAGTAGTCGTCGGAGCAAGAGGTCACTGAGCAAGTGGAGGCGACCACCGAGGACGTGCCTTGAGTCCTCGAGGGTCCTTCTACTACCCGGGATAAGGGTAAGCGGGTCACTCGAGGAGATGACCCAGAGCAACGGGGGTCCAAGAGTAAGGACCCCAGAGAGCAGTTACTACTAGCGTTGATGAAGGCCCTGACCGCCGAGAAGAGTAGGTGGAAGAGAACAAAGATTTCTCCTTCGACCGAGGAGTCCCCAGTCAAGGGTGCCCGTCGCCCAGACTCTCCCATCACTGAGGCAGAAGTGCCGATTTTGGTCACTGTGCCTATGGCGAAGTGCGGGGAAGAGGTTGTTTTAGAGATCCGGCCTGAGCCTGCGGGAGGAGGGGGCCAGCTTAAGGGTTCCGACCGGGACGGGCGGGGCTGCCTTGAGTTTGGGACCGTCCGAGGGAGGCATCCCAGCATTGATTCCTTCCGAGGAGAATCCTGCCAGACAGTAGGGGTGACTCACTATTCAGGCCTCCTTGTACAATCATTACCGAGCGCTGGCACCTCCGTCTGTCTGGGAGGAGTTTCGACATTGTTCCCCTCCCATGCTTCTAGAGAGAGTCATGGAGGGGGGTTTATTCGGGGCTCAACTAGGGGCTGAGTTGTTGATAGACAAAATATGAACAAAAGCAAGATGAGGTCGAAGAGAAGATTAAGCCAGAAATGAAGATTCCAGGCACTCTTACGAAGTCAGAACTGAGAAAGAGCCGTTGCTACCAACACCATATCCAGCTGAAGCCCCTCTATGGCCAGGTTGCTGTCCGACATTGTCGTCACCTTGACGACATTGTTGATTAAACCATACCAACCACTGTCCAGTCAACTGACTGATGAGACCGGTCTTCTAGAGATTTTGACAGATGTGAGAAACCAGATAAATGCCAAAGCATGTGCGACAGTCAACACAGGCAATGAGACAATGTGAGTTATTTAGGGTAAATGAACTTCCCACATGTTATAGATCATCTCACCCCTCAGCAAATCTAGGCCCTTAAGGCCATTGTCGAGGGTGCACCAATTCTTCACCACCTCCTTCCAATCCCATTCGGGTGGCCCATCACCCGTCTCCATCTCTTGTCCATACTCCCAGTCGGGTGGCCCATCACCCACCTCTTTCTATTCCTCCTCCATCACGGCCCCAAGGCCCATTCATTCCTTGCAACCCGGCTCGACCGGGTCCTTCCTTGGGTCAGCCCATTAACTCCCCTCCATGGCCTTCTTATGTGGCCCCTCCTTCAAGGCCTTGTCAACCCTCTATTGCTCACGTTACACCCCTCCAACAAGCTCTTCTTGACAAAGTTGCTTCGTTGGAGGAACAATTAAAGAGGGTCACGAGCCCACGGCCCGCTCCTCCTCCTCCTTCTCCAATCAATCCCCTTCACGCCGTTCTGAACGACATTACAAAGATGGAGAGGGATTGGAAGGATAGGAGAGATGACTACGGCATCGATAGTTTCGGCAAGCAAGAGCCAGCAGATTTTAATGATCAAGTGGACGTCGTCCACCCTCCACCCATCCACATCACTCACTCATATGACCCTCCGCCTCCGCTTACACATACACACTTACACTCATGAAATCATCTGCAATGTCATTACATTCCACCACCCACATATACGCCTCCACTACGGCGTCCACTTGATCCTGCTAATGAAGGGCTGGCAATTGAAGAATTCGAGACGACACATGATGAAGCTCCGCAAGCACCTCTTCTGAGTTTCCTTAACTTTCCTCTCCCTCCATTACCAGATGAACCCCCTGCTTGGGACGATGCCACCGTCCTCAATCCAACCCCCATTTTTGAGACTCATTGGTGTTACAACGATGGGTCAATACTCCAATCACCCATGCCGGTGCATCATGAGTCTTCTCCTACCCCTAACACTACACCCCCCATTCAGCGTTTCCTCTATGCCACACTTTCACCAACTACACCTCCATTAGTTATACCATTAGCCTCCACTCCACCGGCCTCTGCCGAACCTCCAACTACACCTCCATTCGCTATACCATTAGCCTCCACTCCACCAGCCTCCGCTGAACCTCCAATGATGAAACCTACCCAGTTTAGACCTTACGTCTATTCTGATGAAACCTATAAGACCCCTTTGCATCGGTATAAATCTAATATCGATGATGAAACCAGCTATTGATCGACCGACACATCGTCCAATCGATGATGAAACTTACCCATATTAGACCTTACGTCTATTCTGATGAAACCTATAAAACTCCTTTGCATCGGTATAAACCCAATAACGATGATGAAACCCGCTATTCTACTTTGGCGTCATGGCCTTCCGCCTAAGTCAAGCTATACGGCGTCATGGCAATTCGCCTAAGCCGTTTGAAAATGCTCTCTTGGCATCATGGCCTTTCGCCTAAGCCAAGTTGTTTGGCGTCACGGCCCTATGCCTAAGCCGATAAACACTCTGCCTTGGCATCATGGCCTTCCTCCTAAGCCAAGCTGTACGGCGTCATGGCAATTTGCCTAAGCCGTTTAAAAATTCTACCTTGGCGTCATGGCCTTCCGCCTAAGCCAAGCTGTACGGCGTCATGGTAATTTACCTAAGCCATTTAAAATTCTGTCTTTGCGTCATGGTCTTCCACTTAAGTCAAGTTGTACGACGCCATGACAATTTGCCTAAGCCGTTTAAAAATTCTGTCTTGGCGTCATGACTTTCTGCCTAAGCCAAGTTGTATGGCGTCATGACAATTTGCTTGAAAAAGTTATTTAAAAATTTTGTCTTGGCGTCATGGCCTTCCGCCTAAGCCAAGTTGTACGGCATCATGGTAATTTACCTAAGTCATTTAAAAATTCTACCTTGACGTCATGGCCTTCCGCCTAAGCCAAGCTGTACGGCATCATGACAATTCGCCTAAGTCATTTAAAAATTCTGCCTTGGCGTCATGACCATACGTCTAAGCCGTTAAATATCCTCCCTTGGCGCCACGACCTCATGTATAAGTCAAGTCGTTCGACATCATGACCTTCGATCTAAGCCAACAAACATCTTACCATTGGCCCGAAGTTTATTTTTGAACTAATGAACAAAAAGACCCCTTGGTTCCACACTAACCCTTGATCCCTCTAGGAATTCGTCATAACATGTGACACCTTTTCTCCATCACCATGGCATCAGTCACCCTCATGATGTAAGAGTTATGTCATCTGGATTGTGGTGGATACTAAACTTGTGGTCATTTGTGATTGGTTGAAGTTATGCATTAATGTTTAAGTTGTAACAGTTTAATTATGGTGGATGAATTATTATTAGCGCACTCTGTCATTATGTTGAAAATCTTGCCGCTCTGATTGACATGAAAGATATAAACTCATCGCGTCTTCGCGTTCCTTCCGTGCTCGGGGCGTGACAGAGGCCTGTGTCCCGCCTGCACATATGGTGAAGCCGGTACCCGCGACTGATTCCCCAGACCACGCCCCTACAGATTCCCCTCTAGCTGACCCGACCCACATGTCAACAAGTGGTTCGATCTCGCACCCTATCATTTCTACTGCCACTTTACCCAATGGGTCTACAACGGAACTCGATTTCATTTATATGGAGTCAGATAATTGGGTTTCTCTGGATATCGTCGAGTCCCTCTCCAAGACTGGCGAGATTGTCTGCAAGGGTGATTTAGCCTTTGTCGAGTTCCAAAAGAAGTTCAGCTCCGATCTTTACTTCGATGGTGCCTGGTGTAAAATCGGTATGCTAGCAGGACCTTGCATTATATTAGGGCGACCATGCATGGCTCGAATAGAGGAGTGTGACCTTTGACCCGGAGCGGAGGACCTGCACTTTACATCCTCCACATTTTCCTGACAAATTCACATTCCATAACGTTTTGATAGTCGCACCAATAGATGACACTTAGTCAGTCGTCCCAGTGTCGCCTGTCACCCATGTTCAGCCGGTCGACCCTACTTTGCCTGCCAATCAGGAGTCACCATCATCCCTAGATCCCCAGTCGGAGCTAATCATCGGGGAACCCCTAGTGAGTTGGTTAAGGAAGGGCTTATTTCTGGAAGTCAAAATTCCTTGCTACCCTTCCGTAGAGCCAGCCTTACAGGTAGTGTCCACCACCTCTTTTCGCACCAACTTCCAATCCTCTTACTTCGTGGACACCATGGACGATCTGCTTAAGGGATTAGGTTAGCAAATGGAGCTAACCCGCATGTTGGCTCTTAGGCCCGACCCACCCAGGTGCATTAGCTTCATATACCCATCCTTGGGTTCTATTACTTCGCCGCCCAAGGGGGGATAGGCGGACCCTATCAGGCTACCCATACCATGTGTGGTCTATCTTGTGGGCGCACAAGGTCCAAAACCAGACGGAGATAAATGATCCAGAGCCAGCCGCCCATACCTTGGGTGGTCTCTGGTGCGACCGCTCAACTGTCATGGCGAGCAAACCCACGGGTTCGTCCGATCGTGGCCTTTCCATGCCCTGTTCGTGCTGAGACGAAGGGGATATAGCCACAATCACCTTGGCAATCACATGGACTCCGACCGGAGTTAAAACGATGCACGAATCGCAAGAAACATGCGATTTTAACGATATTACCCAAAAAGAGCAATTGGACTTCTCGGGCTCCCCACGGTCAAACGGGACCGCCAATCGACGCGAAATCAGTATCATTGGAACGCTGATATTCCAAGGAGTCCATTGACACTAACCAATTGCAGAACTGTCGTCGATTTCCAACGAAGCCTACGAAACCCACGAAACCCCAACGAGCCCGATCTTCCTCATTCGAGCACCAAACGACGTGCAGGGACAGGGAAAACGTAGAGGACGAAGTGGTGATCCATCTCCCTACCTCCACCGAAGAAACCACACGTCGAAGCGACTAATCCACATTAAAAATGACCCGAAACACAAATGGCACCGATCTCGGAATCCATCGAGGGATCGCGCCCGCCACACTCCAACCGCCGCTCTATCCTGCGATCCGATCTCCCCGATGCGTCCCCGCCTCAGCCAGCTCTGCACGGTCACGCGCCCCGCGCCGAGAGGTCAAGAGACGGGAGAGAAACGAGAGAGAGAAAGGAGGGTGAGAAATGAGAGGGGAGAGGGGGGGTTGAGGTTTAAATAGGAAAACGTAGAAAATTTTCCTAATTTCTAAAAATTTGTAATTCGAGCCAAAAATACACTAATTCAGAAATATATGAAAAAAATAGCCGAAATGATCCTCTCAAAGAGTACATCGCAGCTATTACGTCCACAAGTCGATGAATTGAGAAATAAACTCACCGCAGGGTTCCATAACTTGTACGAGAGAAAAACCCACATGGATCGGAAACTCAACTCGGGAGCTACAAAAGCGATCCGAAACTCCCCAAAAATAACTTGTGCGGCTGACATTGGGCCGTACAACCCTGACGGTGATAATTATAAAACCTCAAATTATCTTTTCAACCGGTCGAAGAGTTCGGCGTTGGACTCTGAGGGATATGCGGCTGCCTTTACACCATACAACATGACATGCGGTCAGGAGAGGGCCACATATGTGCTCGTTGGTGATAATTCAAAAAATGCTAAAAATAGCGAAAATCACCCATGGGCGGTCAGTGACTAGCCGCACAAGTGCTGGACGCTGGAATTTTTAGTATAATGGCCAAGAATGCAATTCCAAGGCCCATTAGGCCCTGAACTAAACTAGACCCAGCGTAGGAGGGAGGCCTTGCACAAAATAAGCCTAAAAATTACCAGAAAACAACCCTGACGCACAACGGACAACTCGAGGCATTAACAAATAAAAGCAAGAGGAATGACTCAACTTATTGACAAAAACGGGTGTCAACACTCGCCTCTAGGGAACCAGGGAGTTACCTTCTTATTTTCAAGGGGAGCGGTGCTCGCCTCTAGGGAACCCTTGAGTTACCTTCTCATTTTTAAGGGGAGCGGTGCTCGCTTTTAGGGAACCCATAGGTTACCTTCTCAATTTCAAGGGGAGTGGTGCTCGCCTTTAGGGAACCTATAGGTTACCTTCTTATTTTCAAGGAGAGCGGCGCTCGCCTTTAGGGAACCCGTAGGTTACCTTCTTATTTTCAAGGGGAGCGGTAATCGCCTTTAGGGAACCCATAGGTTACCTTCTTATTTTCAAGGGGAGCGGTGCTCGCCTTTAGGGAACCCGTAGGTTACCTTCTTATTTTCAAGGGGAGCGGTACTCGCCTTTAGGGAACCCGTAGGTTACCTTCTTATAATCAAGGGGAGCGGTGCTCGCCTTTAGGGAACCCGTAGGTTACCTTCTACAGGTTACCTTCTTGATTTTAAGGGGGGCGGTGCTCGCCTTTAGGGAACTCGTAGGTTACCGTCTTGTTTTCAAGGGGAGCGGTGCTCACCTTTAGGGAACCCATAGGTTACCTTCTTGTTTTCAAGAGGAGCGGTGCTCGCCTTTAGGTTACACATACTCCTGACATCATATCCAACCCACCATAAAAATTTTTAAAGCTGTGTAATCAGCAGTGAAGCCACACTAGACTTTAGTGGGGGGTGGGCGTAGATCTCTGGATAGAGGTCGAACCACTTAAAAGCCATTTTCTTGTGGTTGATTGTCTTGCAATTTGTGTTCAGCCTAGTTTACTCTCCACCACTCATTAGATGGATGCTTAGGATTGATTGAGAACTAATCTACGTCAGTGGTTCAATTCTGATAGTGTTAAGAGTTCCTGACTATCCTACAGTAGTTCAATTCAATTCTGCACTAGTAGCTGTTTTAGAAAATTTTATTAGGTGATTGATCTATTCACCCTCCTGTCGATCCACATCACGTGGTATCAGAGCCTAACTCTTCTACATGGACTAACATCCTGAAGAGCTAGATTCAAAATGGATGCTAGAGGTATGACAGCAGAAGGACACTCCACGACCAAGCTTTCATACTTCGACGGCTCCAACTACCCATACAGGAAGAATCGTATGCAAGTGTTTTTTAGAGCAAAAGATTATGAAATCTGAAGAGTGGTCAACAAGGGACCGTTCGAGATCCCTGGAGATGAAGAACTGTGGACTAAGGAGCAAATTCAAAAATCCACCTTGAATTGGGGCGCCAGCAATGCGATTCAATGTGCCCTTCATCCCACTGAGTTCTCCAAGATATCTTCCTACTCTACGGTGAAGGAGATGTGGGATAAGTTAGAGGTGATATATGAAGGGACTTCTCATGTCAAGGAGACAAGGGCGAACTTGCTTGTATCAGAATATGAGGCATTTAGAATGAAGCCAAGTGTGACAATCACTGAAATGTATGCTCGCCTCACGATCATCACCAACAGTCTCAGAAGTCTTGGGAAGACTTATTCTGATTATGAGATAGTGAGAAAGATTTTGTGATCCCTAACTCCAATTTGACACACCAAGGCTATAGTGATCGAGGAGTCTAGGGACCTGAAGAACAACAAGGTAGACTAGTTGATCGGTTCACTCATGACTTATGAGATGAACCTGCCAAAGACCGAGGACCAAGAGAAGAAGAAGAAACCCATCGCGTTGAAGGCTAGCTCCAGTCGATCCAGTCACAGTGGATCCTCTAGTGATCATAGTTTCCACGCCCCTGCTCCCTCTCCCTCTGCAACCCACGTTCGCCACCCCCTGCTCGGTGCGTCCACAGTAGTCTCGGAGCCGCCCCGTCGTCGCCACGTGTTCTTGTGGATTAAGAAGTGTTGTTCTGCTTCTCTCTGCTATAAGCCTACAGTAGAGACTTGGTTGGCAGAGCTACTAGCAGCATCCACAGCGGGATTCAGCTCGAGGCATCTTCAGAAGAGTCATCCACCTTCGAGTCGGACACGCTCCAGAAATGGTCCCACCTCCGTTCGTCAATGGCATCAAGCTCTACAGGCGTTTCCGTGCAACTGCACCCGGACTACATCTGTTCCTGTGTGCCACTTGGCAACCCCGACACCGACTGCCCCTGTGCGAATCGGATAGAGCTCCCTTCATGAGAGTTCTTATTCTTCGAAGCGCCAATGAACCAGAGGTGGTCCTACCTTCTTTTGACAACGCCTCCACCCGGGGCGTACATTCTCCCTCAGTCGCACCAGACCCTGAGCCCTCTGTTTGGCCAAGATAGTCTGCTGCCAAGTCAGCCCCGACGCTCCCTCTTACACTGAGTTTCAGGTCGAGTAGTCTTATGAAAAGTTGTGGCTTTTTATGATACAAAATCAACTCAAGTGGTTTCGTCTCTTTCTGACATCGGCACAGAAGATTCCACCCCGGCCATCATCGACCTGTCCTACTGTTCACCCAGGAACCCGACGCCAACCATTTCGGCGACCATGACCTGCGAGGTGATCAGACGGCTACTAGATTTTTAGGGTTCGTATATCTCCCTATCTGCTACGTCCACGAGTTGGTCCCGTCACTTTTGGAGTTCCATAGCGAGCGTGCCGGCCAACACACCACGACTGTGCCATCCAGTCCTACACGACAGAACTGCACAGGCCTACAGCTGTGACCACCGCCTCTTTCTAGCGACATCGGCTCAACGTTGGACCTTCAGTCATCCTTCGACATCCCTCAGGCTTCGACCAGGTGTTGGCAGCACCTCGATCGGACGTCCGAGCTAGGCGTACAGTTGACAGCTTGGTTTCCCCTCCCCTTGTTCTCCCCCCTCCTATGCGAGGGTAGTCCATGTAACGGTTTTACCAGACCTCGTTTCACAGACAAGAACAGAAACCCAGGACACGACAACTCACGTCACGTGACGGGAGCACCGCCCACTAGAAGAACGACCGGATCCATCCCCTAACGTCTTACATCGCGTCACAAGTGTCCAGCTACCACGCCCCAGGTGGAGAGAAGGACACACATAGTAACCAGAAGTACCACAAAACAAGGACTAGCTGAGGTCGCGCTCGTTAACGCGGGTCCGAAGCCTCAGCCTCGTGTGCACACTCAGACCATACGCCCTAGGTCTGTCCTCTAGCCAGTAATTCCCCCACCAGCCCGGACTCGACAGTACGCGGGGGCCCTATGGTAACCATCCTACTCACCGTCTAACTCGGGTACGCAACACCAGTGCTCTCGGTGGGCCGACACACGCATGCCGTGGAAGCTACGACTAGTGGATGGGTCACGGAATGTGGACTCAGAAAATCACACACGCACCCATCGCAAGTAACACTAAGTAACAGGTGACTCGAGGCCACTTGACTCTAGACAGCCCACTAGACCTACTAAACTCAACGGTCCTTAAGTCACGAGACTCGAGGTCAAGACCATTGCACGTGATGACACTGAGTCGTCAATCTGACCTAATCCCTAGGTCCAAAATCACGGTGACACGCAGAAAATCCCCAGCTCCAGGCTGGTTAACTGGGCTCGCAGCCCAAGGCCATACACACGGCCCTCCCTTGGAACTCGAAACACGCATAGGGTCGCTCAGACCCTAGGACTCATAAGCACGCTAATCAAGGTAGCATGATCCTCCCGACACCCTTAAAACGTGGACACAGAACCCTCGGGGTGTCTGGGGAATTCACGAGACTGCAAATCGACCTCTGGATCTCCACCGGGTCGACCGAGGTCCAACACGACACTCAAACGGTCACGGAACAACTCCCTAAAGTGAACTGATAACGCACGGGGAACCCTCACTGCACGCGCGCCAACACAGAGTGGCACAAGTCAAGAACACCAATATCTGGGACTCGAATCGGCCAAATGGAAATGTCGGCTCAACTAGACCCTTGAATGGTCCACACTGGGCCGCTCAGAGACATGCGGCTAGACAGGGGCCGCACCAAGGGATCGAGGGGAGGGGAAACCAAGTTGTTGACCATACGCCTAGCTCGGATGTCTGATCGAGGTGCTACCAATGCCTAGTAGAAGTCTGAGGGATGCCGAAGGATGCCTGAAGGTCTGACGTCGAGCCAATGTCACTGGAAGGAGGCGGTGGTCACAGCTGTAGGCCTGTGCAGTTCTGTCGCGCGGGACTAGATGGCGCAGTTGTGGTGCGTCGGCCGGCACGCTCGCTGTGGAACTCCAAAAATGACGGGACCAACTCGTGGGCGTAGCAGACAGGGGGTAATAGAAACTCTCAAAAGCTGGTGGCCATCAGATCATCTCACAGGTCGCGGTCACCCAGATGGTCGGTGTCAGGTTCCTGGGCAAATAGCAGGACAGGTCAACGATGGCTGGGGTGGAATCTTCTGTGATGATGTCGGAATGAGACAAAACCACTTGCGTTGGTTTCATATCATCGAAAGACGCAATGTTTCAGAAGACTGCTCGACCTGAAATGGAGTGGAAGAGGGAGTGTCGGGGCTGACTTGGCAGTAGACTATCCTGGGCAAATAGAGGGCTTCGAGTCTGGCGCGACTGAGGGAGAATGGATGCCTCGGGTGGAGGCATTGTCAAAAGAAGGCGGGACCATCTCTGGTTCGTCGGCGCTTTGAATAACAAGAACTCTCATGAAGGGAGCTCTGGCTGATTCGCACAGGGGTAGTCAGTGTCGGCATTGCCAAGTGGCACACAGGAACAGATGCAGTTCCGGTGCAGTTGCATGGAGACGCCTGTAGCGGTTGATGCCGTTGATGAACGGAGGCGGGACCACTTCTGGAGCATGGCCGACAGGAAGGTGGACGACTCTTGTGAAGATGCCTCGAGCTGAATCCTGCTGTGGACGCCACTAGTAGCTCTGCCAACTAAGTCTCTGCTGCAGGCTTGTAGCAGAGAGCAACAGAACAGCACTTTGTAATCCACGGGAAGACGTGGCGACGACGGGGCGGCTTTGGGACTACTGTGGATGCACCGAGCAGGGGGTGGCAAACGTGGGTTGCAGAGGGAGAGGGAATAGGGGCGTGGGGTGCTGGTGAGGGTGGCTAGGTTAGGTGTGGGGGTGGGGCGCATTACATCCGTTGGTGATTCCTAAATGGAAGTGGGAGAATATAGGGATTGATTTCGTCATAGGTTTGCCTAAAAGTAAGGACGGACATGGCGGGATTTAGGTGATTATAGATCAGTTGACTAAGTCTGCACACTTTTTACCTATCAAGAGTCGATAGTCAGTTGATGTGCTAGCAGCTCTATATATCAAGGAGATTATCATATTGCATGGAGTTCCTGTCTCAATAGTGTCTGACTTAGACCCTCACTACACATCACACTTCTAGAAGGGTCTACAACATTCCATGGGGACGAGATTGAATTTCAGCACTCCATTTTATCCCCAAATAGATGGTCAGATGGAAAGAACAAACTAGGTAGTGAAAGACATGCTCAGGACTTGTGTCATAGATTTTGGTGGGAGTTGGCATGATCATCTGTCTATGGTAGAATTTGCCTACAATAATAGCTATCAAGCTAGCATCCAGATGGCACTATTCGAGGCACTATATGGAAGGAGTTGCTGCTCACCAATATGCTGGGATGAAGTTGGGGAAAAGCAACTTCTAGGCCCGTAGCTAGTAAGAGACACAATTAAGAAAGTACAAATCATTAGAGAAAGACTTCAGATGGCTCAGTCAAGGCAAAAGACCTGTGCCGACACTAGAAGGAGAGACCTAGAGTTCCATGTTGGGGACCATGTATTCCTTAAGGCTTCCCCAGGTCGAGGAATTCGAAGATTTGGTGTCAAGGGTAAGCTTACACCAAGATATATCAGCCCCTTTGAAGTTATAGAAAGGGTTGGCAAGGTTGCGTACTAGATCACCTTGCCACCTCAACTTCCTGAAGTCCACAATGTGTTTCATGTCCCCATGTTGAAGAAGTATGTTCATGATTCGTTCCATGTTATAGAACATGACAACCTAGTGATACAAAAGGATCTAACATATGAACAAAAGCCACTGAGGATACTGGAGCATGAGGTTCGTGAGCTACGGAACAAGACCATTCCCATGGTAAAGGTTCAATGGAACAAGTGCTTGGAACAAGAAGTCACATGGGAAACGGAAGAATCTATGCGCAAGAGATTTTCAGAGTTATTCTAATTGTAAGTAATCTGCACCCGGTCTAATCCTAAGCCAGGGAAAATGACGCTCTGAGAAAACGACACACGGAGACCTGAGGGGACACCGAGAACCCTCAGCACACCTGGACACACAAGTCGAGATAAAATAATACCTCGAGACATCCAGAAACACGGTCTCGAATTGCACAAAGTCGTCGAGACACAACAAGGCTACCTGTCAACTACTGGGTGACCCCAAGTTGACTGGAACCGACAATGACAACACATACAGACATACACACACACTACATGCACAAACATTCTTGGCCGTCCCATCATGGTCACTGCCCTCATAGGATGTCAACAGACACCCACGGGTCATAGCAAACCATGAGATCAATCCAAGACAAGTAGAAATCGGAGCGGTGGACAACAACAACACTCTGGGCAGAGTGAACTATCACTCAACCGTTAGGCGAACCCGGTAGTCAAGGAAAGCCGTTGTAAGGCTAGAGACAAAGACACTGGCAGGTCTAGATCAAGTCGTTCGGGTACTGTCGTGGTCAAGGAAAAGACCACACCCAGTCACCTAAATCGACCGATCCAGACAACCACCAACAGACAGACACCGCCCTAAAACACAAACCTAAGACTGACCAACACACAGAACAGACACAAAATGGGACAACGGCCATCATGGCCAACAAGAGGACTGTAACGCACCTCTATAGGAGTGTTACCTACTATAACGGACCACAGGAGGGGCGTTATGGCTGACAGATCCAAAACTCCAATATAGATAATATAACGCACCAAGACAGGGGCGCTATATAAGCATAACGCACCAGGACGGGCGCGTTATGGCCAACAGACCCAAAACACTAATACGGACAAGAAGCATATATCAGACCACAATGAGTCCGCCATAGCCACATGGCGCACAAGGTTAGGCGCGTTATATCAACTGCCATACCCAGTCAAACATTGGTCAAACACACCATAACGGATCCACACAAGTGTGTCACCTGAACCATAATGCACGAGGAACGATCCGTTAAATGAATCGATTGACACGATCTTGAAGGAAGTACGGTCATCGAGGGATCTGACAATGGCAGATGCCCTCAAAATAACCTGAATATAACGCGCCTAGGCTAGGGTATAAATCAAGCTACTTTCACGTATCGAGCAAGTAAATATGGTCAAGAATGTATCAAGTTCAATAAATTCTTATTAACAATAATTAAATGGATGAATGCTTCTATTGAGATCTTGAGAAAATCAAGAATGACTCAAGGTAATGTTATGCTCATGGAAATAATTCGACAGTATAACAGTACATTTCATTATCTTTCACAATTTAAATCAAGTATCTTGGACAATATGATAAGTCATAGACCATCAATAGTCCATCTAGGAACTTTAGAATATCAACCCTTCGATCAAATCTTGGGTTAATGAACTTAGATAATGTCACAGTCATATAATAGGCCGTTACATGAATATAACGGTCTGTTAATGGGCCGTTATAATGGACTGAATCCAAAAAGAATCAAATTGGACTCAGGTTATGTGACGGTCTAACATTAGTCCGTTAGGTGTACCTGAAGGGCTAGTGAAGGTCTATTACATTAACAAGACTGAAAACTCTGATTCGTGCTTTTCTAGACAAATGGGCCTTAATTGGTACAACCAGCTTGGCGTCCTAGTGGGAATCCCAGGCTCACGGAGACTTACGGAGGCCTTGAAACAAGATCTCTTGGTCCATTAGAAGGAATATCCAATGGAGAGATTCTCAAGTTCAAGAATGTGTTCCTATAGTGTAAAAGTGTAACCAGTGGATACATACCGGAGTATACACCACGTACTTAAAGAAAATGACTCTATAGATGAGATAGAATGTATAGCGATGTGAATCATGGTAAAACTCCGTCAATACATCAATTAAAATCATGGAGTTAATACAAATTATAGAGCTTTGGTCATGAAATTAACATATGCTTGAAAATAACTTATAAAACATGCCATTCTAATCATGAATCAATACTGGAACTTAAAACCATGACAACAGGTTAAAATCTACTTAACTAGGCATATATATAAGCTATTTGGACTATTTTTAAGTCTGTCCTGGGTTGATAGAACATAGTGTTGGTGACGGACTAGAATGGCCGTGTCATAGTAAGGTGACATACTAGTCTGGATCCGTTAGAGTTCCTGTGACGGTCTAAGGAAGATCCGTCAGAATTCATAGAACTCT